>JAZFAU010000051.1:192500-762500 GCA_037178615.1 Dione vanillae | reverse complement strand
TATGTTTATGCTAAAACTTTGTAGTAAACATATTATTTAGATCACGTCTGTCTGTTATCTTGTTTCTTAAGCAAATAAATATCCATTTAGTGCCTAAAAGCTGTTATTGTATATGTTACTTAATACATTAAATATTCAGATTTGACGTAATCTAACGTTGAAAGCTTTGTATCTAATTTATTCAAAAAGGAGTGTCAGAAGGAGCTTATTTTATGATTGGTTAAATTTTGATATTAAGTCTATTTTCACAACACCTTTAAGGCGTTAATTTTTGTTACAATAAAATCAAGCAATTATATTTACAAACAAAACTATGGTATAAAATCTTTTATCGTCACTTCCATGGCCCTTTTGTTTGGGTTAAGAACCGTGCAATAATCACGTACAGTGTATAAGCAAGTTCGTTGCTATGTACACGATCATGCTTTAGTAGAAATTGTAAACATTAACACGTAGATATAATTAGTGTTTACTGTTTCATATAATGTATGTATACCTATGTTATTATGTATTACGCCAAACCACCAAGATTGTGTGCTTAATTTACTTTGTTGAATTTAATGTGTGAATATTGCGTATGTACTGTGACAGTTAAGTGGCTACAAAGATTAATAGATAATCCACACTTTCAGTTTAGATATGCATTACAAATGTATGGTAATATTTTGTTGATTTGTGTTATGTAATTTTTAAAATAGGTTTCACGTATATGAGTGAGATTTGTGTATGTGACGGTTCCTTAATTTCAAAGTTATAGATAGATTTACAGAAAGTACAACTAAAAATAGAAGACCGTCGAGGCGCATAGGCGTTCCGTCTACCTGTAAAAGCGACAATTTGTTGGTTCGATTCCCACTTGCGGAGGATGGAATTTTCTATTTCCATTTTCTTCGCTCAAAGCGCGGCGTTGGGTCCCGCCACTTAACATGCAATGCCTCGAAAAAGGCGAAAACAGGGACTAAGCAACGGAGTGTCTTAACACTAGGATCCACGGTTCCTGCAGCTCCCTTTGCCTATCCTGCCATGTGCGGGATAAAGCGTGGAGGTAAAAAAAAGCTCAAAATAGTTGATTTACATTAATTTCGATTGAAAAAATCTAAAGGATGGAGTTTTCTTTGCGATATTCTTATAAATTACGAATTTATAACTGAGATTAGGATGTTTTTTATGAATATGTCCAATTTATTTGTTTATAAATGAAAAATATATCTTTATATACATTTATACATTTTTCCATTACTAAATTTTCCATAATCCAATAAATATTGTATAAATACTGAATTATTTATACTTCAGATACAGACACAAAACATTTTAATTGAATGTTTTGTGCAGTTACTTTGACGATTTTAGAAATTTGTTCACAAAATAGAATTGCGTGGTTTTAAATTTTTTTTATTCCATATCTATGGTTATATATTTTTTATTCCATAGTAAATAATAATATGTAGAAAGAAATAAGTTTAAAATAAAAGTAAAGACTATTTAAAAAACACCTGCATGACAGTTTGGCGTTATATTACAGTTATAAATCAGAGACATCGCGATGAAGGCGCGTGGCGCCAGCGCGTAGCGCACTGCGAGGTGGTCTGCGAGGTGGTGCCACCTCGGAGGCGACACCAATCTGATGCATGAATATCACCCCAACCACCTATGTCTACATTGCACGATTCAAATCTACAAATGTCAACTATTAGATAATATGAATTTACTTCGAGTTATCGCTCAACTAGTCCATTTCTGTAATTTGTTTGTTCAAAGACTAATGTTAAACGCTTTTATAAATGAGAAACCTGCGCCCATGACAAACGCTACACAATATCTCTGTACACATTTTACTAAAAATACTATAGCATTTTTATACTAAGTTTAGCATTTTAATAAAAATTCATCACTAAAATCTACAGCGAGATACCTTGAACTAACATCCATAAATTCATAACAGTTTTGATTTAGCCTTGTATAAATCTGCTTTATCTGTCGCGTAACGGGGATAAAGCCAGCGATGTGCATACGAGAAGTATCGGCTATATACCTTTTTTGTACTAACACCAAAAAGAATAACATCGAGGTCAGCACTCGTATTGTAAACGAGTAGTAAAACTTTAAAGCGTTGTGTATTCCGTAAACGCTAGTGCCTGGCAATGGTTTCCGGCTCATATCGTCAAATTGGAACGCGCTTGCCTCGCCAGGCTAAATTACGTACAGTAGAGAGCAGTGACGTAGTGAGATTCACTTACAGCATTCGCCGCTTAACAATGGCCAACACAATGTTGTACCGAGGTTCAGCCGTTAATAAAATATTGTAGCGCGGAAACCGCACATCGAAAAATCAGTAAGCGTCGCGTGAAATGCTACCGGTGCCGGTATCGGCATAGACGTCAAGAAATATGGCCAAACGTTGCGCACATACGAAATATATGGCACTATACAACGCGGCTCGTGTCGAGCCGTAGCCGGTCTCTTCAACTTTTTATATGTAGTAAAATTGTTTATCTGAGTAAAATTATAATTTTACTTTAATATTGTGAAATAGCATAATACACTTGGCTTTGACAACTATATTGAATTTAATATATATACAGTCTATAGGACGATAAAATAATGTTACTAAATAAAAATCTTATATGAGAACCGCAGAGGAAACCTCAGTGACCGCGGAAACGTAGCGTCAAGACGTTCGCCGTTTTCCAGGCATTGCGTGTTGAATGGTTAAATTCAACTCGATGCTGGTCTAGTTGTCATAGCCAGGAAAAGGAAATAAAATAATCCACTCTCTCCAAGTGAGAATCGAGCCCATAATCAATCGCATTTGCAGGCAAGCTCTGTGCGTCTACACCAAGATGGTCCACAAGTATGAAAAGTATGTTTATTCGTATATTACAAATTATTAACTCCGGACGGGAAATATCTGATTAAATGTAATACTTGTGGAGTTACTACATTAAGCGTCAAAACGTACCTATGGTATTTATCAATACTAGTAGGTTACCCGCGAAAATTCTTGTCTATTCAATAATTTCTATGTCGTAGTAGGTTTGCACGTTTTTCGTTAACGGGACGGTAAGTTCGATTTCCACTCGGGGAAGCTGGATTTTTCATATTTAAGAGTTGAGTTCCACCACTCAGCACACAATGACTCGAAAAGGTGGAAAGCAGGGAACAGGGTTTCCAGCGGTTTCCTCTGCCAGGGTGGCAGAAATAAAATTAAATGAGCAAAAATGCTAAATATTTTCTGGGATATATTATACTATATGACATTGAATATTATGTAGATATAGCCATGTGCGTATAAAAATATTAATTCGATAAAAACAATTTAAACTATTCATTTTAGTCTTTGACGGCAGCGGTGAAGATAGGGAAATAAAAAATAAAATATATTTTCATGTCAAAGAACACAAAGCTCGCCGTTGGGTTCCGTCACGCAACACATAATGTTAAGAAAATTGGATAAAAAGTGACCGACCATGAGAGAAATAGCATATGACTGCTAATTAATTATGTAGGTTTGTAAATTCTCAATTTATCGACAAATTTCAATTTAAATATTAAACATGTTTAAAGTATAATATGGATTCAATTTAATTTTCTTTCTAACAATCATAATTTTTAATTAAACCAGTTCGTCAAACGTACCAACGAACTGACTCACAGTCGGTCCACAACGACTTTATACGCGGTAAATATAGATATGGATGGGGCGAGAAGTACATGTAATGGCGAAGTCTCTCTATAGTTTGTTAAAAACTTTCAGCCTATCTAGAATTCATTTCTATAACGTACTTTCAAAGCAGCACTAGTGGAATCATCGAATTTGGTCAGGTAGAGAGACGATCAGACAGTGGAGGTGAGCGTTAGTGCACGATTCAAAGGGACCTCTTGAACTTACACTTGAGTAAGAATTCCCAGACACTGCTTGGAGCTTCTTACTCTATGAGTAAGAAAATGAAAATTTTATATTATAATTCCTAACTATATAGAAAATCTTACTTGATTTTTAAGTTTTAAAGTCTCATATTATGTAGTATATGGTTAGCAAAAATTATATTAGATCATTGAATAACCATATAAATCTACATTCTGTGACTTTAGTGAACACCGTAGCGCTGAAACTAACTTACGACGCAACTGCTGTTAACTCAGAGTAAGAAAACTTGTTTCGAAGTATTCTTAAATACAAAAAGCTTAAAGAACTAGAATAAGAATGTTTTATGTGCATACATTTATATTTTTAATTAATAAAAAAAAATATATCAGCTTTCTGCAATATCTGAAGTATAATGTTTTCAACAAGAATATAAAAGTGTCACCTAAGCAACATGCATAATAAATTATCTCCGGAAAACTTTTAAAAGGTCTGCTTTATTTTAAATTTTTCTTGGTAAACGTCACTTTTTATATTAAAATTAAGTATTTTATGCTACGTGACGTAAACCGTAACCTTCTCTGAATCACCTATTACGATTTCTCAAACTTGTCAGATTTTACATACTAAAAATATAATAGATAATAAATAATATATATATTATTAATTTAGAAAAATATTTATACAAGTAATAAATTTTAAACTTTTGAATTATGCAATACTGGGTAAAGATATTTAGAATTACTGTTTCTGTCACGAATTCTACTTTATCTATCGACCAAATAATCAACCAAAAATAATACTAGATTTTTAATATGAAAATAAAATACATTATAAATTTCTGATATGCACAACAGAAGAAATCTTTAGTATCAGCTGTGTCTTCAAGAGCTACCGGAAGTCTCATTATTGTGTTATTCTCTTTAATAATTTATATAGTATTAAGCTATAATAAAATTAATGTTAAAGAAAACTAAAAAGAAATTGAACGCAGTATTTTTTCTCTCCTTAGTGTGAATTAATACTTTAAAAATGATAAAATACATAATAAATTATCAACATATTGTATACTTACTTATGTTCTTTCTGTCACAATCGAAAACAGTAGTAACTGATAATAATGGCGTCAACATCATAATTAGTAGAGAAATGGCTTATTATCTACTAATTAAGTTTCAATGGGTCCAATTGGTAATTGGATTTCAAAATAAAGCCAAAATTATATGAAGCCATCCCTTTTAAAACTATTAGTGCAGGAACTACAATTTCATGTAATTTCTATTAGTTTGTTTATAAAAGATCCAACTTTATAGTAATAAGTCAATTGTAAGTACTAACATACGGTCATAAATACTATAAATAATATTTCACGAAGACAGTATTATTTAGAAAGATCTCTAGCCACTTGGTTTTGGCCAAAACCAAGCTGTGCGATTAATGAATATAATAAAGTGTTCTCTGTTTTGTGATAGAAAAGATGTGGCTGTCCACGAATTCATACAAAAGACGCGATCGAATTTATAAAAACTTTACTTTATTTTTCTTCACCGACGAACTCCTGTTTGAAAAACCAGCCATCAAGCTAGAACCGTGTCAAGTGTCTTAGATGACTTTAGACTTACAGACTCTATGAAACGCACTGGTCATTATTTAAATGATTGTTAAAAATTATAACGTGCTATAATCAAAACGACTTCTTAAATGGTACGAAAAAAGAGGTCAAAGAGTAAAATTATTTACTGAAGAGATGTTTTTGCTATTGAGCAATGTTTTAATAAACCAAATAACCCAGCTTATATTTAAAGCATAAACTTCTTATACTCATTCATGGCTTGAGTAAGTAAATTTTATGTATTATATTAAAAATTATTTAAATTCACAGTAACCATATTTTAATCAAATATTGTACAGATTTTCCTATCATTTTCTATATATTTTCCTAAATAAACATCTTTTAAAATTCTATTTAGTGCATTGATTACACACACAAGAGTTTACTTAAGCGCACATATTGTTTCCTTACATTTGCTTTTAGGAAAAACAACAACCAGGAAGTCGTCAAAATTGAACGAAAAAACGTGACAAATAAATTGTTGTTCACTAAATCAATGGCTCGGCAATGGTATTTGAAATCAAAAGTAATCTGCGTACGCGGAAACACGGAAAGAGATGAATGTCAAGGAAAATACTCGAGAAAATTCAAAGGGAAGGCAAGGTGGAGCGGGCGTGGAAAATTGGCTTCATTAGATAGACGGACGGAAAGCGCTAGTGTCTATACACACAGATGTCAAATTTGTAAAACATATAAACAACAAACAATTTGAATTAATTACTTTAGTATTCAAGTTTCAGTTACATGAACTGTGACTGTGACTGTTGACGCTGCCCTATTATTTTGTAAACAAAGACATACTGGCTAGTTATTATTAGTAAAAATAAAGTATACGTACATAAAATTTGTTACTTATATTAAGTAAAGATGCCTAGGCCTTCATTGATTAGTAATTATTAAAGTATTATTGTCTATTTCTATCAGTTTTTACAAATTGTATTATTAGAACAAAAAAGTAATATCATTTTTAAATTCCAAAATATTAATTTATATTGCATATATAATTAAAACCTTTTGAATTGTGCGTCGTTTATAGTATAAAGCTACGATACAATATATCTATTCTTTGGAAATATATTGTAGTTTGTGAGCAATTTTAAAATTGTGTGTAATCGATTAATATTATTGAAGTAATGATTTGCGCTCTATTGACACGCTCTAAACAGCTCAACTAAATAGAACTGTACTTATTAATTTCCATTCAAAAATTACTTTTCATTTAAATATTTTTTTAATACTAGAGTAGAATTATATTTTCATTGATATCGCGTTTTACCAGCTTTGGCTATTCTTTTTATTTGTTTGAAATTATAACATAATAGTAAATAAAAATACTAGTTGGTACTAAAATTATATTTGTAAATATATAATGAAAAGTATGAACGAATCAACTAAACAAATATAGATTATTGATTTCTTAAAGTAAAAACTTTTTCAAAAAGCATAACATGAAATAGTTCAATAGATTTTCACTCTACGAATACTAAAAAGTCTCTAGTGAAATAAAAAGACCAGAATTCAATTATGAGTAACATGAACATTCAGGTAAACTAAGGCGACCTAATTACCAGATTTTAGAGAGAGCTCGGCGCTCAACACATCACTATGTAATCTACTTATCGAAAGCGTGCGGTGCAGCGTGTATAATAACAGATCGATGATCTGAGTGCGCGAAATTCTGATTCTATTTAATTTGTTCGTGATTTGTATCTAATTAAGTAGGTAATTATGGCTTTGTAGGTTAATATTTTGATTTTATAGCACCATCTACTTTGATTGTCGTACTACGTACGTGTTGTCTTGGCTGGAGCTGTGAATGTCATGTGCTATGTGGATTACAAAAATATATAAAAGCAAGTGTTCGAATGATAACTAAAATATTTTTACGAATAATAAAATAATGAAGATTACTTACTATTTTTTATAAAACAAATGGCATAATATACGTTTCATGATTAAAATGACATAGTTAAAGTAAAAAGTTTTATTTTACGTTTTTCGAATTTTAATGAAATATTTTTACATTATAAAAATGTAGCGTAAATAAAAATTATTGTTGTTTGTAATGAATTGTTTATGTATTGATTACATGTCATGGTTTTTTTATTAATTATTATTTGCGCAACAGCACGAACGTGGGACAACCTTAAATAATCTTCAAGTTGGTTATTGAGAAGGGAAATCTAACGCCACCACTCTCCACTATGTAGTAAAAAAATTGTAAATAAAAACAAGTATATTAATAGTATGAAAGCCTAAATTATGACACTAATTTTTCTTAACCTCTACATACATCACACAATGTGTAATAAGACGTGCACATACAAAGAAAAATTGCCTTAAACTTCTTTGATTAAAAATATCATTCTTTATAAGATAACACCTTAATCTAGAAGAAACATGACAGCTAGAATTTTTTTTTATTAAAAGGCTAAAGATATTTTATTATCTAAGCTACGTACTGACTTGAAATTTTGTCTTTATTTTATTTTATTATTGGAATGAATTTACAACGTGTTTTCTCGAATGTATGCAATTTATTTCAAGACACATATACGATTAAGATATGTTAATATTCGGCTATGTCGCCATGCTGTGCGTATATACGTGATATGTCTACGAATATTATAAGCTATTAGCATAATTATATTGTATGAATAGTGGGAAACAATAAGCCATCTATATCTCGGAAAATAGCCCGGACATAACACTTCAGTGACTATAACAAAGGGATTGATATCTATTAAATTTCATTAATTAGAAGTTACTAATAAATGACGTAATTAATTACTTAATATTTCTATAAAATAATTATTAAAGCAAGATTTTCCTTTAATTAATAAATAATTAATATTATTTTTTTTGATGTCATTGGAGATTTAATTTTTTATTAGATATTCATTTTACTTTACCATTAAGAATCAATAATGATTTTTAAATATATTCAAAAGAAAAATTTGACAAATTATAGCTAATCCCAACACAAATATTGTATAATCTCTTAATCTTCATATACCTTAGTTTATTAAAAAGCAACATAATGTTAAAAGCGTAACAAGATTTTCCAGAGACGGTAGAGATTTTAATGATATGTTATGAGAAAAGTGAACGAGAAAGTTTCGCTATCGCGGCCGCATAGCTGGTGTTAGCGAGGCTTGTTTATGTGGCAATTGGCATTGCAATGAACTGGCATCCTGGTAAGTTCTAAAGGCGCTCCCGAGTTGAGTAACAAATTGAAGCATAGCGTCCGGCAACTCGCAAATAATCATACACAAGGTACCAAGGTAAGTTTTGAATCGAGCGAGCGCTGAAAGTTCATCAAACTTTAGTCTGATAGTAATTTACTTTGGCATTGCGGTCAAGACAGATGAGCGGCGTTCGATGTTTTTATATATAACACGGTGTTGATGATAGTTTATTTAATGTTAGAGAGTAATTTTATCTACACTAGTTACCTAACATTTTTTTATGAATTTTATGAGTTTTCCCTTCAACATCTAGCAAAATTACTACCAAAGGTTAAAAATAAAAGATTTTTTCCATTCAATTTACATAAAATCAATTATAATCCCAAAAAGTAATATTTATTTTATGAAAACTCGGATTTCTATTCAGTATTAATAATTACTTTTCATATATTTTTTTATTTAGTCTCTTTTCACCTCCGACTTTTTATTTATTTAGGGAGTGGACAAATAGATTAAACAAAGAACAATTAATATGAAAGATTCAGGTCGATTTTAGAGCAACACTCATATAGATTTAACGAAATCCAATAATACCCTTTTGAATATTCTACGGCTCATCCAGCAAAAAGCTAATCCGCTGAATAATGGCGTTATAGATATCAACGTCGAAGCAGCCGTAGTGAAAAATATGCCAGTTGTTCGACGCTCTACGAATATATGGAATTAATAAAGCTTTTTAGATAACGAAATTTACTCTGTTGATGGCTTAATAATTTTTATACTTTGATGAATTTACCTATAAGCAACTCAAATTTATTTAATTTCAAGTACTTTTGAACCTTAAAAGTTTTTAGGTAAGTATTAAACGTTAATGTATTTTTCATGGGGGTTTTATCATGTTTATTGGATGCCTTATTTATATCTAATTCTGTTTAAAACTTGGCTTTTTGTTTTATTTTTTATATTAATTTTTTTGTTTCTTATGTGATTGATATATTAAATATAATTGGTTTCCTTTCTCTGTCATACTATAATAGAAATAACAAAGAAATATACTAAACTTTTGCTGAACATTAATTCTTTTTGTTAAACTTTCTTCAATCCGCACACCAAATAGGATCCGGATGTTTGTGGGTAATTTATCTTGTTGGCTTTAAGTAGTTGTTGCTTATCTGCCGTATTTGTTACGGAATATATAAAATAAAATTTCTTCTGCATAGAATATATTATAGAAAATTTACATATTCACTTGTTTAGTTAATTTACTTTAAATTTTTAGAATCTCTTCATTTAAAAAGTATTCTTTCGTTAAAGACTCAACGTACATAGTATAAATTTATTGTCTCTCACTCAATCTACCCGTCTGGTAAGTCATTTTTCTTCATTAGGATAAATATCAGACCCTACACTCTTATTGAACAAGGTAAAAACAAATATTCGAAGCCATCGCACGATGGTACAGTATGCTTTTATAAGGAAGACGGACAAGGTGTAGTAATGTCATACTACTTAATGTTTTTCTACGACTACAAAATAGTTTTTTTATGGTAAATTCGTCACTGATTTCTAAAATAGCTCGTTTATAATTTATTTGTACATGTATTTTGCGACAGTATTTTAAAATATTTTATAAGGGTAAATCTTCAATCCATATTGTAACTGCAAAAAGTTTAGATCTGCGTCAATTTTTCTGACATCACGTCGCTATTATTCTTTCTGTGTATAAGTTAAAGTTAGATGCAAGTTAAATTACAGAAACCATTGACTCTATCCGAGCTCTATAAAAAACCAATAAATAACAAACAAAATGTCAAAAATATACAAGATACACTCGTCGTCGTAAATAAATATATACTGGGAAAATCAAATGATGATATTAACATTATTATAAGGTCTGATATATTATTATATCAGACCGTTTCCAAAAGGCAGAAGTGCCCTAGACCTTGAGTCAAGATTTCAAGTCTGTAATCAATAAAAGATAGGAGCACAATGGAATATTAGTAGTAGTCTCTCAGAAATTCCCACAAAAACGAATTTTAGATTTAGCCATATATGAGAAATAATAAAAAAACTGTAAAATATTTATAACCTCGTGCAGACCTAATATCTTCCACTACCCTTTAAGTCTGAAAAATACTGCATCTACTGATGGAATTATGGTTTTATAATCATCCTTTTTAATTAATGAGTACTTCAAATTAACTAATGAAATGACCAGGAATATAAGTATACTCTAAATATCTCATTATGGAGGAAATTTTCACAAGTATCGCCATCGATTTCTTATTTTTTAGGAACAGAGAGAAGATAGAACAGTCAAGGTAAGCGTTGAAGCTTATAACAGAGGGACATGCAATGGATTCGGTGCTCGCACAGTTAATCCAAGGATTTTTTTCTATATAGGTATCATGTTTTTCACATTGTACTGGTGAGAAGGCAACGGGAAGTTATTGAAATGCTCGTCAAAACTCCAATTGGTTATACATATATATTACAATTATAGATAAAGGGGTTCCCCCTAATGAGAGGTATGCCCGTAAATGCGACAGTTCTAAATTCGATTGCCAATTGAAAAAGAGATTATTTCCTGCTATGCTAACTAGAAAATCACGGTTTTAAATTCCATCATCCAACACGTAATATTTAGGAAAGTGGAAAGTTTCATCTGTTATATAAAGTATAAAGCTAAAATAAAAATAAATTAATCATTCAACGTTTATATTCTGTGTGTGTGTTTCAAATCCTTTGGGTTTTAAGTTCACAACAGTAGAATTCAATTACGCATGTATAAAATGCACCACAATGACAACAATCTGTAGTTACAATGTTAAATTGATTACAAACTGACCAATTATGCATTTATTTATTTGTGTTACTTCAATTAGGCACATATACACGCAGATAGATTTTGAAGATATTAAGTATATATATTTATTATTTTGTTGACTAAAGAAGAACAAGTAAGTATTAAGAATTTTTAATAAATCACTATGTTCAGTTTTTTTGATTAATAATCTTATTTGAAAAATTAAGCATTTTCTTTATAGGAAATTTGAGGAAGGTGGCGCAGAGGCGCAACGTCTGCCTACAACGTGACGGTTTGTGGGTTCGATTCCCAGTCGGGGAAGATGGATTTTTCAATTTCCATTTTCTTCGCTCTGGTAAACTAGGCAAAGCGCGGCGTTGAGTTCCGCCACTCAACACGCAATGCCTCAAAGAAGGCGGAAAACGGGGACGGAGAAAGCAGGGACTAAGCAACGGAGTGTCTTAACACTAGGTTCCCACGGTTCCTGCGGTTTCCTCTGCTTACGCTGCCATGTGCGGGATAAAGCGTGAAGCAACAAAAAAAATTGACAATGAAAAGAAGATAAATTCATAAAACTTAAATACCTTAAATATTTCTTAGGGGGCTTAAACTAAGTTATAAAATTTTTTTTTATAACACCACTTTCAATACGGTACAAATTACGATTTCATTACAATTATTAAAGACCGTTGTATCGAAACATTTAGCAACTAGACAGCGCGGCGTTGAGTTCGCCCACTCAACTTCATACGCCATGCGTCGCAAGAAGTAAAGAAGTATCTTAATACTTCGGTTCTTATGGTTCCTGCGGTTCCCGCTGTCTACTCTGCTATGTGTGTGATAAAGTGTGAAACTATAAAAAAAACAAATAATTTCAATATTAAGAACAGTATATATTTCATTAACATTAATTTAGTACTTCTTTTAAAATATTATTTTAAATAATATTATGCATTAAATATGTTATGGGTATAAACAAGTTATTTGTGTGATATCTTCAATATGTGTAAAGCTCTTCTTAAAGAACCAATTACTTCAGAATGATTAACTGTCAGACAACACACAACAGTAATTACTGATAGTAGATGAAATTCGAACTAAACTTGAAGAAAATTTTAGGCTGAAATTTTCATGAAATTAGAAGAATGATGAAAATTTGGCTTCTGGATGTTGTAGTGAAGTTTATGCGACGATTCCTCAAAATTACTAAAGGAAGTGAATTTTCCTAAAGATAAAACAATCATTGGTGGAGAAATAAGGAATGGTTTGAGTGGAATAGTATCCAATAGATTTTATATTGAGTGTTAATACTCAGATTTTCATTAAACCATGTAGATGTCATTATGTTGCTAGAAGCCTGGGCGCAATGGACAATATTTCCAGACATACGTCCAACATAGCAAAATTTAACTCTTAAACTAGTCAAATCATAGTTTGTCCATAAAATACTTTTATATTAAATTAATAAAAGAAAACAATGAAACTTGATTAAGAAAATTTAAGGTCTATCTTATAAATATTAATAATCTCATTCAAAAAATGTAGGTAGGTTAATATTTAAGTTTTCAAATAATATTATGTCACAGCTTTAGCTTAATCCAATCGAAAATACATCAGGTTGAAATTTTTAAAGTGCTTTAATTCTGTTGTATAAAGAAATTGGTGACAGATGGTATGTCAACGGACGTGTAAGGTTCCCGTTCTAATTGAGTCGTAATTTCACATGCAGATATCAATTTTGACGGACATATTGAACAAAAAAGGGTTTTTAGATTTATGTAGAAGATTAAATTGTTGATTGTCCTTCAAATTTCGTGTGCGTAAGGTAATTTGTTAAGTAAAAAATGTAAATACAATTTCCTAATTTTTATACGAAAAAACATCTTAATTATTATAACCTTAGTTTTAAATTATTAAAAGTATTACTACAAATATACTATTATCGTCGCAACATCACTATATTCACGTCTACAATCTGAATTATTCATAGCTTATATAGATATTACGAATAAATAGAATTCCATTCAATCGCTTGTTCAATTTGTAACAATAGTACTAATTCAGAACATCAATTTGATTTTCAATTGAACTATCAACTTCTCGAACAGGGTTGTAGGTTACGGTCATTATTTCAACTATGTATTGCTGTTAAATGGCTTGTATTGTCACGTTGTAGAGTGTGCGAATGTATAAAACACTTGATTAAAATAGAAAAACGTTAAATGATTTAAATTATTTATTTTCTTCATGCAAATAGCATATATTGGTAAAAGCTTATATTGATTTTTTTCTTTTATTTTCATTTTTGATTTTATATAATATTTTCATAAGCCTTGTTTATCATCAAATCAAATGTAAAGATATTTATCTTGTATTTTATATATATATATATATATATACATATATATATATATATATATATATATATATATATATATATATATATATATATATATATATATATATATATATATATATATATATATATATATATATATATATATATATATATATATATATATATATATATATATATATATATATATATATATATATATATATATATATATATATATATATATATTGTTAATGGTTTCTATAGGCTTACAAAGAAATATACAACAATTTTTAAGCGTAAAACCGCTTATACTAATCGGCATTGAGCATCAAGTGTTAAAACATACAGTAGTCCGCTTACCACAACGTTTTTCTTTGACTGTAGCAATAATTTTTATAAAGTGATAGTATAACATAAGTTTCTAAGTATTGCACATTATCATGGAATAAAAAATCTAAATATCTATTCTACAGTTTCTAAGAAATGTTAACAATATATTTCTGCTTCGAAGTATATGAAATTATGTATAGAGTTCTGAAACTCGACACCGTTCTTTGTCAAGCCGTACCTAAATAAACATTTACCAGTAATACTCCACCGTTCGCTATAAAAAATTAGTTAAATACATCAACATATACCGAAAGCTTTATTAGTAAAATAAAGCTCTCAGTTAGCTTACAATATATTTTTACTTTTGTACTTGTTATTATCTTATTATATTTTCTCTATCATGTTATCCGCTTGTTATTAATTTATTTTTATTTTAATATATCTTTAATTGCATAAATTTATATTTTTATTGTAATAAAATGCATTCTTTGTAAATTTGTAAATTCGATAATTTAGCGTATATAATTGGTCATTAAGACTCAGAAACGTTAGTTTGAACAACAGAACATCATGTCATCTTTACATAAAATGAATAATATTGTTTTTATTAATATAGGAAATTTAATGTTTAATTAAGATTTATTCAAATAATTTGTTACCTACGAGCCTCTTTATAAGGTCTCTTATATAAAAAAACTATGTAAAGAGACCTAATTATTATCTATCTTTATATAATTTTATATCACAAGTGGGTGGCGAGACGTCGCGGGTATGTTTACTCTGTAAAATCATTTGTAGGCGTAACGTAGATAATAAAGAACAAGTTACATGAATGTAGGTAGTGTATTAAATGTCGCAAACCTTGTGGTTTGAGATATTTACCTTTTAGCTATCAAAATAACAAAACTATTTTTACCACAAAGGGAGACACTTAATAATACTTTGTAAATTCGCCACGTTGGTGCTAGACCAATCTTATGATTGGTCTAGCACCAACGTGCTAAAGGCCTGATAAATCTAGCTGTGGGTACAGTGGATTACATCGAAATGGTAACCGTGATGTAATGATGTAATATTACCTCCTCGATAGAAAAAATATCTTATATATAGATTTTTATAATTTAAAATAGTAGTTCCTATTTATTATTCAAGTTTTATAAGCATTAGTAGCTTTGTTTATGTAATTAGTAATATTATTCAAATTTTACTTATTTTATTTTAAAGAAATATTGAGTGAAATATATTTTAGTCTGTTTGACTTAAACAGATTTTTTCCGACGTAGTAGACACTTTAAAGCATTTGTGTTTGTTTTATTTTCAGGTTTATACTTATATGTGAATAAATACATATAAGCATATTTAAAAATGGAAGATTTCTAATCAGATGGTTACATAATCAAATAAACTAAAAAAATCTTCGCTACAGGTTTTCCTTAATAGCCGGTTAAGCCGGAGAGAATCTTGATACCCGCTTTCTAACTAATTTATCTAGAAATTGCGTTAAATCGTGGAACTCAATCCTGCGATTGGACTTGTTACTAGTAAAGAAATAAAATAATTTATATCTCTTTGTGGCAATCGAATCTACAACCGTCGATTTAACTTACAGTCAGACGCTGCGCTAAAAAGGCCTTAAATTACTCTCAAAACTTATACTACATTTTAAAACTAAATATATGAAAAAATGTAATAATAATGTTTTTTGCCCAAAGAATCTCAAATAAATTAAATTTAAATTAAATATTTTCTAATACAATCTATACTAGCAAATGAATTGGAATGGTATTTTTGTCAAAACCTTAATACAAATTAAAAATCTGATCAATCTTGAATTGAAATATAATAAAATACAAATAATAAAGTCCGGTTTCCACTGCGAGCGGAATGGACCGACTCACTAAGGACTACGTTGGTCTCGCAAGAGTAAACTGCATGACGTTCTGACTTAATAAGCTCCTATATATCCACCAATAAATAGTTGAGCGAGCAGAAAGACATGATATTAATTTAATCCGTTCAACTAGAGAGTGAAGTGGAATTTGTAATGTCAACAGTCAACACGTAATGCGTTTCCACACGGAGATAGGTGATCAGTATGAATCAGATGAGTAAAGAGAAGTTGAAACGAGTCTCGAAACTCGCCCAGTGTGTTTGCCTCACCACGCTGTAGTTTTACCTATATCGTAGAATGGCCCATATAGCCCTTTAAGTATTCTTTCTTGAACACCCTAACTTTAAATTCAAAAAGCAATTAGTTATTTTTTCTTTCCCGCTTAGCTTTCTTCGCTCATATCTCTACCATTTACGGTGGAATTGAAAGTATAAAACTCTTCATTGGAAACGTAAACATATTTGAAATAAATAGAGTCCCTTTCACCTACGCGTTATTTGCTCATTACTCTATTGCGGTGGAATCAAGGCTTATACTTTTTTAAAAGTCTCGTTCGTGCCGTGAAAGTATTTTCTTTAATTAAAATACTGATAGTATTGAAAAATGTTATTGATATATTTCTTTATAACATCTGAAAGTTGCTTTGAAGTAAATGAACATTTATTTATAATTATGGTTGTATTAAATATTTAGTTCAGCAAAAGTTAGAGTTCCATTTACATTAATAAATTTAATAAAATGTGTTCTTTAATTTCATTTAAAGGTTCAAAGAAAACGTGATACCTTCTCTGTTTGTGCTAAACGTATTGTCTTTGTTAGCAGCTACTAAGAAATATACAATGTATTTACTATGTACCATGTGTTTATTAACTTTGAGCGCCAACTAGCAACGTCATTATGACATAGTAAAGCCTTTATATAGTTGACCTTACTCAGAATAAATTTCATAAGTTTATCATAAAAATATTTAAAGGATTTAAATTATGTCGTCGTCCACGTAAAACAACGTTTCAGAGCTCTTGTCAATTAAGTACCGTCCAGCATTATAGTTACTTCGATATTATCCTAGAAGTAATTGTAGCTATTATAAATAATTTACATTATTATAAAATAACATTTTAGATTTATATCGTACTTAACTTTACAACTGTTAATTTGTATACAATGGTTATTTATTTTAAAAGCTCTTAATTTTTAAACTAACCATATTATAGCTAACTTACTATTAATAATATATCTATTTAAATGAAAGTATTTGTTTTAAAATACATGTATACGGCGATTTTGAATGAGTATGACATTATACAATTTATCATAATAGAAATAAAATGAAATCACGTTTATTGCACATTAATGCATGTTTACGGTTTAGGTATAATGGAGATGTTAAAAATAAGAAAAGAAATGAAAGAAGAAATGTTGAAAATATTATTATAATTCTATACTTTGTAAAATAATTAGTTTATCTAAACTTAATTTAATTTTAATTTTAAATCGTAAAACATCTACAACTTTAATCACTTTGGATTTTTTGTTGGATAAAAGCATAACTTTATTTATCAAAAGTTTAAAACAAAGTTCGTGCAAAGGCAAAACAAGAGAATAAATAAAACTGATAAGTTAGAGAAGAAAAGTTTCATTGTAGTCTCGATTTATTTTCTTTTATCTAAAGGCTATTACAGTAATTTCGTAGAGAGTTTTCTGAGCATCTTAACTCTTAAAGTAATTAAATCTGACTTTCGGCGAAATTTATGATTTTACAAGAAACAACTTACGCGTAAATTGATTTTCTCTGTTTACTTACCGTCGGATGATATCACGGGTCTGGCAATAAACAAAAGTAGCAACAGTACCGTGGAACATGACGCGTATCGTAGGTGATTCATATTTATATTAATATTTAACTCATAAGCATTGTAGATCAAACTTTTTGTCTATTAGCGGTATGTCAACAAAAGTTGTGTCACAAGTTTGCCGGTAGGGCGATAGAGTTCTCTCATTGATTCGTCGGCTCTACGTGGAAATCGGTTTGATTAAATATTCATTGAGCTGTGGGCCGAGCGGGCGGCAAACGGAGATCGTGGACGCGCTCGCGGCACGAAGTAACAGCGACTCGTAGAGACGTGAGGTCGCGGACGCGTGACGGCGGTTACGAAGCGCTCCGGCTGCGTACTGCCCGCGCTACGTACAACCTCGCCGCTTTGTCTACGAGTCGCCTACGTTCGCGGCGCTTGCGTAGCCCCGCCTCGCTCTCGAATGAAAGGACGGAACATTGCCAGTATTTGTAACAGTTTGCGTCAAATTGATATAAATGGAGACGGTTTTAATAAAGTGTAATTGACTTTTGCCGACTTTGCGTCGCATTAATTTCGGCCACGCTAAGACGCCTCGGGCAGGTGCGGCGTTAAATACCATCAGAGTAACTTCGCTTTTTGCCATGAATAATCTCAAATTTAAATGAATGTTAATTATGACGAGATTTTAAGTTTATACCCGTAAGATTGATGCTAAGTAACACAGATAAATTTCTCCTCTTTCGAAACTTTATACGTAATTAAGTATGAAATTGTATTCTGCGTCATTATTTTCTTTTTTCCTGTTTACGAAGAAAGCTTTCAGTATCGGTCTCTTAATTACATTCGTATTTATGGAAGTACTCATTGAATATATATTTTTAAGTCTGATTTCAGCGTTAAAATAAATTCACATCGATGGAGTGTTGTCAAATAGATGGTTGAATGCTTCGTTATTTTTAATATCCGAATGAATTCATGAATACATATTTATGTGATAATGGTTGTGTGAAATTGTCAAGTGTATTGTTACGTAATGGTTTATTACTAGGTAATATAAACGCGTAAGCTTCACAGTGGGAAGCGACACAGTGGGAACGCGGCAGGTGCCACGCATTAGACATTGACTTTGCCTGTTATAAGGGTCACAGTGCCGACATTATCTATTAACAATGTTAAATTATACAAAATTGTAAAAAATATATTGTATATATATATATATATATATATATATATATATATATATATATATATATATATATATATATATATATATATATATATATATATATATATATATATATATATATATATATATATATATATATATATATATATATATATATACATATATATATATATATATATATATGATATAATATAAATTATATATAATTCCTTCCTAAAAATGTACACTTAAATTAAAAAAATTGAATTCGACGCCATTCTTGTCTCACCAAAGCAGGGAAACGAATAATTCATTCTCCTGAGTGGGGATCGAACGAAAATAAGCGTATCGTCATACGTTTCGAATTTTAGTTTAATTTATTTAATTTGAACTTTACTACGTGGTTCCGTTCACTGTTTATTACAGTTTATTAAGAAGTGTCCCCGTCATATCAAATTCAAATAATTGTTAATTATTGATTTATTGTTCACATTAGTTTTTATTTGTATAATCTCAAATTTGTTTATTACTTACACTAGTATAGAAAATGCACATCACAGCAAAACAAGTCGCTTCGAAAAGAACGTAAATAGTAGTATAAAGCTACTTGTCCTCGTGTTTTAACAGCATAATCCAGAAAGGATAGATCTAGTTTGTGTAAAGTTACAAATAGTTTGTTGAAAATAATATCTTTATAAAAGTATATAAATACTTTTACTTTATAATTATATTTCTTATTTCGCTATTGAATCTTGCTTTAAGACACTCTAAGTGTAAACATTTGCGGGTTCGATTTCCGCTCCCAGCAATGTAATATTTATATCTGACAAGACAAAGCATGGCGTTGTTCTCCACTAGTCTCCGCGTTATATCACATTCGGCGGGAAAGTGAAGTATAGATTTTAAAAGTTTTCTTATTAGAAATATATTATTTGTAAGCATATATTTCTTTTGGTCTCTAGTAATGTTCTATTTAAAAAGAACGGAGAGAAAGAAGAGTGTGCTTACTATGTCGATCTATGTCATTAAGAATACTATAATACCTATATTCGTAATAAAAATTTTAATAAATTACGTATGCTTCAACATCGTCGATATATTATATACCCTTTAACCCATAACCTTTATGTTTCAAAATAATACTAGGTTTACGGGCATTATATTTGTAGACATTTTATTGATTTTTAATAAAAACGTTTAACAGCGAGTAACAATAGAGTATGCAATTTTAGAGTTCAATAGAAAATGCTAAAACATGACGAATTTTAAGTGCATGGCAATAACATTTTCCATCTTACTTAAATGTCACATGTACATTTGGTATATTTCAATTAGCGATATTAAAAATTGAATGATTCTTTGCTAAAAGCTCTGGTCAATGTATATAAAAATCATTTTATTTTCAAGATTGAAACATTCTGGCAAAGAGTTTAAGTAATTGAACATTATAAAAATGATACCATGTGTTATGGTGCTGTGTACTGAAATCCACACAAACATATTGATTTTCTTTATGGGTAATTTTTAAATTTTACATATTTTATCGAACATGTGAAATAATTAACAGCGAAAACGTGACTTAAATACGAAGCATTCAACATGCCGTGACAACAATAAAATCTTTTATTTTGTTCAATTTTTGCTTTTTTTTTACATTAATCTTTCATAACTTATTTATTTGATATTAGCCTAAGTATTCACTTCTCGTATCACACCAAATGAAGTGTACATAGTAGTTGTAAATTTCTTGTATTTACTTTTTGAAGCTAATTTATGCATTGATTGTGTCACTCCCATACGCTGCAACATGTCCTCGGAAAACGTTCAACATAAGTAGGAATTATATATAATTAATATGTAATTGCGAATACTATATGATTTTAAGCGCAATGGTTCGATCACCACTCACGAAAAAAAATATTTTCATAATCCGGCTCTGGTAGAAATATCAAGCAGAAAACTAAAAAATAACAATTTTCATGGAATTTGGCTTATAAGATACAAATAAAGCATTATGACAAATCACCGTAAACAATATTATGATAATGTAGTTTGGTTTAGAAGCAAATATTTGAAGGGATTACGCGACAGCAAATCCTATCTTGTTCGAAAGTCTCTTGATTTGGATATATTCGATAATATTATTGTATACTACCAAATAAATAGGGCTGAGCGACGATAAGCGTAGACAGAAAACGGGTCGGTTATATGGGCGATCCGTCGCGACTAAGCCTCGGGAACCCTTTTTTCCTTCTTCCCAAATCGTCGAAGATTAAGCCAGAAGAGCTTCGCACCTTCGCGCCAATATTTTTTGCGGTTTAAGCAAATAAATTGCTGTGATACAAAGTGTTTTTGTTGCGAAAATACTCTTTAGTAGTTAACAAATTTGTCGGATTTTTGGATGCTCTAAATCTAAATATTCATAATCAATAAATAACTCATAATCTAAATATTCATAAATTGCTTTTAATATGAAATGTGTTGATTTCTCAAGTTTATATATTTGTATTAAATGTGTAATCTATTTTTTTTATAATATTACTAAATTTTTATCTCAATTATCAGCAACATGAATCAAGTCACATGAAGTGAAAAAATTGCATTGTAAACATTTAGAGAAAATCTTTTTACACGCGGCGGGAAGAACGTTAAAGTTTGTTCGTTTCAAATTCAATATATTATGGCGAGCGTGCTCTCGCTCAGCCGACACCGAAACTCACTCGAGCGTTGCTCACAGAAAATTTATTGTTTTTCTAAGAAAATTTTCTTCGCACAATGTTACGTCCCCACTGAGCCCTGGGAAAGAGTTGAAAAAGCTTAATGACGTTCGGCGTTTTTATAGTTTTAGTAACAATGATCGCGCGGACCATTGAATAAATTACAAGATTTCATCGATATGAAACATCCAACAAACCAATAAATATACTTCCTTTTCTAATTGATTAAATTTTTGGATATGAATAAAAATACTATATATCTATCTATTAAGCTTATTTCGAAAATATTCATGAAAATTGCTATGTCATTTTAAAATTATTTTGATAATTTATCAACCCTACCAAATATGCATACAAATGAATTATGGTTGAATGTCGCTTCCCCTGCGATATTTTACCTTTTATCGCAGAGAACAATTGTGAGTGAAAATAGAAAGACAATGAAATAATTGCCGTCTGCAAACGAAACATAGCTATATAAAAATTATCAATATAAAACGGTGAATGTTATAAAGGTTAAACGTTCAATAAATGGAACATCATGTCTACTCACAAAAAGGGTCCATACGCCAACGGCACAGTTTAAGATAAAGTCTTTTATCGGACACATAATAACGTTCTGTGAGAAATCGTTAGCCCGTGCTCACGTCGTGGGGACACGTGCGCGCAGGGCACTCCTGAGACTGATCCCTCCATGTGCTTAGATTAAATTTGTTCCTATAAAAATGTGTCCTCCACTCGATAACGTTGAAAATGTGCAGATGTCGCCGGGCAGTGTATGAAGTTCGCGATAGGGTATACGACGTGCCGCGCCTACTGACGCCCGGCTCCCGGCTCCCATTCCAAACATTGCTGGTTGAATAGAAGAAATAAAATAGACTTGCTGAATCTTTGTCATTCGATTAAAGAAATATATGCCCCAAGTTACTGATATCACGTTCACTATTCACAGTGTTTTGGTAAATCATCGGATTAAATTTAAATTTGTTTAATATATACAAGTTCTTAAGTAGAAAATGATGAAGCATAAACGTAGACTTTAGATTTATCGCCTTAAAAGAATTAAGGAAAGTGCTCTGACAAAAACTTTTATTTTGTGATAGCGAGGAGAAACTTGTACATTTAGGTATGAAAAAATGCGAATCACTCTCTGAAAGCAAATCAATATTCAAACATAGAAAGTTTGAAACGAACTTCTTACTAAAGAAATTTGTTTCACACAATTTTTTCGGAGTTTTATTTTTAATTATAAATGAGTTTTTTTTTTTTATTTGTATATTAAACAGATTTTCTTACATTAAAAAGAAATAAAAGAATGCATATGCTAGTTAATAAATGCCATAAAAAAATATTGAATAAATTTATATTTTTTAAATAAAAATCTTTGCCGGTCCCTGTAACTCAAAAATACTTATCTAAAGGCTGTATGACATAATGTGATCATTTTTATCCATTATTGTAAACATAGATACCCTTTGTATAGGTATACAATTAGATTACAATAGATTTCTGCGTCGGCTATTGTTTTGTTAGGCAAGAAGGCGCATAAGCGGAGACGGTCGCGGAGGCATCGCGGAGGCACAATGCCTTCGACCGATAATGCTTGCAGCTCGAACAATCAATCTTTAGGCTATTACGATGTTTTAGCGCCTTGATGTATATTGTTTCAACTTCAATAAAGTTTTGATGAATTTTCTCATGTTCTCCCCAACCTTTTGTTATATTAAGGCCTTGGATATTGATGAATAACTTGATGGTTAAGTAATGCTATTGTTATTATTTAAAGGCTGTCAATGTTGAGAAAATGTGTTGATTTTAAAATTATATAAATATATTTTATATAATTTTAAAATCAACAAATTTATTTGTGGTAAAATTTACTTATTATTATATATTTATAAGCAATAACATATCTAAATGTAATAAATGAATATTTTATATACCTTAGTACACTATAATAACATGTTATTTCAAATAAAATGCCAAACAAAACCTTCATAACGTTTAAGATGAAAAAAATTACCTAATATTTTGCCTTTGCCATATAAACATTAAAGAGTAAGCGCCATCGAAGGCAAAGGGCAACAATTGTAATACCATTCGTATCTTTAGACAGCGTTTCTCTTCAAATTTTCTTATATAAAACGAGCGAGGTAATATGCGTTTTATTGGACCGTTTTTCTTTTGAAATAAAACGGAATCGTTGTTGTATGAAAATGTATTTTCACAACACGCTGCAAGCCGATGATAATGGCTTTTGTGTAATTTGAATAAAATAAAAGATCTTAAAGTAACTGCGGTGAAAAAGCTGTATATCTTCTATTTTATTCAAGTTTAAGAATGGGGTTTAAGTATACTTTTGAAGCCAATTATAATGGGATTTACAATATTGTACATAATATTTTTTTAATGAACATATTATATTTTATACGGTCCACGTTTGTTTTAAATGTGGTGTATGTTACATTTTTGTATGAAAGATAAAAAGAATAATGTTAGTCACAATGAATATATTGAAATAATTTACATAAATATTTCTTCTATAGTTATTAAGTTGGGCATTACGTTTTTTATTGCTTTATTTGATTTTGACAACTATACTATCTGATATAGAACTGAGTCTGAATAGAAATCCGTTTATTGTGATGAGCATTTCGCGGAGAAATTTGAAAAAAATACGATCTGAAAAATGTTCTTAAAGAAAGCAAATTCATATGCATTACCTAGATTTAAGTAGGGTCTATAACCCTACTGTAAGCTATTTGCTTATTATGAATGACGTTCGTAAATAATATTAGGCCTTTAAAATTATTATTTAGCGTTGTAAAGAAAATAATTAAAAATCCACTAACTATATCATACTTAGAAAATTACTTTAATTACTCAACTTATAAATTACTATTAATTACCGTTATCAATTTCCTTTTAACAATTTTGTATACGTTTACAAATTAATTAAAATGAAATTAATAATTTATTGTAAGCTACATTATTGTATTTTACTTCTAACAAGTTGAATATATTGTAAATAGTATTCTTTTATACGTAGTCTTTTATATGTACAAACAAAATATTTTAACAATTTTGCATTTCAAAGTAGAAGCGGGCCAATACGATGAATGAGAATTTGGAATGTTGCGAGCTTTTTCGTTTCCTGTGGTTTGCCTATTCTTCCCTTAGCATACCGGAATTGATAGATCACAACTGGCAGTATAGTGCTATTTGAAAAAAGAAAAGAGGTAAAAAATCCGAGGGAATGATGCAGGGTTTCGTTTCGAAGCTCGCGTTTCGCTTTACGCTGCGGTTCTGAGCTCCTGACAGATCCATGAATCGTGTGGCCGAACACGATAGACTTTTCAATAAAAGATTTTATTTGTAAAATAAAAAAATTTTAGTTGAAATAAAATATAAATATATATTTTATAATGTGTTTAACGATAATACAAGATTTCTAAATAAAGTTTTATTTTACTCTTTTAGAATTATGTAATAATATATAATTCAATTTATTGTAATAATATGAATATTAATATATTGTCATGTATAATAGGAGCAACATATAAGTACTAAAGCGGGGACGGAGAAAGCAGGCACGAGCAACGGAGAATCTTAACACTAAGTTCCCATAGTTCCTGCGGTTCCCTCTGCCTACCTTGCAATGTCCCGCACAGTAAAGCGTAAAAATAATAAAGCTAAGCATCGATGCCTGACAATGATTGCCATTTTATAATTTTCTGTTTATATAATTATAAGCTTCACAGCACAAAAGGCAAAGAGAACTCAGTGTCAAGAGTGTGCATTGCATATTGACTAAAATTGCACTTGTGCTGTCAAGGCCGGATAATGAAAATATTAGGAACAAATTAATAGATTTAGTTTGTAACACATTTGGGAAGTTAATATAAAACTCAGGAGCCAGTTTTATGTTTTACTGTCTACGTTCCAGTAAGACAAAAATGAAGAAAAATATATTCCGCAAAGTCGTTGAATTCATATGGAATCAATTTAGGAAAAATATGAGTTTGAAATGTGAAAACAATACGTACATAAGTATCGGCAACTCGTGTAGTAAATACTATATTTTTATAAAACGTATAAAAATATAGTATTATTACAAAGATATGCTCTCGTTATGTGACGTCTATGGAAATAGGTAAACAAATTTTCACGATTTTCCAAAAAAAAATCTATATATAACGTGTTAACTGATGGAAATCATCGCCAAAATTTGTAAAGCCGGCGAGCTACTGAAAATATTTCCCCTAATAAACCAAAATAACATGATGTTTATAATCATTTGCTACCCTATTATTGAGACGATTCACGTTATTCACGAGAACGATATAAAAATAAGATTGTAGAAAAAAATACACTAAATATTTAAAAAAAGCTATCCCATTATGTTCCGTTTAATGTATATGTATGTATATATCTTGTATTGCGTTTGATAACAAATATATATTATATATAATATAAGTGTTCTGTAGCTATTAATATCTTGTAGGTAGGTGTCAATGTTCCACATATAACATGATATTGAATAATAATTAAACTTTTATTAACAATATGATAAACATTATTGTGTTTTAATCACAGGTAGTCATCATCGTCGTATCAGCCTTTTGAACTTCACTGCTGAATTTTTCTGTGCTTCTCTCATGGATCTCCCCGACAAATAATTAAAAGAGTGTGATAAGTTTAATAAGAAAAATACATATTTCTAAAGTCTGTATACGAAATTCTCTTCTCAGAATCTATTTACTACCATAGACATTTTAAGCAATTTTACAATTACATATTGACTTAAGTAATAAGCCACCAGTGTCCCAAAGTTTGACAGCGAAATAAAATCAATTCTGATAAGAATGGTATAAAATAATGTTTCATAAAAATATTTCATGAAACTTTATTTTATAACCGATTTTATTTTGTATATATGCTGTTTTTTTTTTTATAAAAAAAAATGAAACATATATTTTACATAACAATGTCAAAAATTATTTCACAAACCACAAAAAAATCATTAGTACTAAATACTTAGTGAGCAGTAAATATCTTGAATATTAAACCAGATTCCGTTGCATCGATTAATTTATTGTTTAATTTAAATTATGATTAAAGTGCTGCAACTAAATAAGGCTAATAGTATTAAGTGTAGTTATTGTATTATAAAAATACTAGTACAATATTTATTTTACGTCAGAATAGAATTTCTTCAATACTATTGTAAGAATGAAATTACATAAATCGATATAGGTATTACAAAATGACGCGCAATATTTTGTAAACGGTACAATGCACGCGAATTGAAATACCGCGTTCGCTTTGAAAATGTCGAGATAAAGACATCAATCACTTACCTGAGAACATTCAATTCCCCAGCGACTACAACTGAAAAGGAAATAAAACTCTTTAATAAATAGCATAAACGACTCAATAACGGCATTTACATACACATTTGTTTACATTTTAATTTATCACTGAAGTGTAAAACCAACGCTATTATTCAAGTGTATGTTATTTTGAAATTGGATTGCTGGCGATTTTTCATAAAGTTATGATCAATTTGCTTCACACGTCATTAATATCAAGATTGATTTCGACGCAGTCCCTAACGATACATGAAATATTCTCACTCATTAAATCATGTGGCATGGAAGTGGAGTGCTTACGAGGGCTCTTATGTAATCACGACCCAATAAATATATGATGCTCGACATTTAATAATTAATACAAATTTCAGGCTCTCAAACAAAACATAATACTCAAATATCCGGCTATGGAATACCAAAATGGGTTAACCAATAGTTCATACTGAGTTATAATTCTGGGTATTGCTATAATTAAATAAAATTATGCACATGTCGAATTACATTGAGCGTTTCTGAATTACTCATGTTATAAACATTATTTGAACTTGAGATAAACTTTTATTACATCAAACTATTATTGCTGATAAAATTAAAGGTGATGAATAATGCTTACTTCATTAAATTTCCTTTATGTAAACTCAACGCATCTGTTTAAGAAACCAATTTTTTTTCTAATTTTCCATTGTTTATTAGGACCCTATCAGATTATAAATCAATTAGGCAATACCATAAAACTATTATTCAAACGAAATGATGTCTCGATCGTAGCTTTGAACTGCAGCACAGCGATAGCTAGCTTCGCAAAAGTTGGCACGAATGGCGTACCAGACCACTGCCAATTTCCATTAGCCATCATGCAAAACGAAAAAATGCATAGACGATCACTTTTTGATTCAATTAAAATTGGCTACCAACCAAATCGGTTACACATTTTGAGGGATAAGCATGACCGCATTTTAGAGTATGTTCAATTGTGTTTTACGAATGTGGCGGGACAGGGGTCCATTACTTTGAAATACGCAAGTCATAAGGTGCTCTAGCAGACTTCACGATTATTATCAAATTGTTGCTGAGCACATTGAAAATCCATAAGCTTTCAATATTGTGAAGTTAACTGGGGTTTTGTTCTCAGTGGTTGCACGATCTGAATATCAAAAATGTGAAAGGAGTCGTCAGTAACCGAGACACGTATATCGGGACCCTATCACTTCGCTCTTTACTTACTTTCTGGGCGCCATCTGTACATTCTACCTAATTCAGTAGCAAATTTGATTATGTAAGAATATATATCGGTATTTCAGATTAATAAGATGAAATATTAAAACATTTTCTATTATTTTAGCACCAAATAGAAATATATTTAGAAGCTTGTCATTTAAAACCATATTTCGTCACATTCTTTATTTGTGACAAGACAAGTGTCGTTATTGTAAAAGTTAGATGTGGTACTTAAGAAGATGGGCATGCTGGAGGGCGTTTTAATGGCCTCTCGACAGGATCTCACCGGGTGCTCCACGTCACTTGGTTGCTCTGATTGTACAACCTGTTATGTGTACTATGAATAATCTAACAGCAACGTCGGTTTTTTTGCTTTTTTATTATAGTTTTTTTTTATAATTGTCCACTAATGTAACGTAAGGGTGCTTATTTTAACTTTATCGTTACAATGTTATAAGTATGCGTGTGTAATATTATATATTTTTTTCAGTTTTATTCTATGTTTATATATATAAATCTATGTAGTTATGTATTTATGTATTTGTTTTGTATAAATAAATTTATTTAATATTATTAGCGTGACGCTACAAAAGAATTTTTTTTGTAGCTCCACGCTTTATCCCGCACATAGCAGGGTAGGCAGAACGAACTGCAGAAACCATAGGAGCCTAGTGTTAAGACACTCTGCTGCTTCGTCCTCGCTTTCGTTCTTTAGTGGCGTAACTCTGAGCCGCGCTTTGCTTAGTTGCTAGAGCGAAGAAAATGGAAATAGAAAAATCTATCTTCCCCGAGTGGGAATCGAACCCACAAACCGACACGTAAGAGGCAGACGCTACGCCTGTACGCCATGACAGTCCTAAAAAAATATGTTACTTTATTATTTATATAAAATACTATAAAATTATAAATCTTTTATACCTAAGTACTAATGATTTTATAATGACTGAGATTTTTTTATTCATACCATATTGCTTGTTTTTGTAGTCATAAGTTCAAATTTAAATATCGCTGTTTATAACACAAAACGTATTTAAGACTAATATCTGTCACTTAAATTTTTACTAGAAAGAGACCTAAAAAAATAAAAATTCTATTAAAAATGCATGTTGTTTACTAGGCCCAGCCCAATAATTATACAGTCGAAAAGTTTCCATAAAACCACTGTACCTTATGTGTACAAACATAATATCATAATAACAAAAAAAGTTTATAAATCATAGATTATTGTCTATTACTATTTTTTACCTTTCTAAATGATTTTAGATAATATTCGATATTTTATTATAGTAAAAATTTATGATTTAGGAGTCCAATATTTTACAATCAGGTATGATCAGAAATATCGTCACAATAACCTAATTTTCGATGATGTCAACAATTAATTTGGATTAAATGGCTGCTATAACATTTGCCTGTATACATCTAGTATCTAGTTCAGTAATTATGTCGAGTTTACATTAACTGACTCTCTCGTAAACAATATCGAGACCTAACAAACACTGTTTATATATTAATTTCGCTTGCACTAATACTGTAAACATACGGAAACACAATTTTATTTAAATTTTACAGGCTTTGGAAAGCTTTTTGTTATAACGCATAATGAAGCCATATTTTGCCATTTGTGACACAGAACCCAGTTTGGTTAAACCTTTTAGTATTTGAGTTAAAGTATATGATTCTGTTTCATTCAGGTGCCTGTATTTGAAGGTTGTGGTTATAATTATATATGAAAACGTTTCGTTAACGTTATAATGATTTCCCTTTAAATATACACACAAGGTTAATTAGAATTATGTTTTAGGATTCGGGTATCAAAATTAATTCCGAATATAATTATTATAACGTGAGGCGTTTTGTTGAAGACTTACTTGGCCTGTTTTTATTATCTTTATTTATAAATAGATAATTATAAAACACTGATTTACCTAGTGCTTAAGACTGCATCAAGTTTTGGTTATTGAAAATACCATTCCAATAATTGGCATTGAATACTACTCGTAAAATTTGAATTCTATATTTTGAAGATCCGTTATTCGTAAACTAATAAATTCTATTGATAAATGTGGTATTCTTTCTGCACGTTGCAATTTGTTGAGAACATTTCGTAACTCGGTCACGGACAAAATACAATAGATAGATTGTTCACTGAATCAAATTGTTCTGATGATTCATAGTTAACGTAGAATAATTCGTTTAAAGTTGATTTATTTATTTAACGTAACTATATATATAACATTAATAACATATATATAATATATATAATATATAATAACGTATAACATTAATGCTATTGGATTTGATTTTGAATCTTTTTTAGATTTACACGAACTACAGCTTCACTTATCTATCACGTGTAGCAAGCAAGTATAATCCAGTATCAATTTTTAGATGACATTTGATTATATTTGTTTCATTCATACCACAATTCCGGAACATTACGACACGTAAACTCATACTGAATTTAAATTTTATTAATACTAAAAACAAATTATTTTATTAGACCGTAAGAGAGAGAGAGAGAGAGAGAGAGAGAGAGAAATAGTGATGCATATTTTTAAATTATTCAGTCAAGCATTGTAGTTTCAACATATTTTTGTTGATAGACTTCGGCTTAAAACTTAAAAAAATAATACATAGTTGAATTATCACACCTTCACTTAAAATTAGTCATTTACTATTATTATTATATTATTATATATCACTTTGCTTGTATGCCATAGTAACTAAGTAAAATTTCGGCGATGAATTTTATGAGTGAGTATGAATTTATTAGCTTGTTTATGTATAAACTTAGTGCGGGTATAATTGTTATAAGGATTTTTCATTATTAATATAAATGTTTCACGACGCTAGTGCACTGTAAAACTTAAATTAATTTATTGCACTTTGGATTGGTATTTGAATTTAAGCGGTTTATTATTTTAATAAAGTTGGTGTGCAATAATTATAAAGCTTAAAATTACATTTTTTATGATCTTAAATAAAAAATTACGTCTTATTCATGATAACCATAATAAAACGATAAAAAATGGTCTTTGCAAGTAATCATATATATTTTATATAATATGTGTATAGTTAATTTATTTAGTAACTAAATTAGTTCAGTAATTATATGTTCAATCTCTCAATCTGGGAATGAAACAGGGAATGAGAAATGAATTATTTTAATTTTTTTTTGCTCCAGTAGGGGAAATCCAGTCTTATTGATTGCTTCTCAATGATAACAATATAAATAAAATATTAGATATCCAGGTTACAGTGTAGAACTAAAAATAGATAAAAGTAAGTTATTTATAGATTTTCAATACTTAGAATTTTTGCCCCATAATAAATAGGGAATCATTAATGTTGCAATTATTTTATATAATAAATACTTATTTTGCATATAAGGATACTTATTATCCTGCACATGGCAGGGTAGACCAAGGGAACCGTAAGAACCGAGGGAACCTAGTGCGAAAACACTTCGTTCCCTGCTTCCTGCCTTTTCGAAGTATTGCATGTTGAATGGTGGAAGTCAACGCGCGGCGTTTGCCAAATTTTGCTAGAGCGAAGTACATGAAAATGGAAAAATGAACCACAAACATATCGCATTTACGGGCAGACGCCTTTGTACCACGACGATTCTTCTTAATTTTTCCATTAACTTTAAGCTGTTATACGTTAAAATGTTTTTTATTTCACTCTATACACGTAATTTATATTCTCATTCATAGGTTTTACTTCAAATCCAAACTTTCACAATAATTTGCTTAAAATAGAAATACCGAACCACATTGTCGTGCAAATGAAATTGTGCATAGCTTTACGCGTAATTAGAACATATCGTTTCAATACGACTGTTTTACTATGTATACAAAAGTAGCGATTCGATGTAAATGGCCCAGTCAATGGGCAAAGCAATGGGTGCTCGTATCTCAATGGCCCATAAACAACACGGCCGTGAATACAAATCGCATATTAGAGCTTTCAGCGTATAGACAGCTACGCAGTGGTATAACTATTATCAGATGAAGGCATGAGTGATTATCACCATCGGATCACATGCGACGTTTGTATGCCTTGGCTTAACCCGCCACTTCATAAAGTTTATCACTACTCGAGGTAACAAATGTTCGCAATTATGTACTCAACCGCTGTGTGTTATCTAAGCTGATTGCTAACTGTGTAAGTTAACTGCAAACTACACGAAATCGCTACAGCGCGGGTGTTATAAATGAATCCAATTTACGTTCATCAGTTACGCTTAATCTGTTTTATATGTTAATATATTTATTAAATTTGTATTCTGTAAAATAAGTTGTTTTTATTTTTGTGTTAACATATTGTAAATGTATGAAAGGTCACATGTAGTATGTTCTTCTTTATATATCTTTAAACTGATTCTCAAAATAATTTCAAATCTAAACTCGTTATATTAATGTCAAAATTATAGTATGTACCAGACGGTACCTGCTTACATCAAGGTGTTTAAGTAAAAAAGTCTATTTCAAGCGACTAGCGTCTGCTTTTTATATTGTAAGTTAATAAAATTATAGTCTTGTCATATTAAAGTTATAATTTAATGGCACGGAAAGCAGGCGTAGGTCGCACATCATATTACGTCGGAGAGAAAACAGATGGCTGGATTTCATTACAATATCTCAACGGTGCGGAAGGCGAATCGCAGCCGGTACTTGTAATGTTCCTAGATTATACAAGACGTATGGATCAGTCTTTTGGATTCGATAATGTGAACTGCGCTTTATTTTTTTAGATAATTTTGAATATTTAGATGTTTTTCTTGAAAATGTTGTACACATTTTGTACACTCGGGTAATCTTACAGTTTTGGATCATCGATACAAAACTAGGACATTCACAGAATATTCTAGAAATATAAGATATGAAGAAAACCTGTAAGAAAACTAGGATATTCCTTATGCTTTACAATGTGCGGTGCGAATTTGCAATTTTATATTTAGAGTTTGAAGTGTCTAGGTGGTGAGGATGATATTTTAATTTATATCGTACTCTGCGGTTGGAGAATCCGGCAGCAGGTGTTAGATCAAACAGTTCTTCAGAACACTCCTCAAGGTATTCATAGGAAGAACGCACAGCGAGGAAGCATCCTTACACAACTTCTTTCACAGATATTTGGGTACCCAACAATACGAACGGTTCTACGTTTTATGCGATTAAACGGCTTAAGCTGGTACTGGGGTGCACGAGAGCAGAGATGAAAGCAATACTTCATGTGAGGCGAAACCTGGCTCTATAAAAAGTTAATCTATGTACTGGCGTGGAGTACTGTTTCGCTGTTCCGATGACAATCAGTTTCTTTGCGGCCAACTTGGCCTTGCTTTTCATATAATCGATAGCGATACTAGCTATCAATTAAAACGCTAATTGCTAGTATACTGAAATTATGTACTTACTTTGGGAAGAAGTATTCTCAAAAACTGGCGACATGACAACTGGTTTATGTAACGCCACGACTGACGCGTAAACTTGATTCTTATGGGGGTTGAATTCTTAGGGTCTTCACTATCGAAATTTCACTTGAGGCACTGCTATTCTTTTTTGGATTTCTTTGGTTATCGAGTTAGTGAAGTGGAAAAAAATGAAAGTAACTCTACATATAGAGTTAATTACCACTCCCTGCTATAAATATTGGTAATCATGTCACTAATCCATTCGAAATGTCAGTAAATAATACAAAATATATCGAATAAGCGCAGTATTCGCTACTTAATTGAGGTTCCATTCAATATATTACGCTATTATCGTAAACAGTAGTTCAATTAATGATGTTCAATGCAAAAATCATGTGGCTTTTTAAATTTATCACTTTTATCCAGATGCTAAGTATATTCAGGTAAGCGACTTTATTTATCTCGGTGGTAGTATGTTAAGCTTTTTTTTGTATTTTATTTAGTTAATGCATATATATTAACAAATATATAATTGAAAACAATAATTTATAATACTGAATATAATTACTAAATTAGATCGCCGGTTTTTAATGAAACAAATATATTTAAAATTTTTGTTTGCCTGTCCTTTCACATGTCTGGAACAACTGAACAGATTTCTATGAAACTTTCACAAGGAGGTAAAAGAGACTATAGAGGAGCATATAAGCTGTTTTATCCTGGAACTCGCGTGTGATTGACGTTTATACGGGAGGAACGTTGTCTACGGATACTAAAAATGATTTTCTGTAAAATGTTTTATAGACAACAAAATAAGTGCATTTCCATATTATATTAAAGTAAATCGAAAAATATTAATCAAGGAAACAAAGCCGTAAGTGCTAGTAGGAAGTGTAAATAAAGAGAAGGAATATTCAATATCAATCTTTGCTATTACGCTTAAAGCTATATTTAAATCCAATTACCGTAGCATAAATATAATCCGGCGAGGAAAATTCAACAAACACTTATTGATGTAAAAATTAAAGTATACTCTAGTCTTCTATCTTTAGATAAGTTAAAAGAATATTCCATAGCCCACAAGAGACTAGGCAGTGCAAGGTGAACTTGGAGGATCCCGTGTCCTAACTGTAGGCTCTAAGTTCCTTTACAACTTACACTCGCCCTTACTACTACTGATACTACTCTAGTATGTTTTTTGTAAAAATAAGCCTTAACAAAAACAATACTAGGGTAGTGTAGAAATGCTTTGTTTAATTCTTTTTTCGTTTCAATTTCATCTGCAGGTTCCATGCTCTCCTGGTGGTGTGTCTTAATTTATACGTAAATGTTATTTTTGTTCTTTTTCTTTTAATGGAACATTTTTTCATAAGAACAAATATCTGTTTTATGTTAGAGCCTTTGGTTTGATATCTTTACTTATTAGAACGTTTTGTAAATTTCTCATAATTTTCATGGGTACCTCACTAATAGATAAAATGTAAGATATGCCATAATTGTCTGCAATAGATGATCAAATAATAAGCTGAGTTTACTTTTAGATATATTTTAAAATTCTAGTATTTAGAATTATGTAAAATATTTAACACAATTTCTTATTTCTTTCTTAAATTACAACGTCTAATAATATTAACAGATGACGTAAAACCCTTTACCAGTGAAAGCATTTATGTATTTACAGCTTTTGACTCATTATTATATGACAATGTCAATTAACAATCATATTATATATCAAGTCAATATGCGTTAGTTATTTAGAGTTATGTTTGACGTCATATGAGAAAGTTAAAGCCATTGGAGTCGTCATTTTATACTGCAAAATTTGGTTTTATTCTTCGAATTCATGCTTTTTAATAAGCGTTCATTTTAGTGCAATTTCACCTTCCAAAACAAACAAAGACTGTCCATCTTTATTATCTAGTTGAAATTATAGTCATTAACTAATGGGAAAATGAGCAGAGCCTCTCAATTTTCTTCACTTTTAAAGAGCAGGTTTTGAGTTTCCCTACACTTTGTGTAAATTGAAACTGTACATTTTTTAATTCAAGTTTTCGTTTACGACTTTTAATGTTGTCGTTTGTTTACAAAGTGAGCTATTTACACTTTTTATATTTTTCAAAGTATCATCAAGTAGTTAAGATTTATTTTAATGTATACATATTTTTTTACTTTACCTTTTCAAGCTTATAGAAGGGTAAGCTGAGAGAACAACAGGAACCTTAGGAGCCTAGTATCAAGACACTCCGTTACCCACTTCATTCGCCTTTCAAAGTACTGCGTGTTAAGTTGCTAAAATTTATATCGCCCTTGTCTAGCTGCCAAACAAAAGTAATAAAAATAAAATTATTAATCCTCCCAAAAGTTGAAATTGAACCCACAAACCGTCTCGTTTACAGACTTACCGACTCTGTGTCACGACAGTTCTCTATTACATATTTGTTAAAATGTAATATGATAATAGCAATGGATATAATATTCTATAGTTGTATTTTTGAATAATGTTTATCTTTAATAAAATAATGTACTCATTGATCACTATAAAAGCCAATATCCAAGAATCAATTGCGTAATTTATCTCACAGCCTATGCTATACGTAACATCATTTGGGTAATCTATCTCCCTGTTTTGTACGTTATACCTACAATAATCGCGTAGTGACGTACTAACCACAAAATTGAGCCCCACAAAGCTATTAAAATTGATAGCTATAAATAGCTAAAGAGGTAAGTATTTTTCTTCTATATTAGTACTAATAATTAGCTTGAATTTAAAAACATAATGTCGACGATTCAAAAGACTGAATTATTGAAATTAAATTTATTTTTTACAAATATAATGTTTTTTTTTTTCATTACAGTAATTAAGTTGTTCAAGTCAACAGCAAACAAAATTTCTTAACGAAAGAAAATATACTAATGTATGACCTTTTTTATAAAGTCCAAGATCTCAAGTTGGGTTAATAACTTAAAACACCATTTTGTGTGAGTCTTTAAAAATGAATCAGGGTGACATTAAGCGGCCATTTCCAAACTTTGCTAATATGTGCCCAACCTCTGTCATCTCATGAAATAATGGAGGTAATATTTGAAAACTTTCCGGAGGTAACCCCGTTCTAACGCCTACCGCAAAGAATTTTGCTTCCCACAATAAAATCCGAAGTTTCTAAATCATTGCGCGCCGCTTCATAGTAAATTATATTATGGTACAACATTTACTGTTTCACTTGTTTTATTTCTTCCTATCTAAATAAGAAAAGAGTAAGTAACTTTATGATTAATATTCGGTTGAGAATATAAAGTTTGATTTGACAAATTCGTTTATAATTTATTAATAATAAATACATGTATAAATAAATAAACTATAAAGATGAAAAAGCCTATTAAAATTAATTACAAAAAGCCTATTAATATTAAATTAAAGTTGGTCGCCTTCGACAAGTTTTTTTTAATTGAACATAAACTGCGAATCTTGCAGAATTAAAATTAATTTTAAATTGAATTATACAATATCTACAGTTGAAACATTAAAAAATGTACCTTTCTTTAAAAACACCTACTAAATTAAATTAATATACATATATTGTTGTCAGCAGCTACACTGGCCCTAAGCTTATATTTTTAAGAGAAGAGCTCGTGGAAATTTCGCTAATTACTCTTTTCATTCAGCTCATGAACGCTAAGCTCTCTCTGCCTATCATACCTCTATGCAGAATACAACGTGAAGATAAAATATTAGTTCCAATAACATAGTAGTATTTTGTATATTAAACTACCATAGTATTTGTTTCTTAAAGATATTTAATATTTTATTTGTTTAAAGTATCTTGTTTGTTTAAGATATTTAGTACAATGATAATTTTATTAGAGGATACTTTTTTCGTATATCTGTGAACAGAAATATGGCTAAATATATTCTTTTAATGTCATTATTATAGGTGAAGCGTAATAAAAGTGGTGGCGCTAATAAGTGCGATCATTTTTTATCAGATTTCCGAGTGAGGTTTCGCAAAGCCAAAACAATAAATCACTAAGGCGGACTGTGGCTTATTATTTCTGGCCACACGGTACCGTTCCTTCCTGCTAACTAACCGACGCTACGACGCTATATTTTTCTTTACTTCGTTCTCGTAGAACATTCCAGTTATTATTAATCAACTTCACTTTAGTTCTTGCTTCAAGCTAAATGTATTATATCCAAAATGGTAGGGGTCAAATCTCACGAGGTTAAGGTTATATTATATGCAGCGTTTGCGACAAAGTTTGAATCCTTATGAATAGAAGTTTGAATCGGACTTGTGCCATATTAGTTTCTACTAAACTTAACTTATCTATACATGTATATATTTTTGCTAGCTAATTTAATATTCTAGTATTATGATATTGCTTAATCAAATCCCAGATTAAAGTTATTTTTGTTTCCGATTTTTAAGATAAAATAAAACGAAAGAAAACTAATATATTTTCCGACACTTGAGCTTCCAGGTAATTGTGGCAGAAAGTTCTGGAACGTGCACGCAATATTGATGAGGAACGCCACAGCTTGCGGTCAGTGGTATAACTGACTTATTCGCTGTAAGTTTGTTATATTTTAATAGAAATGTAAGACATTCATAATTAATTTATTAAATTATTTTATTTAATGGTAATAATTATAATCATAGGTGTATGTCTCTACCTTAAGAGTAAAAGCATTATTTTAGCATTTATAATGTTATTATATTTGGTTTTTTCCATTGTACTCTTTTAAACGAAAAAGAACTATAACTCACCTGTCATACGCATAATGAAATTTCCTTAGACCTTTTTTCTTTACACAATTTTTTTTTTTTTTTAGCTTCACGCTTTATCCCGCACATGGCAGGGTAGGCAGAGGGAACTGCAGGAACCATACGAACCTAGTGTTAAGACACTCCGTTACTTAGTCCCTGCTTACTCCGTCCCCACTTTCCGCCGTTTTCGAGGCATTGCGTGTTGAGTGGCGGAACTCAACGCCGCGCTTTGCCTTAGTTGCCAGAGCGAAGAAAATGGAAATAGAAAAATCCATCTTCCCCGACTGGGGATCGAACCCAGTAACCGTCGCGTTACAGGCAGACGTTGCGCCTCTGCGCCACGACGGTCCACAATTTACACAATTAATTGTAAGTTTTTTTATTATCTTCACGCTTTACCCCGCACGTAACAGAGTAGGTAGAGAACCATAGAAACCAAGTTAAGGCACTTCGATATCCGCTTTCCGCCTCTTTCGAGGCATTGCATATTGAGTATTGGAGTTCAGTGCCACACTGGCCTTGTTGCCAGAGCACATAAGAAATAAAAAAATACATCTGCCCCAAGTGGGAGTCGAATCCAAAAAGCGTCGCGTTTACAGGCAGACGTTACGTCGCTGCGCCACGACGATTATTGTAAGATGTCAATCTTAAATAAAATAATTTAAATCTTCTTTTACAAGGAGCACCATTACGGTGTTTTTTCATTTTCATTTTTCCTTGCCAGTAAACTTAAGAAAGGTGGATATTTGTGTGGTGCTCTTAGGTGTAAAAAGAAAATAGAAGTAGTATGTGAAATAAAAGCATGTTATATCTCATCTATCTCTCTTGCTAAAGATATCAAGACTCATTTATATGTGAATAAATTTATTCTATATGAAAGGAATATACTTACCGAATGCACGTAATATATTGTTATATATGTATAAAATTCGTCCATATGTGGTCACCTGAATCCGCAAGATTTGCACATAAATTTAGCACGGAGCCTGCACGAAAGGTCGAAGTAATTTATATTATTCCGCATACAATTCCATTTTCCTATCACAAATTACTGACGGTTAAGGTTTCGCATAACTTGCGAAAATTGCGCGTCTCTGAATTTACGGTCGTTTTGTTTCAAAACCGATATCTAGTGCACGTGAGGGGTCATAAAAAACAGATAAAATTCACACAATTTACGTTTTCGGTAAACACGTAATTCGAAATTTTACGCTAAATAAATTTCTATCGACTTAAATCGCTTTATTTATAGCGATGCATACCAAGAATACAGTATATTACAAATAATATTCAATACATTAACAAATAACAGAAGCACTTTAGGGACTAAGGTTAATTTATAAATATTAGAAATAATTATATTTAATCAACTTCCCAACGTAACTTTTGTACATTACTCTAAATTTAAAAGAAATATATAAAATCTAAACTACATAAACACTTTATTCAAACTAAATCGTATAAGAGTATTTTGTCAATCCAAGACCTCAAGGTAAAGTTGAAAAGGCTGATGCCATAAGAATAAAAAGCTTGTTTTCAGGTTTACGACATCCTTTCTCTTATCGTGATACGACGATAGGTGCCGAATGAAGAATGTTAGGCATAGGACGGATTACACCGGATAAAACAACTGTAAATCAGCGCAGATTTAGTAAACAAAGCTTTAAGGAAAATATATTATACCGTCTAACTTTACCATCGCAAGCATTAAGTTTAAGTTTAGTTAAGAAAAAAACACTTCAAGGTTGTATATTTTAAGATCACGTCGTTTACAGTATATAAGCAAAGAAGACTTAGTGTTAAAACATTCCGTTCTCCATTTATTCCATTTGCTCTATAGTTGTTACAAGAGCAGAAAAATGGACATGATTCCACCCTGAGACATAAATTGGAATTGAACTTATAACCATCGCGTTAATAGTCAGCAGTGTCCCATAACGAATAGAAGACCTTAACAAAAAAGTATATACTTGTAAATTTTGTACTTTTTATAAAAATATGTCGTATACTTCTAAAGCTTTCTCTATAATCGACTAATATGTCATATTTCTAATTATACCACTGCTCATATAACTCACCTTAAACTGATATTATACACACAGTTGAACCAATATGTATTTAATTAATTTACTGAGTTAATTCATGTTACTAATTGGATATGTGATGATTTCCTCAATGAGCCAAACGGTGTCAAATCTGTTAGAACACTTCGAGAGACAGTTATCTGATGTTGGAAATAGAATATAATGTTTTTATGTTATTTTTTATACATTTTAATTATTTAATAATATAAAATAATCTACTTAAAACTTTTTCATATTGCCTTTATTTCATTTTGTTGCCCTTACATTTTCTATACAATTTGTACTCCATTTTAAGCTATTCAGAGTCGCTATATGCTGAATGTCAGTCTAAATCTTAATCCTAATGTTAAATATGTTTTATAATTAAATAATAGAAAGCACAGCACACAAATATAGGTACAACTACGAAACTTTTGTTTTTAAATACATTAATATTTGAGATTATATCCAATTATAAAACTATTATACCTTCTTATACAAAGCAAATAATTTTAATAACATTCTGTAAACAATTCCTCTGAAGTACGTCAAGGTGACGGCTTTCTTTGACATAATTAGAAAATACAAACTTATTTAAAGATATTTCATTCAAAATTAGTATTTTAAATGATATTATATTTGAAACAATCTAACCGAGAATTTCATGATTTATAAGTCGTATACTTATCACATATAATCATAAATCATAAACGGTTAATTTTTCACTAGTAGGGCTCCTTCAAACCCATTATGAGTCGTTTATGAGTTACATGTTTCAGATGTATCTCAGAGCACTTCTTCTCACTACACGACGGGCAGACACCATCACGGTGTGTCTAAGGAATGCTAAGAAGTTTCTTCTAATATTTTTATAGAGAACTGTAGCAAGAAATTAGCTGAAACTGCGTCGTTTAGTATGCTTGAATTTTCTTCCCACTATGTTCTTTTTTAGTGTTATCTCAACAGTAAGGTAAATATTAGTAGTAAGGTAAGTTCCACGAAAGCCCGCTCACTGAACGCTCAGAAGAACGTCATCAGTATTGAAATATTTTCTTAATTGTTAAAACATTTTCTTTTTTTTAATGAACGAACAAAAACATTTATATATAACAAAAACATTTACATATATTTTATAACAACAATTACAATTATATATAATAATCAAAATTGAACAGGGATCAATATCACTTTATTTTATTAAATAAAGGGAAAAATAATATAAATATTATCAAAACAAACGAATCCGAAACATTATCCCCCTCTATACACGTACGCATCGAATAATTTTACTAAACACAAGTTGTTTTCCAACGGGCATCTGCTCAAAATCGCCCGGGGGCGCTACAAATCACGTGAGAACCTGTTGTAGGTAATTTTCTAAGGCCCGTGATCTCCAAACGCCGCATTGGATAGGTACGCTTACAAATTGCGTTTGATCTTAAATGGCAATACAGGCGTCCCTCGTATAACACGGTTAATTCGTACCGTGCTATATCGAAACCGTGTTATTCGAAACAAGGTATACCGTGTAGTATCGAGACCTTGTCTTGTGTTATATCGAAACCGTGTTATACGAAACCTTGAAATAATATAAATAAAGGCAATGTGTACCGTGTTATATCGAAACCAAATCTTAAGGTGTAAAATTTTATGATAGCTGAAATTTCGTTCCAAATACTACATAAATGAAAAAGGAAGTTACCTTCAAGTTTTTATTAAGAAAAATAAATGAAATTCAATTTTATGATGAAATACAAAAATTAAAAAATACAACAAAAAATATATTCAATGACTAATAATTATAATTACATATTATAAAACAAGTAGAAACAGCTTATTACGATTACAAAATTAATTTTCATCATCACTCTCATCAGAAATTACAGCTAATCTTCTTTTTTTTCTCCAGGTTGGTTGAAACTCCTCTTCACTAGTTATTTCTCCATCATGACAAAGGTTATCTGACGTAGTAGCAACTACCTGCCTATTTCGATCTTGCAATTCTGTCAGAATTTCTCTATAAGGAGCTAAAGAGCTATTCAATTCTCTTTTAAATTTTCCGCTACGTACAACTGAAGGATCTTTTTCAACGAAAAATGTTTCCAATTTTTTAGCTAAAGCTATTCCTTCTTCCAGATCAATTAAATTTAAATGAGGAACCGTTGTAATATTACAAATGTTTTCCGAATCATCGGGGTAATCGAAGTTGGAGTTATTTAGTAGTTCAATTAGTTCTTCCTCATTCAAAGTTTGCTCTTCAAATAGTTCCCGAACATCATCAATGTTCATATCAGAAAATCCGTCCCCTTCTAAATTAGAAGCAACCGATATTATTCTGCTAAATTCTGCTTCCTCAAATAGGACACAGCTTCCTCTCTGGACCATTTGCGGTAACAAAGGTTTCCAACACGCATGAAGTGTGTTTTAATTCCTTGCAAGCCACATCTAAAGTTGTGACACAATCTAAAATAGAAAACTCTTTCCAAGCTTGAGTAAGCGTAACATTTTTATCGTTTTCCAGTCTTTCAAAAATTTTTTGGAATGCTATTCGTATGTAGTATGCCTTGGTTGTTGCAATGATTCCTTGATCTAATGGTTGGATCAATGACGTACAATTTGGAGGAAAAAACACAATTTTTACGTTAGGATGATTCAACTCTCTACTATGGCTACCTGCATTATCAATGAGCAATAAAACTTTAAAGCTCAAATTTTTTTTCTTCAAAAACTTTTCTACTTCTATAATAAAACAATTTTTAAACCAATCTTCAAACAAATTTTGCGTCATCCAGCCTTTTTTATTTGCTCGCCAGAAGACTGGTAGATGAGACTTATCAACGTTTTTCAATGCTCTGGGATTCAAGGAACGATTTATTATCATTGGTTTTACTACAAAATTTCCTGATAGGTTACTACACATGTGAAGGGTAACACGATCTTTACAAGTTTTATAACCTGGTGATTGCTTCTCATTTTTTGAAATAAAAGTTCGAGACGGCAGTCTCTTCCAATATAAAGCTGACTCATCGGCGTTGAAAATTTGATCTGCTGAATACTCTCCCTCTTCAATAATTCGCGGTATTTCCAATATAAATTTTTGAGCAGCTTCTACATCTGCTGAAGCTTGTTCTCCTTGCAATTTTACATTGCGCAAAGAAAATCTTTTTTAAAATTTTCAAACCACCCTTTACTTGCCAAAAATGATAGGTTTAGTTCTTCTTTAGAAGAAAGTTCATCTTTCCTTAAACGTGTGTAAACTCTGAGGGCTTTTTGTTTAATAATATTTGTACTCAAAGGGATTTTTTTATCTAAACAATCTTCTATCCATATTATAAGAGCATGTTCCATTTTTACGATATTTATATCTCTTTTGCGGGACACACGTTTTGCACCTTGCGAGCAACCAAAGGCAACATTTTTTCTAATTTCGCTTTCATTTTTGAATATTGTTCGAATAGTAGCTTCGTTTAAATTTAATGATTTTGCAATCGATGTAGGTTTTTCTCCGCTTTTTATACGATCTAAAATTGCAATTTTTTCTTCGAGTGAAATAAATTTTCGTTTAAATTTTTGCTTCTTGATCTTGTCAGACATTATCTAAATTTAGGGTCCAAAATAAGATTTACAATAAACGTTACAACTTCATTTTTACATACCTCAAATTAAAATTATTATGCACTTATAAACTTGCAAAAGAAGGCTTTTTTACTACGTACTTTTTACTTTACTTTCTAAAATGTTAAAAACAAAGCAAGCTAAAACTTTATCAACTTCATTTACAAAGGACAAAACGCAAATGTACTTTCACTTCTCAAAACGAAATGAGATATTTTTTTGTAGCAATAAATTTGTGGTATTCCCCTTATTGAACGGAAAAAAAAATTCAAATTTTCAATGCATATTTGTTATTTATTTCAAAACCCTGTTTTACCGTGTAATATCGAAACCGTGTTATATTAATCTCAATTCTTGTACCGTGTAATATCGAAACCGTGTTTTACAAGTACCGTGTTATACGAGGGACGCCTGTATATCATTCGCTTATTTATGGCGAACGTCTTTATTGACGGTTGATTCAAATATACTATATGTATATTTGTAAATATTTACGGCCTTATTCGTATAAAAGTCTTATATAACGTTTTAAGCACACTTTAGTTAAAACGCTCTATAAGCTTATAGAATGTTCGATAAATGTTTGTATTCATAAACGGTCTATAAACCTTCTATAACTAAAGTGTCGCTAATATGAGTTATAAGTTCACAATGTTGAAGTCGGTTGACTTGTTGCCGAAAATACCAGTTTATCCACAGATAAGTGACAAACGCATCAACTTAGAATGACCACAGATAATATTACTTATAAAAATTTATTGTTGAATCTGGCATGACATATACCAGATTGATTTACGTCATTGTTATCTCAAAAACACAAATGTTTATTTTATTTTAGCTTATAAACTTACTTAAGTTTTACAAAATTTAATCAAAAGAAGTAAAAAAAATTATGAAATTTCGCTTGACAACGCCAACATCTGATCGCAGTAAACACCTGGATTTCACCTAATCACTCCCCAGAACATCTACGATCTAATTTTAAATTAATACACATGAGAGTAATAAGAAATGTTACCGTTAATTATTAAAACTATCATATTGTGAAATTCTCATCATCCATAGAAAATTAGTCGCTTATACTTCGCACTTTTCTTATGTAGAATTTATTATTAATAAACTTATTAATATATTTTTTTTTAGCTTCACGCTTTATCCCGCACATGGCAGGGTAGGCAGAGGGAACTGCAGGAACTATAAGAACCTAGTGTTAAGACACTCCGTTACTTAGTCCCTGCTTACTCCGTCCCCACTTTCCGCCGTTTTTCGAGGCATTGCGTGTTGAGTGGCGGAACTCAACGCCGCGCTTTGCCTTAGATGCCAGAGCGAAGAAAATGGAAAATAGAAAAATCCATCTTCTCCGACTGGGGATCGAACCCAGTAACCGTCGCGTTACAGGCAGACGTTGCGCCTCTGCGCCACGACGGTGCTCAATAATATATAATTAATAATTAATAATTAAATATAGTTAATAAATATCGAACAAAATGTCAATTGTTATATTGTTTTGCTAAGAAACTTAAATTGACACTCTTGATGACAAGCGACTCGACGACGTCATATCAATGCTCATATTAGTATGAACTATAATTAGCTATTATATGATTCGGCCATCTTTGGACGTTATAACACTCTTATAGTAGGGTTCTCGGCTCTATAACTTTATAGTAGGCTTATAGACTGATTAGCACTAAAATGCTGTTATGAATAAAGTTTTTTTGACAATTGTTCTATAGCGAACCTTTAAACGTGCTATAAATTTTTATGAATAAGGCCGTTACAATGTATACGTTTAATCTTAGGTTAAAGGGTGAGAAATGTTAACCAATAGATAAAAAACATTACAAAAATATTATTAGAAAACTATACGAGGACAGTTTAATTTAACTTCAATATTTAAATGATAATTGTTCTATTATGTTTATTTAGCCAATAAAATTATATTTACCTTACAAATACTATGTAAAGAGACCGCTTTAACCATTACACTTACTATATCCATAAATATAATGAAACAAGTGGTTTTGTATTTATACTGTTTTATCTTATTGCATTGTGATTTTGTACTAGTGTTGGATTTTATAATAACAGATTTGCAATTTTCAGTTTATTCAGTGTATCATATTCTTGAGATGTATATTATAAAAATATAATATACAACTTTATAAACAATATTTTGTAATTAAACTTAATTAAAAGTCAACGACAAAATGTTTATTTTAATTTGCTGTACTTAAACTATTTTTTTAGCTTCACGCTTTGTCCCGCACGTGGCATCGCAGATGGAACTGCATGTACCATAGGAACCTAATGTTAAGACACTCAGTTGCTTAGTCTCTGCTTTCTCAGTCAGACAGTGGCAGAACTTAACGCCGCGCTTTGCCTAGTTTCCAGAGCGAAAAAATGGAAATAGAAAGATCCATCTTCCTTGAGTGGGAATCGAACCCAGAAACCGTCGCGTTACAGGCAGTCGTTGCGCCTCTGCTCCACGACGGGCCTACTTAAACGAATAACTTGCTATATGTATATAAATCTTCATTTATGGTATTAATTGAAAAATGTTAAAAAAGCGTAACGGCAGTCCTCTTGTAGTATATAAACATATATAGTACAAGCACTCTATATAAATATTATTAACTTAAATAATTTGATTGAATTTGATTGTATACACAAATCAGGAAAAGACCGTTCGAAAAATATAACGTAAATTTTAAGTAGCATCAGATATATAATAAAATTTTTTTTTCAATTCATATATAAAAGGTTAGTAACTTATTATTTACAAACAAATATATTTTGCATAACTTGCTGCAATGTTATGCTAAATTATGTTTTCATAATTGAAACGTTTATGTTGTGTCTCATGAAACGTTAAACTTTTCATCATTTTCATCGTTTCATGGAGCTGTCGTGAAGCAGCAATATAGTGTATGCTTCTAAACGTAGCGGTTGTGTCTAGATTATTTAATTTCATTTTCTTTGTCCTGAGAACAAAAAAGCGCGACGTTGAGTTCCGCCAAAACTGAATGTCCTAATTAGTAGAGAGTAGGGAACTAAGTGTCTGCTTTTCGTACAGTACGAAGCCAAAAAAATATTAGTTTTTCAATAATAATCATTTTAATAATTAATACTCGCAGAAAATACCTTAAAGGTGTTTGCACATCAAACGGTACGGTGTAGGCTTAACCGTTTTATCTTGGGATTAGTATATATCCTGGCCAATTTACGTGACTCCATGTTACATGATGAGGCTGTGTTTGCAGGATCAGGTGCTAACTTTTTGTTTTCCAGGAAAAATATTTTGATTATAGTCGTTACCTACATATCTATTTTAGTCTTTTACATTAGGTAATAAAGCAAAAATAAGTATTAATAAAATATATTAATAGATAAATTTGTCTACCTTTCTTTAACGATGACTTAAAAAAAAGCATATAACTCAAGGTTAGATAAATAAACACAATAAAACGTCATTGTAATTGGTGGTGGTGGGCTGCTATTAAACATACATAACATGTTCTTCATCTAGTATTTTAGACTATCTTTTAGCATTGATTAAATGACAAGCAGACAGAAGGCATGTGAGGATAAATGTATGTAAATTTTTACGCTGGACGATGTAAACAAGATTTTATTTCCTCTCGTCCCATGTCTTTTTGTACAAAAACCGTTGATAGCTATTTGCATAGCATCTATGTACAACAGACTGTCCTTTTTTAATAAATTCAGTGACTTGCAACAGAATTTTGAGTGAATAAAAAATTCTGTCTTCCATAGTCCTTGCTTGCTGACATTGCTTATTAAGACTAACAACAGCTATTCCCTTTTTTTAAAGCGGACTGTAAAATTGCAGCGCACGATGACTTCAACTTTTTAGTTTTTTTTTGTTCAAATTGCAATTAGTGAGGAGTTTGCGAATCCTCGGCGTGGTGTCAGAGATTGATGACAATGGAAATTTTATACATCGTTAGTCAGGACCACGTTAGGTGAGTGCGCTCTTTTTTCAGTAATACTAACTGCTCAAGTACACCTTGACTTATTAAACGTGTTCATATAGAAAAAATAAAATTCATCTGCTGGTCCGACCAATTTTGAGTTTGTTTTCGTCACGATTCAGCATATTGCCACATAGAAGCTGATTAATTTAAAATACACAAAAGCTTATAAGATAATAAATCTGTAACAATTTAAATAAGCACCTGTTATTTTTGTGTTTCAGCATTAAAGTGATCGGCAATTAATCGGTAGCTAATAGTCCATAAATCTTGTCACCGCAACAATATATAATGAAAATTGGAAGCGATTATTCATTTTTGAAAATAGCTTGATTTCAAACAATGAAACCGTAAAAATATTTATCCGATTGTGCGCGACAATCAATTTTTATCCAACGGATGGGCATTATTGCGCTGGGCTGTATACCCGAACTCATTCGTTTGTGTTTATCAGCAGGGAAACCGATAACCCTCATTCCGCTCGGTCTGACGCAATGCAGAGATTAAAGGCTTTCGCTCGTATGCCCTGCCGGTGGATATGGTGTTGGCAGGATCCTCTATAAATCCTACCTGACGTACTTTTGACACTTGCATAGCAAATCTAATCATACTTCTAAATGAAAAGATAACGTGTATGTCGGGTAAAATAAAATGAAACGTATTGTAGTAATACTTGTATAACTATAATTAATTAACAAAGACGTAATACGCTCGAATAGTCGGTTAAAAATAGTAAAAATGTTCCAAATGGAGCACAGAGAATTCCTTGTGTTCGTGAAATAAAAGAAAACCCTTTTAGATGCGAAAACAAAGGCGTAAATCTTTGTTGGCCGACTGGTTGACATACTGTTACATTCAGTTAATCCGGTGATCTGACTGAGGTCCTGGCTCAGTTGACATCGAAACTCTCCTTTATGCCACACAGCGTTAAGTCCCTCTGTCACATGTATACATCAATCGCACGGTTTCGATGTAACGAAAATAAAAAAAGAATTTTTTCCTTATAAAAATAAAAGGTACGCTAATCGTTTGGTTGTCACTTGATAGGTGGGTTATATTTTACAGAAATAATTCTAAATATTATCTTATATATATATATATATATATATATATATATATATATATATATATATATATATATATATATATATATATATATATATATATATATATATATATATATATATATATATATATATATATATATATATATATATATATATATATATATATATATATATATATATATATATATATATATATATATATATATATGTTTGTTTTTATATGGCATCCCCGACTAGTTTAGAGTCTTGTGCCAACTCCCGGCGCGAGCGGTAGTAGTAGTTAGTAGTAGTTGTCGAGTTGTAGTAAAGGGGGCACGTGAGACGGCCGACGCGAGCGTACGTCCTTCCTGAATCTAATATTAATTAGCGGTGTGATTTTCCCTCAGCCTTATTTGATTTCCCTTTTGTGTATTCCCTCTTGATATTGAACCTGACAAAGACAAAACCTACAAAAGATAATAGTGCAAGTAATCCTAAGTGAAGAAAACTAATGTGAAACATTCCACGTGGACAATCAGTGTTTGTGTTGTGAATTATGAAGATAAGGTACTGTACAATTTCTATTATCCTAAAACCGACTATAAAGTAAATAATTAATAAATAACCTCCACTTCAGCACGCTTCCACAATTGCTGACCCCTACCCACTATTCAATATATATTTTTTGGTAGCAGAACGCAGTTCATTATATTCATATTATATACTATATACATTTTCTGGTAGCAGAGCGTAGTTATTATATATACTATATACATTTTCTGGTAGCAGAGCGTAGTTTCACTATATACTATATACATTTTCTGGTAGCAGAGCGTGGTTTTCATCCCTCTGGGCCCCCTTAATTATAGCGTAGTTTAATCCCTCTGAGTCCCCCTGATTATAGCGTAGTTCATGCCCCTGAGTCCCTTTCATTACAGTGTTATTTTCCCGTTTTGGTATTTTGGCTCTTAATTTGGTACCTAACGCATAATTACAATATAATTTGATTTCCTAACCTTTTAAAACGTGTTCGCATCGAGTTGTTTAAAAAATAATGTTATATGAAATTTTATACATATAATATAATTGTGTAGGGTGAATGTATAATGTGTAAAATATATAAATAAATATTGAATATAATTTTATATATTAAATATAAAATATAATAAATACACATAATATGGTTACATATATTTTATAATATTACGCCTATACGTTATTACCTATCCCGTTTTAAATTATAATTGAAGTTAGTTAAAATAATTTAATATAATTTCCTTAAAAAACTAACTTACTTTAAAATATTATCCCTACACTTTTATTGTCACCCTTTTTTTTTATTTTTATTTAAATGAAGCTTAAGCCTTAATTGTAGTCATATTGTATATCATATTATTTTGTTGTATTGCGATATATGTAGATGCGACGCGTCCCTGAACTTGACCGTAACTGGTTTCTTATCTCGCCAGCTGTTGTGGATTCATTGTTTATTACGAGTTTATTATTTTTTTAATATTTTAGTTGAGTTATTTGTTTACTTGATTTCTGATTTCGCCCGTTGGTAGTGGGTTCATTGTTTATTACGAGTTTATTATTTTTTTTTTTTTTTAATATTTTAGTTGAGTTATTTGTTTACTTGATTTCTGATCTCGCCCGTTGGTAGTGGGTTCATTGTTTATTACGCGTTTATTAACTTTTAATATTTTAGTTCAGTTATTTGTTTACTTGATAATTTAAAATGGCTACTCATGATGAAACAGTAAAATGTTCCTTATTTACGGAAAGCGCGGAATATAGAAAAAATATAGGTGTGGTACGCTTTGTTTCCGATTGGATTGCCGATACCTCGGAACTTCTTGGCACTTCTGAAATACCTAGATTATTAGTTAGGTTCAAGGATTTAGATTCTCATTGTAATTCATTTGTAAACGCGTCCTCAGTGCTCCTGGGTGGGTTAGACCCGGCTATCGATTACCAAGAAATTAGTTATGTAAAAAAAGAAGTGCGTTTAGTAAATAAGAAAATAGACGACCTCCGGGTGCGTCAGTTAGAGTTGTGCCCACCTGCTCCCGTAGTTGATCCTGTCATGGCCAGTACACCCGTAAGAATGAGTAGTAAAAATATTACTGAGCGAACTACTTATAATAGATTACCTGATTTACCTATCCCTAAGTTTGATGGACGTCCTGACTCCTGGATAAGTTTTATTGATCAGTTTGACAGTGTAGTAGATTCCCAACACCATTTAACCCCCACAATGAAATTACAGTACTTGGTTGGATCCTTAGCAGATGAACCTAAGCGGTTGTTGCTACATTTAAAAATTGAAGAAGGCAACTATGAAGTTGCTCGTGAGTTGTTGAAACAGCGGTATCACAATACACGGGTTCTTGCTGATACCTACATAACCCAGATACTTACCCTGCCGGAGATTTCGAGTAAATTTACAGGTTTGCGCGCGGCCTTTTTGAACCCCTTGTTAACTGCCTATCGCTGTTTAGAACGTTTAGAGTTACCCGTCTCCTCATGGTCTTATATGTTAGTACATATATGTTTGACTAAGCTTCCCTCTGATTTGAAATCCCGTTTTGAGCGTTGTTATGGCGGTGACGCTAATGAATTACCTACCTTTAAAAATCTTATTACCTTTTTGGAAGACGAATGTCGTCACCATGACAACGTTGGCAACACCTCCCTTGTAGATTCTAACCTGACGAAATTTAAAAGTACTGTACCTAAACATACTTACCTTGCGGCTCCTCCTTCCCCTATGTTAAATAATAGACAAAAAATGTTACCTTTAATGAATAATAGTAAAAAATGTTACCTGTGTGCTTCCTCTTCCCATTATCTCCGTGAATGTCCCGAATTTAGAGCTATGAATCCTAGAGAAAGATCGGGATTTGTAAAACATTCCCGGTTATGTTATAGGTGTTTGGACAAACATTCAATTCTTATGTGCAAGCGGGACTACAAATGTTCAACCTGCGGTCGCTCATCCCATCACACTATGCTATGTTTTAATGATTCCCGTAACCCAATGTATCCCACCTCATCCAATCGCAATTATGATTATAATTCCAAATTTAATAAACGAAATTATCCGCGTACCTGTCCTGCTTCTACCCGCGGTCCCCATATGGGCGGGGGCCAGCATAAGAAATATTCCCCTTCGCAACTCCAGCGCTCCCCCCAACGACATTCCCAGAGAGCTTCTCCCCCCAGAGAAAATGCTCCGCCCCAACCTAGACAGGTTGAAAATAATAGACAGGTTGAAAATATTATAAGATATCGTGATAATTCCTATAATAGAGAAGATAGACCCACATAGCTAGATACTTGTATTACTCCCCTTTCCCCTTGCCTTAATATCTCACTCAATTCCCTTATATTATTGCCTACTGTTAAATTACACGTTAAAACTGCTAGTGGTTATTTTATTGAAGCGCGTGCCTTATGTGATACCGGTGCCCAGGGTTGCCTCATTACAACCGATCTTGTTGTTAATTACCTCAATTTGACCATCTCCCCCTCCTGTGCCCCTGTACGTGGCATAGGTAATATTCCTTTAGTGGTTTCCCGTGGTTCTATTTCCCTGTGTTTTAAACCTTTGTATAATTCCTTCCCTGAGGTATCAACCTCTGCTATGGTTATAGATGTGATTGCCGGTACGCATCCTGAGTTTGAGTTCCCTGAGTCTGTGTTTTTTCCTAAAAGTGATTTTTCCCTTGCTGACCCTACCTATAATAAGCCTGGCCCGATAGATATACTATTGGGTGCTGACGTGTTCGGCGCGCTTTTATTACAAGATAAAATATTTAACTTTAACGGCCTTACTGCTTTATCTACAATTTTTGGTTATATTGTTTGTGGTCCAGTCGCTGCCGATTATGGTGAATTGGAGCCCCCTATGACTGGAATATCCTTATCCCGTCTCATAGAGAGATTCTGGAAGGTCGAAGAGACCCCTCAACCTATGATTGCTAACCCCTTAGATAACGTGTGTGAGATATTTTTTAAAAGTACAACCTCCCGTCACACTGACGGTCGGTTCATTGTGAGACTCCCCTTCCTGAACGATCGACCTACTCTTGGAGAATCTAAACCTACAGCTATCCGTCGTTTCCTTGGCCTCGAGAAGCGTTTAAACGCGGACCCTAAATTACGTGATAAATATATTTCTTTTATGCGTGAGTATATTGAGTTAAATCATATGAGTGCTTATCCCTTCCCCTTACCCAGTGAACATTACTTTATTCCCCACCATGGTGTCTTTAAGACCGGAGACACATCTAAAATACGTGTTGTTTTTGATGGTAGTTGTCCCTCGTCTAACGGTATCTCACTTAATGAGTGCCTACATAGTGGTCCTAAATTACAAAAGGACATTAGTCTAATCCTCCTTAACTTTCGTAAGCATGTCGTTGTGTTTGTGGCAGACATACGCATGATGTTCCGTATGTCGTGGGTACATCAGGATGATCGTAAATACCAACTTATTTTATGGCGTGAATCCCCTTCTGATCCCTTACTCACCTATTCCCTAAATACTACAACTTATGGTTTGCGTTCTAGTCCTTACGTTGCAATGCGTACATTATTAGAGTTAGCTGAGCAGGAACGTGATACTTACCCCAAAGCTGCTGCAGTCCTAGAGAATGATGTATACGTTGATGACTGTCTTACTGGTTCGGATTCCCTTGAAAATGCTCGTATCCTTAAATCTGAACTTGAGAATATTATGACTTGTGGTGGTTACGAGCTTAGGAAATGGATTAGTAACAAACCTGAACTTCTCGCAGACTTACCTTCAGATCATCTGCAGCTGTCTCACTCTTTTCAAGACCCTGATAACCCTCAAACATTTGCAGTCCTCGGTGTCCTTTATAACCCCACCAGTGATGCATTTACTTACCGTTTTTCATTTCAACCTACTGAGACAGTCACAAAGCGCAAGGTTTTGTCCTTAATAGCCAGAATTTATGATCCTTGCGGTTGGATATCCCCTGTTGTATTAAAAGTAAAATTATTTATACAGAAATTGTGGCTGTCTGGCCTTTCCTGGGATGATGTACTTACCCCTGAGCTAACCCTAGAATGGAACCTTTTTATTAGAAACCTTGAGTGTGTTAAAGATATTTCAATCCCGCGGCGTGTCTTTACTGACAGTTCCTTTTCCTATTCCATACATGGTTTCTGTGATGCCTCAGAATCCGCCTTTGCCGCAGTAGTGTATTTAAGAGCAGAAAATCCTTCAGGCCAGTGTTCAGTTCATCTCCTAATTTCTAAAACTAAAGTTGCCCCTATACGTACCCGATTGACTATACCTAAATTAGAATTACTTGGTGCTACCCTGCTTACTAAATTAATTAATCATGTTGTCCCTGAATTACGAAAGTCAATCCAGTTAGACTCCATCACTACCTGGACCGATAGTAAAATTGTGTTGGCCTGGCTTAAGACCCCTCCTCATAACTTACAAACCTTTGAAGCCAATCGAGTTTCCCAGATATCCTGCTCAGAAGTTCAATCAGAGTGGCGGCATATTCCTGGTAATGTGAATCCGAGCGATTGTGCATCCAGTGGATTAACAGCATCAACCTTACTTAAAAATTATTTATGGTGGTCCTGTACCTGGTTATTACTTCCTCACACCCAGTGGCCCGTTGCAGAGTCTAATACTGATTCTGATCCTAATCTTCCCGGACTTCGTTGTTTGTTAACCACTACTTCCTTACCTGCACCTGATCCATTATTCTTACTTGAACGTTTTAGTTCCTTTACAAAATTAATTGGCGTGACCTGTTATATGTTGAGATTTGTAAATAAAACCCGAAACTTACCCGTTGAGCTATCTGTATCCTTATCTACCCAAGAAAGAAAGCATGCACTCCTGTATTTAGTAAAAATAGTACAGTCTTATTGTTTTTCTGATGAGCTGAGTTTGTTAAAACGTGGCGTTTCCTTGCGGTCTTCCCTAAGACGACTCTCACTTTTTCTTGACAAGGAAGAAATCATCAGAGTCGGTGGTCGTTTACGAAACTCTAATCTTCCTTACGATGCTCGTCATCCTATACTCCTTCCTAAAAGGTGTCATTTTGTTACCTTATTGATATCCCATTACCACGTAGAAAATTGTCATGCTGGAGCCAATGCACTTCAAGCTTTATTATCCCGTGAGTTCTGGATATTGTCTGCTCGCAGAGCTATCCAGAATGTAATTTTTAAGTGCCTCCCTTGTTATCGCCTTAAAACTGCCACATCTCAACCTCCTATGGGTGAACTCCCTAGAGATCGTGTTACTCCTACCCGTGCCTTTGATGGTGTTGGAACAGATTTTGCCGGCCCATTCCTGACCAAAACCCAGGTGTTTAGAAATAAAAGATTAGTAAAGAGTTACCTTTGTGTTTTCGTGTGTCTTTCTACAAAGGCAGTCCACCTTGAAGTAGTTTCAGAATTATCAACCGAAGCCTTTATCGCTGCATTCTGTCGTTTTGTTTCCCGTCGCGGTCTCCCTAGTTTAATAAGATCAGATTGCGGTAGAAATTATATAGGAGCTTCGAACTATTTAAGCGATGTTTATGATTTTTTAGTTAAAAATAAACTTGATATTAGTGATAACCTCGCAAAAAAGGGTATAAATTGGTTATTTGACCCACCTGCCTGCCCTCATTGGGGAGGATTGTTCGAAGCAGCCGTTAAATCTGCGAAAACCCACCTTAAAAGAGTGATTGGCGAAACTCCTTTAACGTTCGAGGAATTAACTACGATTTTTGCTAAAATTGAAGCGGTATTAAATTCCCGGCCGTTATGTCCCTTATCTAATGACCCTAACGATCTAGAAGTTTTGACGCCTGGTCATTTTTTGATTGGCCAACCTCTTAGTGCTTTGCCGGAGTATCCCTATAACAATGTAAAAATTAATCGTTTAACCCGTTTTCAAGTAGTGCAACAGATAACTCAACATTTTTGGTCGCGGTGGCAGTTAGAGTACCTATACACTCTGCAGACTAGGCAGAAGTGGACTGATCCAGTGAATCCTCCAACAGTAGGCGAGCTAGTCCTCATCAAAGATGATAATTTACCCCCTTTACAGTGGCGACGTGGTCGCATTTCCCAACTTTATCCTGGTAAAGATAGCGTTGTGCGTGTGGTCGATGTTAAGACATCGACAGGTATCCTAAAGAGAGCCTTAACCAAATTAGTTCGTCTACCTATTAGTTAGCTACTCCCATTTTCTCGTAAACATTAGATGTTTAGGGCGGGGGCTATGTTTGTTTTTATATGGCATCCCCGACTAGTTTAGAGTCTTGTGCCAACTCCCGGCGCGAGCGGTAGTAGTAGTTAGTAGTAGTTGTCGAGTTGTAGTAAAGGGGGCACGTGAGACGGCCGACGCGAGCGCACGTCCTTCCTGAATCTAATATTAATTAGCGGTGTGATTTTCCCTCAGCCTTATTTGATTTCCCTTTTGTGTATTCCCTCTTGATATTGAACCTGACAAAGACAAAACCTACAAAAGATAATAGTGCAAGTAATCCTAAGTGAAGAAAACTAATGTGAAACATTCCACGTGGACAATCAGTGTTTGTGTTGTGAATTATGAAGATAAGGTACTGTACAATTTCTATTATCCTAAAACCGACTATAAAGTAAATAATTAATAAATAACCTCCACTTCAGCACGCTTCCACAATTGCTGACCCCTACCCACTATTCAATATATATTTTTTGGTAGCAGAACGCGGTTCATTATATTCATTATATATACTATATACATTTTCTGGTAGCAGAGCGTGGTTTCATTATATACTATATACATTTTCTGGTAGCAGAGCGTAGTTTCACTATATACTATATACAATATATATATATATATATATATATATATATATATATATATATATATATATATATATATATATATATATATATATATATATATATATATATATATATATATATATATATATATATATATATATATATATATATATATATATATATATATATATATATATATATATATATATATATATATATATATATATATATATATATATATATATATATATATATATATATATATATATATATATATATATATATATATATATATATATATATATATATATATATATATATATATATATATATATATATATATATATATATATATATATATATATAATTTCTTTTATGAATACAATTTAGTAACCCTCCCTTAAATTAAGAATGTAATATGTAAAACTGTACAATATAATATCGATTAATATACAAATTGTTTTTCCGCATAATATTTGTCTTGGAAACAAAATAATCACGAGTCGTATAGTTGTTCGTATATTTACAGCACAAACAAAGAGCTACCTATTCGTTTATTATATTGTCCCAGCATAAAACCCTTAATTTATTGGCATTGATACTGTCATTATCCAGATTTAGTATTAAATGTTAAATGACACATCGAAATGAAGTTAATAATAATTCCGTCAACTAAATAGTAAAAAACATTGGAGAAGAAAGATTTTTTCGCTAATGAACATGAATCAGAACAAATTAAGAAAATTCAGATAAGAGACTAGTTTAAATATATTTCTGCTAAGGGGACCGGGGAACATAGAGATCACTGAAGTGTTTAAGACATTTCGATAAGTGCTCGGGCTATCTTTTAATTTAGTTAATTGTGACTCACAGTGGAGGGCTTCAAGTTGTTCTTGAGATATCACGAATGTCTTTATCCAATTTATTTAACGATGGAGGCGCTCTCATTAGAGATCGTAGTGGACGAGCCCGAGGCGTCTCGACCGTCGAATGTTGGCTGCTTTCGCTTCGCTTACGTCTTCTTCGTTAGTTCGGAGGACTAGTACTTAGGTATCTACAATATCTTTATTCCTAATATGTCGCTAGATCTAAAATGTTTTAAAACATATTTTGTTGTAAATATTTATGTGCTTATATTATGAAAATTCTACAGAAACTTATATTTGAACAACACGACTCATTGAGAAATATTGCTAGAATAAACTTTTATCTTCACGGATGTCTTTTCGCCACGTGTTCCTGACAATATGATATAGACAATGCCTTACAAAGGATTGTGCCTCGTTTGCACATCCTAAGTTACTTTCCTACATCGTTTTTGTATTGTACCTCAATAAGATCCCACACTGGGCATAGCTACATAGTCAAGTGTGGCATAGAAGTGATGTAGATTGTTCGCGATCAAACGAGGCACACGAGACAATGCGTTTGAAAAGGGTGAACTACATCGTCCTCACGTTCCTGAAATATGATTTCGATAAGTTGTAAGCTATTGGACAGGGTTTTTCTTCTTATGAAATTTCTACGTTATTTACTATCCTAAATTGTGATATAGCGTGCCAATAGAAGATTTTTTTTTAAAAAGCAATTTAAATAGTGATTTATTTTAAACTCGACAAAAATATAAAAAATAACAAAGTACCATTATTAGATTACTAAGTTACTTCTTTTCTTAAAATTTGTAGGTATTTTTTATAACTTGACGCATTATCTTGTTCATAGCAAGGTAGGCAGAGGGATCCTCAGGAACAGTAGAAACCCAGTGTTAAGACACTCACTTTCCCGCTTTCCGCTTTTTCAAGGCATTGTGTTGAGTGGCGGAACTAAACGCCACGCTTTGCCTAATTGTCAGAGCGAAGAGAATGGAAATGAAAAAATCATCTTTTTTCTCTTCGGGAATGGAACCCAATAAACTTTTGCATTTACAAGCTGACAATAGCTTTTGCGCCACTACTGATCTCTGGTATTTTATAGAAATTATTTTAATAACAACTACTTCAAAAACGATGAATCTGAGGTATAACAAAAATCTATCTTAATACAATTTACTTATCAATACAAGTTTACCAAATTCCATATTACTGAGCTACAAAAATGTTATTTATAACAAATAATTATAGGCAAGTTATTAATAAACGACAAAAATTATACTGCATTGTACGTCAACGGAACAGATGAAATACGTTATTAATCATTTGATATGATCCTGAGAAAATATTATCGTCACATGTTCTCGACACACTGAGATTAACACGTCCGTTGGTTACTTCATCATAGAATAGAATCAGAATGAGGATATTTCTTTATGCGATTCACATAGCATTTTATATGAACCGCATACCTATTGGTTTACCTTCTTGTGATTAAAAAATATCTTTAAAGGTATATTATTATAAACGATAATAAACGTTATACTAATACGCTTAGGAATTGAAATACATGAAGGAGATAGGGAAAATTTTACCGTAAATGTAACTTTTTAACTGTATTTTTTTGTTTGAGGACTTTGTAATGTAATGGTATTATGTGCAATGGTGTTATAGCTAACATGCGAATATTGTGAAATGTTATGTTAAAAACTAATTAACTTCTGCCTTGTAATCAAATAGAACTGATCAGAAGTTGTGTATAATAGTCATTTAAGTCTACTAAATAATAATAGTCTACTATAATAGTCATTTAAGTCTACTAAGTCAGACCAATTTCGAAACGAATGAATGAGTTAATGTGAGAAGTTATTAACGTGCCACACTTATCATACAGATGCAGAGGGCAACCTTTGGTTACAACAATCCTCGCACCACTTTCTACATTTTGAAATATTGTGTTTAGAATGAAGGGCCTCAATGCTACGCTTTGCCTTAATTTAAAGAAAATAAAAATACTATATTTTTCCCAGGTAGAAATCAAATACATAACCTTCGCGCTAGAAGTCAGACCCTGTGCCACTGCGCCTCAATGACAAACAAACAAAGAAACTGTTTATCTTTGTAATATTATGCGTAGCTATATTATTTGCTTTAAAAGGTTTTCGTACATTCGATAAAACTTGGTTAGCCGAGCCGAGTCGCAAAACAAAATAAATTCAATAATAAATATTTGGCGCGAGTAACATGCGGTAAAGGCATATATATGGATAGATATTTGTGTATATTATAAATATAACCGCATTTACCTCTATTAACAATCCATACTATATTATTCTTTTTTATATTCATTTTTATAAAAAATAATGTAAATACTGATTGTAACTGTAATCTTTTTGTGAATTGAACATGTAAAAATACAAAATTTGAGTGAAAAGGCTCGAATAAGCATGAAATTCCGCTTTGCCGTCGCCTGTCAACAGACAGAAATGATACGCACCATCAAGTAATTATCTCGTTACCCATTAAAACTGGAAATATAGGGTTACCAATTAACAATTGTAAATGCTGATTCAAACAAAATAGGTGTTCCTATATTCATTTCCACTTCAATCTACGAAGATAAGGAATGTGAGCTATCTCAAGTATTCATTACAAAACAGTATCTGATATATTTATAAATAAGGCTATCTTTAACAATATGAACAATTTCTCATCTAAAAATAGCGAAATTTAATCCGCAAACAACTTTCCAGCTTGCATATTTATGAGATTCCAAAGAGTTGAGTGACGGAAGCTAAATAGTAGCTGGTGTTATTTAAATAAATTTTAAACAAGAGCATCTCGAGTAAAATTATATTAAGTTGCCCATTGTATTCAAATATCTTTGCATTTATTAAAGATAAATGTTATATTAGATGATATTAGATATATTATAATTTTTACACATCTCTTATGTTTTTGGTGATTAGGTAAGTAGATACCAATGTAAAGTTCTTCCGGTTTTTGCTTCGACCTGTTCAGGAGACAATTTGCGTGACTCAGCGCCATACTCTTTAAAGAAAACGAAAAAGTTTTACAAATAAATATTTCATCGAATGGGGATCAAACAATAAAACTATTACGTGTTCAGTTAGAACCTTGCTAACTTTGCCACGACAACGATAGTTTTTCATATTTTTTAAAAAAATATTTGTGTTCGCCGACACAGTCGTAGCACAGACAATAAAATCAATACTTATTTGTTTTGAACACCAAAACAAAAGAAATGAATAAATTTAGTATATTAAGTGTACTCGAAACATAAAAAAACATTTTCTGTTTTTAAATAATTTTTGTGGCACGAGAACTTCGTGTAAATGAGAAAAAAACAATGAATTTTTATATGACCATCATCATCATAGTAGAGCTGATAAACTTTGGAGGAGCCATTGCAAAAATGACCCCCATATTTCAGATTGAGTCTATTCGTACACAGAAAAACCCTAAATTATTTGAAAGTCACGGAATCTAGTATGTGTGTACGGAAAATATTCATTGCTCATTAAAAGTTAGTTTACTATTATAACATCTTTGATTTTCGCGTCTTTTACATAAATTAAATAGAACGATACCGAATATATTGTGTATATTGACAATATTTATGGAAACTTGACGTTTCCATCACCTTGGAGTTGTACTAAGTAACGGATAGAAGTTTAAATTTTGGATTTTAATCGAAATCGAATTTAAACTTAAGTTGAAGTTTACTCGGTGTTTATTTACTAATAATGGTATGGTACAGCGAAGGATCTAGCCAAATCTTTAAAATTTTTTACTAAAAAATTACATTTTTACTTATAACTAGAATGGCGACTAATTGGTCGATGTGAGAAAATAAGAGTGATTTATTGTTTTATAATTATAATTTAAAAATAATTAAAACAATACAGTTACTATTCTCCGATTTGATGCAATGTATTGAACAAGTTATGCAAAGTCTGACTAAGCTATCCCAAGATAGTGTGGGAAAGTAACAAGTGAACTAATTTTCAATTTCTCGCTCTTATAAGCACAGAACACACGGCCTTAAGATACGTTATTAATGTCTCGAATGGCAGAGCTCAGGGAACAGAGTATCTTAACACTAGGTTCCCTCTGCCTTCATTGCTATGTGCAGAATAAAAAATACGAGTTAAAAACATTTTAGTTATAAAGTATTCAAAATTGTAAATCAAATAAAAAGGGTAAACAGCTATGCTGCAGCATGCACTGTGGTCAAAGAAAGTATAACAGTTTCAAAAACTACTATTGTATGAGCTGCGGAACCGTCGAAGCGTGTTTATTGTTTTCATGCGAACAACTTGCTCCAACTACAAGAAAAGTCAGTTACTTCAACTGAGAAATTCTTATAACGCTTGTAGCTATGAATATAGATAGATTTAATAAAACTATAGATATATATTTTACTTTATGTGTTTTTTTCACTTTGAGTACTATTGACTTTTTTTGTAAATAAGATTTTATATTGACACTCCCTGTATCTAAAATAGGATCACTGATGTCAGAAAATATCAACAAGGTTGATATTAAGTTATCTTATTTGCAAAGAAAAAATATTTTGCCCGTCCTACATTTAACCTGACAGAATTATAAGTGAAAAATGCGCAAAAAATATTAAATAAAAGAAAATTTATTTTATTTCAAGATAACTTATATTATTTTTTTAAGTTGGCTTTAGGGCTGAGCACCGAATTCTAAAAATAATGTAGAAAAATTTTCAAAGTTAAATTTTAAAGATAAATTAGACGTTAAAGCACCGAGAGTGAGAAATATTAGTAAAATATACTAAAACATAAGAAATATTTCTACTCTACTACTTAAAACTTAAATGATAAAATGCAATGTGTGATAGCATTTGTAAAACCTATAGAGCCATAAAAAAACTCTACAGACTTATCTGTCCAAATTCATATTAAGAATTTACATAATGCGAAAAAAGACCACCTCGCAAGAAAACACAAACGATGAGAATTTTATTTTCATACTCACATTTGCGCAATTTGTATACAGAATGTAAATTAGTAAGCGCCTTATTTCAGCTAGCGGCGCCAGGTTATTTAGCTTAGTGTCGCACTGGCGCTTGACGAATAAAAATATACTTAGACAAATAAGCTTCTCACTCACATTCGTTACTTTTCAAATTGCGCCAGGCAAATGAAATGCTGTTGATACATTTCATTGTTATTTACAAGATTTCTTCGAATCTTTTTCAGCGTATTATTTTAGAATTACTTTGACGTATATATAATAGATGAATCTTATTTTGATAAAGCTAAATTAATAACATTACGGTTACATAAATAGTACTGAACGTTATTATTTGTTGTCACGGCATCAACGACGCAATCGCAAGATATATATGTAAAGTATTATAATATTGTATTTTAAATTTAAATATTTCTGTAAAAATACATTCATCGATGCTATTAAAAATACAGCTTTAAAATGAATAATTTAGCGACTTCCACATAAACAACGACTGACATAGATCTGTCGAATGCAAAAAGTACAAAATAAACACTTTTAAAATCCATTTTCCAAGCGGACTTGTACCCAAAAAAATTAAATGCAACATCCGGTGTAGACACAACTCACTGTTGTACTATAATACTGAAAAGAATTCAAATTTTAGTACATAATATTTCAATCTGTTCGTAATTAGCAAATAAAAGATAGTATTAAAACATCTTCGTGCAGTCCGTTACAGATGCGGAAGGCGATAATTGCATTCTAAAACAGTTTTATCGACAAATCTCTTTTAAACTTTATCTACGTAAATTTCTCGATTCATAATAAAATGTTCTTCTAGTGAATTTAAAATATACCTATTTTATCGTATAAATGAATCGCATAAATAAGATAAACCGAGCGCGGCGGTTTGGTTTGTAATGTGGGCATCTGTGGGGTGGAGCTGAATACGTTTGAATAATAAAGCGATCAGGAAACCGACTTTCGTTGTTTTAATTTTGTTTCGCGTCGTGTTCACGAGTTTCTAAAAACGTTTAACCGCACACCGTTTAATTAAAGTTCTTACAAAAAAGAGCGTGGTACAGAAATATTTTGGTTTTCCGCGACACTCGATTTGTTGTGTGAAAATAGTATATAGTTGGCGACATTGTATTGAATGTACCAAATGGAATCTGTGTTCCCAGCGGGATGAATGGAAAAAATGTTTTGTAGTGATCGCGTCCCCGTTGCGCTGTCCAGTGAAAGATTTACAACGTTCTATTACTGCTGTATAGCGTATCCACATGTGTTTTGGGTTATTGACTGAGATCGTAAAGAGCTCAAGAGATATTTTCACTATATGATTTAGATATGTTTAAGCCGACTCCGTAATTAGCTCAATAAAGTCAAATATTTTCTTTCTTCGCTCATTAATTAGGAGTTTCGGAGTTGGATAGAGCACTTGCTAGGAGCTTATTATAGAATGAGTGTTACATAAGTGTCTGCTGAAAGTCCATTGTTTAATAAAATTTTAATTGAGTAATTATCAGTTTTCTTTGGCTATATATCTAATAATAAAATTCTTTCAGAGAACTATAATAATATTATAATATGTTTATCTATAATAATATGTTTTCCTGAAAATTTCAAGTAAATTATGAAATTACAAATACTATACTTCATATTTTTAAATATTGTGCAACATTGATGATTGATTGACTAATTGATTGATGTTGATAAATTTATTTAAATTCTAAATTTAGTCTATTTTATACTTTCAATTTTTTAATTAAACACTGTACACCACAATTCCTTTCCCTCCTTTCACTTTTCGACATATTGTGTTTGTGTATTAAGTGGTGGAACTCATATAAATATTGATTTTTATCATCACCTTGCATATCTTTTGTACACAACAAATTTTATTAATAATACAATCTCACAAAATATAAACGTTTCCCAAAAATACATAAAATGAAAACATTAAACGACAAGAGAGCTTTACTAATCGATATTCAACAAAAATAAAATCTAAGCTGCCATAACTTGTTCGAAGAACGTTCCAAAAATAAACAGCACTACGGCCGTATTTCAAATATGAGTTTTTCAAAAATAACCCAAGACACGGATCTCAGAGGAGCTCATAATAACTTCAACTAGTTCTTACGTTACTTCCTTCATTTCTTTTTGAAGTCGAGACTTTAATTTTAAAGTAATTACGTTCTAAACTTTTCTCATTGCTGGAAATAGTAAGTTTATGAAAGGATTTGCGAACACTAATAGATACGGAATACGCCTTAGGAACTTGTACGACCAAATAGATTTCAACTCACGACCTATGTACATAATAATTAGATACAACTATATTATTATATATTCCATCTATAGTATTTTATGTTGTGTACAGTGTACATTATGTTATACGACATTTAATTAACTTTATTTTTCAAAAACAGGATACAAAAACGTTAAATTCCAAAAAATAATTTATTTTGTGAAATTTGAACACTTGAAATTATTTCTGAAGAATTTTGTTTGTAGTGTACGTTCTTTACCCTACATCTAGTTGATTGTGTAGGCCACTCACGATGCCAACTCGTTTGTGAAGGTAACAATGTTGAGTAGAAAAGAGTTAAAAGTCTGCGCCCTCGCGGCTTCAAGTGTGCCTCGGGTTTCGGTTACGGATCATTAAGCTTATTACATTTGCGGGAAATTCCTTTTGTGTCTTTTATATGTTATAGATGTTCTTTAATTTATTTCTTGTTTTTAGTTACTCTTTTAACAGAATACAGAAGTAACGGTAAAATGTGCAATATTAGTATTAATACTTTATTTTCATCAGAATTCAGTAAAGAAACGTGCATACGTATGCACTACTAAATTAAAGATTCAGCTAATAAATTGGGTTAAACAGAAGGCAATAATTGATAGTTTATTAATAAGAAAAATCTTTTAATACTCTTAATAGTATAACAAGAGGGCTTAGCTTCGACTTCGAATCTATTACGATGTTACAATAATTCAATTATTAATATAGAGCACATATTATTAATTTAATTGTTTTAATATTAAAAATTATATAAAATTAATTATTAAGACGTGTTCTAGGTTTTAGATAAGCTTTTTATTCATTGAAGTGGCTATCTGTATGGTGTATGGTGGATATTTGGTAGGGGTAATTTTATAGATTAGTCATTGATATGCGTAACAGCAGTATATCTGTTTATATATTTTTTATATTCTAAGACGGCAAACGAGCAGAAACCTGATAGTAAGTGGATACCCTCGTCCATAGACATTCACAACCTGAAAGAATATAATTATATAAATATAAATTCCCAGACCAACCTTTATATATCCCTTTATGGGATTCCGGAACTCTCACTCACCTGACGAAACACAGTAACATTAATATGCTTTAGTTTCACGACGATATTTTGTGAAAACGTGGTGATTATCCGGTTCAAGCCTGCTCCTTTTAAGCTACTGGTGTTAATGTAGCTTCGCTCGACCAGTGCGTTCGAGTGCAGTATATATACATTTATAAGTGAATCCGGATAGATCTAACAAAAAGTGTAATAAGTATATATATTTTTATGTATGTTATTTTAAACTACAAACTTTACTAGAAGATTTTTATTTTCGGTATAAACTAACTAAATGTAATCGGTTGTAGTACAAATCTTATATGTTCATGTTAATATTAATAAGTGTATACTGTTCATACTGATAATGAATATTTTTATTTAAGCCTTTTATTAATTATTTAAATACTAATGTAGTTAGTTATATAGTCAGAGTACTTTATTTTTTTAATTTCAACTAGAGTGGCTTTTCAAATACATTTGAAATTTATAAATTTAAAATAAATTATTGAACTGAAATTTATTGCAAAAATTAAAAATTTTATTGAAAAAATAAGGAACTATTAATTATGCTTTTTACTCTTGTTTATTTGAAATTTGTTTTGATTAACAGTCTAATTATTTTATAGTAAATAAAATTAATCATCATAGTCATTTAATTACATCTGTCAGCATATGAGAGTAATCTACCTTGAAAACACCTTTGAAACGTGTTCGCACGCGCGTTCTCAATATTCGTCAATGGCTAATTTCAAATTATAAAAAAAAATAATGGAGATGTGAGACAATTCAAGTAAAGGATGAAAACTTCATTGGAATCCATATTTTACTTAATAAGTAATGCACAACACGCTAAAGGAACTTTATTTTAGTCTGTTATAAAGTTAATATTTATACATAAATCAGTAAAATAAACGAATAGGCTTAGTTACAACAACTATGTAAATATAATTACCGTTTATGAAATAATTAATATTTATCAAATACAAAGTTTATTTGCTTTCGGCAGTAAGCTTTTAAACTTAGAAAGCTCCATTCTTAAACTCAATTCATTATCAACTTTGTAGCAATGTTACGCTTCAATACGCGCTGAAACATCCGGAGCAAAGGCCAAACGTCAACTTATTCATTCATCGTTTGTCGCCGGAAAGTAAACACAAATGGAAATGTTCGCAACTAAATCGCATCGCAGGTATACAAAGGTAAACAATTGAAGCTTATGGAAATCAGGGTCCGTAGTATTTTACCGGATTAAATATACTAGCAATTAGTGCCACCCCGCCTTACCCTGCCGGCTAGTTATTTATCGCGAGGTCTTAGACTTAATTAAAACATCTTAGTTTAAAACCCAGAACTATATGTATTTATACGTATCTCATTCGGAGAAATTAAATTAGGGACGCTTAGGATCCTCGAAACAATGAGTACATAATCGCTTCACCGAGCTTCTTGCTGTATTTAAATGCTGCATTTTCATAATTCTAATTTTTAAGCTCGTGCTAACATTTATATTATTTATTTATGTGATAGTATTCTAATAGTTTTTTTTATTTCTCCAAAACTTTTAACATTAATTTTTTTATTGGTAAACTGTTCACGTGGTAATTGTCTGAAAACATTCGTAAACCTATCCTCGTATTCGTAATACCTTGTAATTATTTACACCTATAATTAAGGTACCAGTTAAATTTCTTCACCTAATTAGGAATTTAATGAAAATTTTTGTTGCTATCTTATATGCCAGTAGTACTCCGTTTAAAAAATTGCCCAAACTAATTTAAAAATTCACGACATCAAGCAGATTTAAAAGTTTGGAATAGGAGAATTGACTTTGTTTTAATTACTATCGTGGGAGGCCGGATCAGCTCGGCGTTTGAATGTGCACCTCAACTACGAAGAACTCCAGTAGAATGCAAATTTAAATTAAAACTCACTTTCTAAAGACTGCTCTGATAATTAGAACATGTTTGGATAAGCTCATCTTGCAAATTAATTAACTAATTTTTCGTTTAACCTCAAAGTTCTCTCGTGGAATATGAAAAATTTTACTTTAATTTCATAAATCTTCATGAAAAATTTTAACACAAAATATAATTTTATATAAGCTTGTGCTGTCAACCATTAATATTTATACAACATATTCACATAGGTTGAAATGAAATGTTTACAACATTTATTCGAAATACAAAAATATCGAAGACATAATTTACCATATTATCCCGAGGGTGTTTAAAGGGTACACAATAATGTCGTTATTCGAATAAAATAGGGGTTGGCACGGTTATTTAACCGTAAGTACGCGTGTGGAAATTTCGCGTACAGACTATAAACAATTAAACAGTCTGCTTAACTGCGTTGCTGTATGTAAGCACGAAATGTACGTATTTGGTAATTGTGGTGGTAATATAACGGAGAGCCGCGCGTGACTGTAATACGGTCAAAACGAAAGAGGCCGTTTTGTTCTATTATAATTTATTACGAATCCCGAGCATCTAAAGCCTTGGTTATTGCCTATGCGTAGTAAGCTAGCTCCAAAGGGTCATTTTTACGGTGTTTTTATAGAACTTATTTGGAAAAACTATTGCGAACTACAACTAGTAAAACAAAAACGTTTTCTACATAAATTATAGTCTGCTTTCATCTTATTAGAAGAGTACAAGATTGAAATAAATGTGGTTAGGTATTTAATATAAATAAATAAAATCTTTTTGGTAAGAAAGTAACAGCAAGTCGACCTGGCATTCAGCCAAAGCTAAATTAGATAATGGAGTTTGCGTGCAAAAATATAGGAAACGAGAACAAAGACAAATGGGGTCGACTTTGACTCTGAAATGGTGAAATAAAATAACAGGAGAGATTTCGGTTAGGACAAGCCGCCAGATCACCTGTTATCATGCTGTGGCGTGGCGTTACGCTTGTACTGATATTAATACTGCTAATGAAAGATATTACATAGATTTAGTGATTATTGTTTATTTTTCCTGTAATTACGACATATATTACATAATGTTTGCTTTGCTTTTTTGTCTTTGACTCAACTTTACATGTGGTAAAATCATCTGGACTTAATAAAGAGGCCGTGATGTTGGCAACAATGATTTATTATATCGCTTTCCTCGGCCGCCCGAATGAACCACATGAAAAACGATCCCGGTTATTGCTAGCAGCAACCCTGCAGTTGACGCTTTGTTTAAGCACAAATGACTCACACTGTGGAGTTGTTATTTGGACTTATGTTTTTACTGAGCTACGTCCGTATATGTCACCGTTAATGATAGATCGTTTTAATCCTGAACGCTCGCCTCTCTCGCTCTCTTGATGGAGTTGATCTATAAGTGAGGGTTGCTTGAAAAAATTAATGATCATAGTTCCAGTACTTCATAAATAAAACTAAGGTTATAAGATAAAATTACAAAAAATAAAAAAATATTTGGCACTCTATTTGTATTAATTATTTATCTTTATCTTAATTCAATATTGAAATGCGATAAAATGTATATAGTATTTTTTAATTTTCACATTTTAGGTATATAGTAAATTCATGTTACAGTTAACAAAATATAATTTGAAGCCAATAATTAATTAAACACTACCATAGTTTTGGACTCAACTAGTATTTACTATAAGGCGGAAAGTAAGGTAGTTACTATAAGGAGAAAGCAGGAACGAAGCACTCCGTGTGTCTTAACACTATGTTCCTATGGTTCCTGCAGTTCTCTCGGCCTAACATGCCATGTGTGGGATAAAGCACAAAGATAAAAAAATCTTTTTTCCAACATTAATGCAACGCCTATTAACGCTGATAGGCAATTATCTAACGTAACCGAACTTAAGCGTATGCATCATAATACAATATCATTATAATCTGCGGTAAATTAACCCACAGCTACACGGCTAAAATCAATTCGAAAGCACCAATCATTCATAATTTGAATTATTTTATTTTACTACATGGTACAAAAGCCCAGTTTCAGTTCCAGTTTAAATAAAATATGATACACTGACATTTATTAATAGTGATTAATGGGATTATTAAGAGGTCACTGCTACGAAAATTATTTTAAAATTTAAGCGTAATAACAAAGGATGTTTATAGTAAAATGTTGAAGCAAGTTAAATTTTAAACAAGCGAATTCACGGCATACTTTTAATTTGATTAACATGTTGGTAGGGTTGCCCTGTCGTGGTCACGGACATACTGAATATGCTTGGTAAATAGGTAAATGATCCGCGAAAAATTTATTATAAGGATAAACTTTGAAAGGGCTTTATGCAAAAATAACAACTTTTACTCATTTATTTAAAATTATAACGCGCGATTACTCTTTTAGCTGTTTATTTATCGTTATTTTAATAATTTTAACAAATATGCGGTACATTATGAATATAATTAGCAGGAAAATAATTAGATTGTTTATTACAAGTTTAAAAACTTGAACAAATCATACTTTTATTCTGATAATATTTAAAATCTTAGTATCTCATAAAATTTAATTAAACCAAAGAGCTACCTGTATTGTATCCTTTGAGTTTCGAGCTTGAGACACTCGTGAATATCATATACTGTTGTTGTATTTGGTAATACATAAGTAGATACATTTTGTACAATCGCTAACTGTACTAATAACTGTGACAATAAAACAAAGCCCTGCGGAGCTATCATCTAACTCAACTGGCAGTTTAAAATGATTATCACATACCTTATTTGACATCGCTTTGTGTCATAGCTAGTTCACTTTGTGCGTTATTAATATTTTATGCTAGAGCTATTTGAAATAGGACATATTGACTTAAATTATCTATTAAATTTCACAAGTACAACTGGATATATATGTAGATATTTTTAAATATAGTCATATTATGGATGTTGTTATAGGTATTAGTTTGAATTTATATTGCCATTTAAAATTAATACAATTAATATATCCGTCGTGGCGCAGAGGCGCAACGTCTGCCTGTAACGCGACGGTTACTGGGTTCGATCCCCAGTCGGAGAAGATGGATTTTTCTATTTCCATTTTCCTCGCTCTGGCATCTAAGGCAAAGCGCGGCGTTGAGTTCCGCCACTCAACACGCAATGCCTCGAAAAACGGCGGAAAGTGAGGACGGAGTAAGCAGGGACTAAGTAACGGAGTGTCTTAACACTAGGTTCTTATGGTTCCTGCAGTTCCCTCTGCCTACCCTGCCATGGGCGGGATAAAGCGTGAAGTTAAAAAAAAAAAAAGAAAAAAAAAATTAATATACTTAAAAATGTTTATCTTATATTAATTTAGAGAAGAAACTGGTTAGCATTCCATGTATTCACCGTGCGGGTACCGTGCCCATTGCGTTGTAAGAAGAGGAGCTCCGATCAGCGCTTGGGACTTGCGACCCAAGTGTAGGTTAAAAAAGGCCCCTTTAAAATGCATTAACGCTCACCTTGACTGTCCGAGGTTCTCCCACTACCTAACCAAATTTGAAATAATTCTGCCGAGGCCGAGTTCTTTTAGTAAGCTATAGAGAGATTGCGCTGTTATACCTCCCGCTCCTACTTCTAAAAATAAAAAGTTTGTTTGAATCGTCAGCTTAATGTAAGAAATTGCATAATGTAGTAGGAAAACTATACTTATTTATACATCATCATACATCTTTATAGTTGTACGCTAAATGTATAACTAAATGCAAAGTTAATAGTAAGGTAGTGAACCTAGCGTCTTTAAACTCCTTTCCCCATAATTATATATATATTTTTTTAAAATAAGGAAAAAATACGCTTTTTAATTAATAGATGGCCGTGCAATTTGTGAACAATTTTTTTACTTTTACTCGCATTTTACCAAATTTTACGATTCTCGACCGACGGAACGTATCTGAATATTTGATATTAATAATTAAGGCCACTTACTTTTTAATAGGTGCGCAACCACAAAAATAATCACAACAGCTTAAAATTATTTTTATCAAAGCAAAAATTTTATGAATTTTACGTTTGCGAGATTTGTTTACTAATTTACTACACACGACAAGAAAAATCATAAATAGCAAAAAAATTTGAAATAAATCTTGGTATTCATTTTTATAGGTCACATTTGGTTTATTAGTGAACCAATGGCTGAGTAAACTTCTTCTTAAATTAAGTTTTTTTGTACAAACTTTGCTTTCTTCGGCGCAAATACATTGTTAGTGGAATCTTCTTTTATGTAGTACGAAGTCGTCTGTCGTATGTAGACTACAAATACTACTGTGCCATAATAGTAACAAACTTAATACAGTTGTAATATATAATAACTATTGTGTATGAAATTTATTTGTGTCTTGCTGAAATTATAATTACGTTCCATCTAAAGGCATACCTTATTAAAATCAAATGTCACTCTTTATTAAAAGTGTACCGTTATCTAGTTCATTTAAATGTAGAATGAAAGATCTGTACAGCTAATTAAATTTATTATTTTCTGTGCACCCAAGATCAAGTAAGATAAATTCTAAAGAAATTTAAAAATACAAGGCTTCTTGAAATTTGTAGTCTTAGAGTGCGCTCAGACAAGATAAATTATAAAGAAAAAAATAATGAGAATTTAAGAGGTTGTATAATAAAATTATAAGAAATGAAAGCTAGAAGACCTAGAGTACCATTAAACATGTAAAAAATATCAAATTGACAATAACTACAATTGTCTAATTGTATTTATATATTTAATGTTTGTTATTTAATGTGCATTGCTAATATTTTTTTCAATAAATTACAGTAAATATTATTACTACATATTTTTATTCTTGAAGTCTACACGAAAATGTTCAATTACTTCAGAAAGTGTGAACGCCTCTTATTGCCACTTCCGAATGGAGAGCGAGCCTGTAGTGATAAGGGTTTTCTTTTTTCGCTCGCCAACGGAAATTAATTGTCACCGAACGGAAAATAGGGTGAAACTCCAATTAATTATTAGTCACTTCATTTATTTAATCCAAGGGCCCCAGGGTTCTTTTTGATATTAATGCTCCAAGTGCCACACTAATCGTAAATCTACTTTACCAGCTCTTTATTATATTTTAAAAACTGCTAAAATCGCTTTAATTTACACCGGGTATTTTTTTGTAATTAATACAAGCTTTTTAACTTTTGATAACTTTAAAAGTCGGGGTGAGTTGATTGATATTAATTGAATCATTTTTATATTAGACAAAGATCGTTGTTCCTTTTACGAGACATAGTAAAAACATTATTAATCTAGGAAATAGATCATATATTTTAACTTTGGCTATTAAGCCAATTATTAAATTGGTTTGGTTTAATTTGGTTTAATGATGACGGTTATGGGTTGATTTATTTATCGGTATCGAATTATTTCCTTGTCTTACACTGATGACAAACCATAGGTTTGAGTTCTACCACTCACCATGTAATATTACGAAAATATAACGAAAAACTGGGAATACAATGATAACTCATTGCATTCCACTAGGTTTCTTTCATCTATCCTTCTATATGAAATGGAAAGGTATTTTTTTTATTTATATAAACGCTTCCTTGACAAAAAGGTCTAAGCTTGGGGTATAAAGAAAAGTTTCTTAAAATTGGCAAAAGTTTGAATTAAGTGACTTGCCTTGTAGCGTTTAATGCGATCAGCTGTGGCGATCCCATCGCTTTCGATGTTAGCTGATAAAAACAACAACCACCATAATACAACGATCATAATATCATTTTCACAGTTATATGTTTGAATTAAAACTTTAAATATAATACTATGATTTGTTAGCAAAACTATTTTAGTTAGATGTAAGATGACTCACGATAATTGGTTTGTTTAACTATGATTAACTATTTTGATAATCTACTCTGTGTATATAATTTAAAAAGTGATATTATTAGGTTGGGTTTTCATTTTCCCAGTCTTATTTATGCGTAACATATATTATGTGTTAATATCTATTTATTTATGTCTATGTATGTGTGTAAAAGTTCTTTTCCAAATTTTAGCAAAAAAAATATAACAAACCATAGTAATAGCGTTTAGTAAATAAATACTATTATATAAGATATAAGTAAAATTTACTATTTACAATCTACACGTAAAATATTTCTATTAAACGATACATCATCGCCCGGAGTAAACTGTTGAAGCTAGACAAAATAAAACCACTAAGTTCATTTTATACCGTAAAAATCTGGTAAGTAAGAATTATTGGAAATAAATTCTAAGTTCCTAATTTCTTTCAAATTTGAAAGATAAAATTTAAAAATAAATTACAAAAAAATACTTTGTAACTATGATTTTTAATGAATTATGCGTAAATGTTTCTTTATTACATTCTGATCGATACATTATTTTTATGACTGAAAATCAGTGGCATAAATCACATATATATATTATATGTTAATTTTATATATTTTTTCCTAATAATAGTAACAGTTACTATTATTAGGAAAAAAAGTTTATTGATCTCTTTGAAACATAATTTCAATTTTTGAAATTAAGGTGACTTAGCTTACAACGATAATTAACGAAGTACTTATAAATACTCTTAAATAGGTTTACAAATAACTTAATGAAACTGGCATTATGTGAATATTTTAAATATTATATACTGTTTCTCCTGGCTTCAGCAAATGGCCAAAAGCAATGAAGTTTTAAAAGTTCACAAGAAAACTGAAGAAAGATGCAATATTCTACGTATACATTCAGTGACTGAAAAGTTTTAAGACTGAAAAGTAAGCTGCAGCAACTAAAAAGCAAAATAAAAAAAAAATTAGGTATAAGTTAAATGCCTATGTAAACAATATAATTTGACTTAAATAGGAGGTCGAAGAGTCCGTCGTGTCGTAGATAGTAAGTTACCCGGGCTAGAATCAAACCTACAATTGTAATTTTGTAAATTTTATTTACATTTTAAAGTCCCAAAAGATAGTGAACACAAATAAGTGTGACTTAGAACATAATTAAATAACAAGTCAGGAAGTTATATAAATAAATTGTTTAAGTAAACTCAAATGTGGTAAAACATCAAGATGCGTTTGCATAATTCAAGGATGCCACAATTGCCTGTATTTTGACCAAGACGTCTGGAAAGTTAGCAAACAAACGATGTTAGCATTGCCTAATCGACGCCATGGGAGTCCCGCACTACGAACTCGACAAGTTATTTTGCATTAGAACATTTCTTTTTCTTTTAACATTAGCTTAAGCTTAAGTATTAAGGAAATGACACTAGGTCTTAACACTAGGTTCGTATGGTTCCTGCAGTTCCCTCTGCCTACCCTGCCGGGCATGTGGCGGGATACAGCGTGAAGCTAAAAAAAAAAAATAAAAAAAAATAAAAAAAAAAATATATATTATACATATGAAATGTTTGCTTATTGAGTACTTGTTTTATTTAAAACTAATGAAAATTCAAAAATTCTAATGTAAATTTCCACTGATATATTGTCCATGATACGCTATTATATTTTTATATACGTAGGACGCATTTATTAGGCAGGTTAAATAATAGTTCTAGTAAATGTTTTGTTAACATCTTAACTACCATAATCTTCAAAGAATATTGAATAAGTACACTACTGAATTAGTATTTAAAGCTATAAATAAAGATTGGCCGATTTTGAGTTACACACACGCGTCTCGGGTTCCGTACCAATTTCATATGAGTTGAATATAAAAATATTTTGCGGCTTATACACTGATTTTATGAAACACACTAATTAATTTTATATTAATTAGTGTGTTTCGTATTGTATTACACATTAATTATATATATGCCATTTTTTAAAATTATTACTATAAAAAGGATAAGATGTACCACGACGACGACTAATATGATGATCGCCATGGTAAGTAGTACTGGCTGGCTGTAAGCAAGTACGCGCTCGAGGAGAATGACTAAATTGCTTTTTTTCCCCCTGGAAATAAGATAAAGCGCGGAGCCTGGATTCGCTACTGATCATACACAGTTTGGACACTATTTAAAGGTAAGAAACGTAAAAAAAATATAGTATAGTATATACTGTGCCACTTTCTTCCCAATGCAACTAGGCAAACTAAGAGCTCGAAGGAATGATTACATAGTGAAAATAGCAGGAAAATACTTGATGCAACCTGTAAAGGCTAAAATTAAATGGCAAAGGAATACACCCTAAAGCGCCCATGTCAACATTAATCTGACATTTTAATTAACAATTACCATAATTAGTAGGTACTCAGTATAATATTATAGTGTTATAGAAAGTAAAGATTTAAAAATTATGTCATATTCTAGAAAGACTGTAATTGATTATATTGTGATATTATCTATATTATGGTTATTTACACATGTGTAAACACATATAAACGTATAAAAACTTACCAGTAACAAGATTTGAACCCACGTCCCTTGAAGAACGATGTCAAATATTTATAACTTTTCAAAAATAAATATTTTCTTTATAATTTATACTTAATAGTAAATACATTAATGTGTATACTTCAAATTAAATAAATATTAATTAATAAAACTGTTATTTTTTTAATTCACCAAAATAAAAAAATATATAAAATATATGTACATAAGCATATACCATTGAAAGCTATAAACATAAAAAATTGTGTAGGCTTCAAAGAGCAATGTTTGAAAAACAGCAATATCGATGAATTTTATTTCGCATGACTTTAGTACTTTAGGGAAATTTGTCCCCTTCAGAAATTTCTTCCGGTCCCCTACCATTATTGGCTTCCTGCATCTGTTTTACCAGCTTTGTTTACGAATCAAAGTTTAGTTGGATTTGAAATCTTTATTTGGAACGTTTTTATAAAGATTTTTTTTCGATACATACGCAAGGGTGCATAAATCTACTACAGTTGAATAACTGCATACGTATTCGGGAACTGTTTTAGTATATGCAATATTTATTGATAAATATTTACATTAATGTTATTAACAAATACAAAAAGAAATGAAAATATTGTAAATAATAATTTAAAGTTTCTTTCATTTAATCAACTTAAAAAATATATATATTTATTTTAGTAATTTGTGAATAAAACTTGATCAAATACTCCATTATCAATCAAAATTCAAACTTGAACAAAATTTATTTATAGTTTATAGTATTCTTGAATCAAAGTACACGGAAGCGTTTGAAAACCGATATATTTATCACGTCTCACGGAGAAGTCAGTTGTTGCAGTTGGATATTTTAGGTGTAATAGGAAAATCGGCGGTAACCCCCTGCGGTTCGGTCTTGCGCCTCGGGCAGAGCGTTCCGACAAGCTATAAATAGGGTGGCAGGCGCCCACTCCGATTAATCACGGCCACCACCTGCGCCCGCTTCACCTGTGAGCCACACTAAGGAAATGCAAGCAAAAACATTACACCACATTAGTAATGTCACAAAACTAATCTTTTGCCGCCTTTTTGCTTCTTCTCTATTCGTATCACCTAAAAGCCACGTGGAAAACGCACGCTAAAGCCAGGATTTGGCGGATTTTTCCTGATATCTTTTTTAGTTTAAGTTGTTGCAATTTACCTTTATATTTCCACTAATGGTACGATAAAAACGGGTTTACAGCGTATTCTAAGAAAATGTGAGGGGACAAATTCAAATTAGCTTATCGTCTTGAATAATTTATATCATCAAAGTGAAATTGCGGCATTTGAATGTTTTCATTGTTAATATGACTAACGTGGTAAGATTCTACGGATATTCTCGTTATTTTATGGTGTTTTTTTTATTATTTTATTTTAAACATTTTTATATAATCCATCTTAATAGTATCATAAATAGATATCATAATGATACTCGAAACCACTGGAACGATTTGAACAATGCCGCTATTATTTAAAAGGAAACTTAAGGATCCGTATAGACCTTGATACTATGAAAAAAAAAACCGGCAAATTTGATACAAACAGTAACTGTCTGAGTAAATTGTTAAAACTACATAAGTATAGTGTGTGACAGAACTGTTTCTCTATAGTAGTTTTAAATAGAAGACTGCGAGAGGGAAAAAAGTTAATATCCTAAAACAGTACTATAACATATATACAAAATAAGAGCATATCTAAGAAACTAATTTTAGTAATAAAGCATTACTTCTCATCAAAATAAATGAGCTTTGAAATTGTGTCATGTTTTCGTCGCACAAAAGATAATACGAAAGATTTATAACTAAATAGTTAAGAAGACTAAAAATTTAATTTCATTACAATTATTTGATAACTGCTTAAGATTTATAAAATAGATCATTAATAAAATTAAAGGATATTTCCAAAGCATATCAGATTTGCAATTAGTGTAAAGCGAACACGACGCTTGTCACGATTACTTGAACAAGCGAATAAATGCGTCTCCTAATTATTAATTACTTTATATTTGCAGGAACTAATTTTAATTTTATTGTAAGGGGTTAAGCGAAAATTTTACATGAAAGTGCTATATATATACTCTTGATAAATATTACAAAGTTTTAATAAGCCCTAGTTGCAGGTGGTTTTTAGTTTTAGCATAGAAATTATAGTTCATGCAAAGTTTAGTTTACTTTTCCATGCCGTGTGGCGTTTTTTAAATTTAATAACAAAATATTGAACGGACCTATTTTATATTTTTTTATCATAAATGGTATTTGGATAATAAAAACTTATAAATATATTTTAGTTATGGATAAGTAGTATTCCACGAACATTTTTAAAGACTTACTTCGATCGTTATTTGGTATGGGTATAATCGTTAATAGTGAAGTTTTTTTAGGTTCCGAAATATTGCCAGCGAAAGCTATAGTAGTGAAGAAAATTTTCCTTTAACATACAAAAAACAAAGATCATCTGATAAGAAAATTATATATAATACCATCTTTAATCAAGTGTATTTTCTATATTAGCTGAAGCTTTATAAAAAAAGTATGGTAAGGGCTATAAAGTCCATTTACCTATTAAATGAGTTAAAAAAATATGCATTTACCCCTAGTGGATAACAGTCAAATAGATTGTACTAAAACGACGAGACACATACTCCTTTATACAAATAGCCTACCGAGGCCAATTAATCACGCGAACCACCTGCTACTATACAAACTGCCAAGGGACGTATAATAGACACGAGTGATCCTTAACAGATAGCTTCTTATTAACAATGTGATGCCTGCCTTGATCAATATTAAGAAAGAGAAACCTTGCGGCATACTAATTATTATAAAATAGTAATAAAAATTTGTGAGCTTGAACTTTTTTTTATCGAATCTATCGAAATCATATTGAAAGAACTTATATAAATAATGACAGAGTCTTGTCAGCAGGAAATGGTTACGAAAATAATATTTATGTCGCTTCATTACCTTGCTTCGGTAAAAAAAGATGTTGTGTTAAGTACTGCCACTAAATGTGTAAAAATAACAAAAATTTATGAAAACATTGGACATGAGATAGTGTCATTCATATATACATAACCTAGCGGGATAGTCAGAGAGAATGGAGCGCCAAACCTCCCGTCCCTGCATACCTCTTTTACTTCATCCACTATCATTAACTTCTTCATACATGCTCTCCGGGGGGTCCTTAGGCTTTTTACGTAACCTTCCTCTAGTATCTTTGATGCTGTGTATTCGAAAGTCAAAATAGGTCTCCTCTTACTTCTCTTACCACACACTTTTGCTTCATATATCTTTTTTACCATTCTTAAGAATGAATTATCTTTATATTGTTTTTATTTACCCTCTTATATGCAGATGAATAAGCAACATGTTGCATGTTGTAATAAATTTTTGGAATATAGTTGATAAAATTTTCAAACATTTCTTTATACATATCTTATCAAAGGATACTGGCATGTATCTAAAACTGACAATTATCTAATATAAAAAAATATAACCGATGAGAAGAAACAACTTAACGTTGTCATGCGGGTGCCGGGCCCATCGTGTTGTAGGAAGAGGAGCTCTGAGCAGCGCTTGGGACTTGCGACCCAAGTGTAGGTTTAAAGGGTCCCTTTAAAATGCATTAACGCTCCAAGCTTTTTAAATGATTCTACCAAAGCCGCCTTCGAAGTGCGTTCTAGAAATGAATTTGTGATAGTTCTAGACAGGCCGAGATCTTTTAGTAAATTATAGAGAGATTTCGCTGTTATACCTTTCGCTCTTACTTCAACTTCTTATGCCTGGTCAGTTCGTTTGTAAGATCGAAATACTTATTGAGTTTTAGATTTTGACTTTTCGGGATATTTGATTTCCACGGAACTGTAAGTTCTAACAGTACTACGCGTTTTAGGCTTCGGGAATATAGAAAAATATCCGGTCTGGATGACGAAACACAAATATCCTCAGGGATTCTATACTGTTTCTCATACGTGTCCATCACAAGTGTCCAATTAGTAGCTGGATCTAGTATACAGAAAGGATTTTGTGTAGGTTTTTTATGAGAACCTTCTTTCACAAACTCTATTGAGCGTTTGATGGTTGTAATGTTTCTTTGTGCTCTTGCTACTGAAAGACTAACGGCTCCACGTATGATTTTTAGTACTTTAACTATCCCCATTGCCTCTTTACAGATGTAGCAAGATTTATCGGTAGCTTTACCCCATCTTACTAAATGACTTTGATCTGGAAGAGTCATTTGGAACGCATTTAGGTAGAATTTTTGAGAGAGCTGGAGACTAGTCGTGAATTAGGGTGCGCCATTTTAAAGCTAAAGGAATACAGAATTCTTCTATAGTTAGCCACTTATTTTGCATTTCTAAGACCATTGCGTGCACCTTATACTTATCGTTCTCGTCTTGCCGAATAAAAGATTTTATTATGTCTGTGTCTTGAACTTTCCTCTTTGATATAACCCTACTTTACTAAATTGTGCTCTTCTCATAAATTGCTTATGGAAGTCTTGACTCGAGCTCTGGGACACTTCTATCTCTTGGAAGTGAGGTAACGGGATGAGATCCCGTGATTTTCCCAGAATGTGTGTTTTGGCGACTCTTAGATGTTTATAGAGCTCCGATAGTTTCTTTAATCTCAACCCAAAACTATTTTTGTCTCTAAATAAGGTCGAGGTGTCTGCCGAATGTGCTAGCCCAAGCCAAAACTTCAGCATCTTTATGACGCTTGTATCTAACTTTACTAAGAGGGTTTTAATAAATCATATACGAGGAAAGGCCAATTCAGACGTGATGTTAGAAAATTGTCGTAAATTCAAGCTTTCTTGACATTACTTATAGGTTAATGGTCTACCTTTTCAAGATCCGTCAAAAAGCTGTCGATTAGTACATCTAAAGATGGAGTTAGGCCTTTGTAATCTATTTTTAATTTAAATAGGCGTAAAAATGATCAGTAAAGAGAAAAATGATAAGATTTGCAAAATGAGTATAAAAATATATTATAATCATACCAATTAATAAATTAATAAATATATATTACGAGTATAATCATACGGTATGTCAAAAAAACTCGAATACTGTTAGGCTTTGATGCATTAAACTCTTATTTATTAATTTAAGTTATATCCCAGCAACATGCGCGTGTAACGTTCGATCTCTTTTTAATACGGTTTTCGCTAATACATCGACTGGTGCATCCGTACGTGTGTGTGTAAGTGTGTATATTTATATTGTATATGTGTAGTTCAAGTGGACAGAACCACAAACTCATCTTAGTATAATTGTAAATAGAGGTTTATCGGAAATGTTTCCTATTTTGGCTGTACAAGCTTCTGACTTGTTTATGCTTTTCATATCTATGCTTATTCGTTATGCATTGGTGATACAGTATAAAGTACTAGCAAATTTCTTTATATCTAACTTACCCTTATCAATATTAAACATAAACAAAAAACGTAAATGTTAATCCAATTTCAAATGAAATTTAAATTTATTTGTGAGTTGGTACATTTATGTTAAGAATAATAAAATTTATTAATGTGTCAAAACGCTATGCATAATGGAAAATTAGCTTTATAAATGAACAATACTGCGCATAATAGCTGTTCCTTTGTAGTGACGTGTTCTCGCTCGTATTATATTAACTGTGATGACATGAATGTCACTCAAACGGTCAAGTGTAATTGTATCGTGATTATATTAATTTATGTGTACAATATGATATTGTAGGTTGTTCATTGTATACAGTTATTAAACGATTAAAATATACGTATTTTTGATATTTAAATACTACTTCTCTTGTTATACCTACTTACTTAATAGTACAACGTAAATAAGTAATTATTTACGTTGTACTTCCCTTTTATTATATTTAAAATACAGCATTTATTTAATATGTTCCATGAACTTCAATATTGTCTCAGGTCGATCGTAGATAGACTCACGGAATACTAAACAGGTATACGGTCTTAATTAGTAGAAGTCAGATGGCACAATCAATAACTATTAGTGTGAAACTTCTTAGATTAAGGTGCGACGATGTTACTTTGTAAATATCAACTACGTATTAGCTTTGGCTTTACACAGAGAAAATCAAGCAAGAAAGATGATAGTTTGAGAACAAATATTTAAGTTTTTGTATATAAATATTAAATTATTATAATAAATACGTGGTTATACTAATTTAAGGGTATACGTTTGTCAAAAAAAAAACATGAATATAAAACTTTACTTTCACAATTCTAAGTTAAAAGACATAACATTCGTATAGCTTTAACTACAGTTATTTACAACCCAAGCAGGTGGATTTTCCACGAGATACCTAGTTAAGATTCAAGTGTAAGCAGGTTATGGCTGCATGTCCATCTGCATTTCTGCAGCGAGAGCGCAGACGCTCGTAAATAATCCTTTGGACCTGAAAAACGTTTCAGTGAATCCAATAAAATACGTATCCGCAGAGACTACGCCGCAGTGAGCTCGTTACCACGCCTAGACGATTTATTGAGATTTGAAGGCTGAAATATTGTAGGTATTCCATTTTAAAAATCTTTTATGAAATACTACTTCAGTATCTGCCTTGTTTCAATATAAGATGCTTATGCATCTTTTGTGAACGCGCCTGAGGATGGAACTAGTATGATATAACACATATTGTAACATCGAAATATAAAAAATAATACACAAATAAAATAAAAGTTATATTTATAATAAACTTATATTTTCTTACAAATTTAATATAATCTTCTGATCTTGAACCTCAGCAATAAAATAAGATTCATTCAAAAATGTCCATTCACTAAGTACTAATTGTAAGAACTTTTTATTACTTTACTATCTCTTAATTAACGTACTGTGATGTCCATAAGTGTATAATTAATTTATGTGAGAATTAATATGAAAATTACACACTCCACATCCTTTCAAAACGCTACATGGCTATTCGTGTATTTAAACTATGTAATTAGTAATAAAACAATATCTTTATCGTCATATTTAAAAGCCCTTGTAGATATAAATACTTTATATATTAAGCTTGCAGCCAGACCTCGTCAAGTAGCGGTGTACACCATTCAAATATTTATTTAGGACAATCATAATAGCACCCGCGAAACTTTTCTGTTGAAGCGATAGATGCGGCAAATGTCAGACGGTCGTCAAAATTTATACGTCTATCTAATCTATAGCTAGATTCAGAAGTTTCAGGTCACGCCATAAAAGAAAATTGCACTTTCCTTGTTGGAATGACAGTGAGGACGAGCTGGTCTAATTTGACAACATAACGACTTTTGAATGTTGTTAGTTAGGGGAATGAGCCAAAGCTCGTAAAGTTGCTTATATTGATTTTTGAATTTGGAACATATTTACATTTAGATCGAACCGTGCTGTTGTGATGTGACATAATGTGTACAAAGGATATACCTAAATAATATGGTTAATCTTTGTGAATGTGAAATATTTTCATCGCCCGAGGCTCGCGTTCGTATGACATGGGACACAATGTAGTAAAGATAAGGTGTTCCCTTCCGAGCCACTGACTCTATTGTCAGTCTCTTACGCAGCACCGTACGTAGAAAGGCGCCAATGGCACTATTGTCATAAAGCTCGTATTAAAACATTAGATATTATAAATAAACATTATATTTAAATATAAATAATTCTCAGAGTTAAATATAGAAAAAGTTCTACATTATTGGTGTACCATATGGCTCCCGAAAATGATTTAAGAATTTGATACTTCCGCGCAAGCAATAAAATGATAAGCGGAATAAATTTTAGACAGTTTAGTTCTCCTTTAGTGAAAATGGCTTCCTTTAGATAGAGAAAACGTATAATGGAATGCAATAACTCTTGACCGGGTGTGCGAAGAAATAACAGTGTGTCATATTTCACAACCCTCCAACATTTTTATAAAAGCGAACCATCTGCTTTTGACCCCTCATTCTTTTTGTTTCACGAATTATTTCTATATTAGTAAAACACATATCTTCAATCGAAATGTCTTAATCATAATCATACATGTATCTAAATATATGTTATTCTAAATTTATTTTAAAATTGGAAAGTTACTTAAAATATGGACCATTATGACAAAAAAGCGATAACGATGTCAATTACTTGAAATATTCCATCTAAAACTGTCTAGCAATTTTGGGTGAAGTATTGACACTGTAAGATTTTAATATTTTTGCTAAAATGTGATATTTTGCACATAAATAATAAAGAAATGTTATATAAAAGTTCCAAAAAAACCTGGCGAGGGTAAGTGTCCGCTATGCCCATAAAAACTTTGGGGAGTGAACGTGTAAGGAATAAACGTCACCAGACCGGGGTGACTGCGGTCATTTCGCTAAACGAAGATCAGAATCGCAAGCTGTTAGCATAGAGATTGCGATCGAATGAAAGCCGCCCAAAGTATTCCATCGCTGAATCGAGGGGCACCAAATATTGCGATCCCGAAACAACGCACTTCTGACTCCACTAAAATTCTGCCACGCATTTATCTACTGATGTCTATTTTATTTTACAAATGACTTATTGATACTATATTTTTATTTAATGGATCCTAAATAAAAAATATTTATTGCTTAAATATTTAAAAATAATTTTGTGATAAAAGTTTGGACAATTTTGGTTTATTAAAAATATATATTCCTTCAATATTTATAGAAGAGATTTATTCAAATTGTAAACAGCATAGTCAGATAAAAGGAGAAAAAACGCCTTGTGAAATTTTCAAACCCATCAATTGTTTTGTATTGGGAAAACTTTCTTTGTCATTTGATCGATGTCCCCTTGTCCATTAGGGCCTTTAGAAGTTGTCCTTTTATTTATTGTATATTTTAACAATAAATGTTAAATGTAAAGTTCGATAAGAAACTTTGAGTTTAATGTAAAATAAATAACTATTAATCATGAAAAAGCCTTCTTGTTTGAGTAAAGTATCAGAAATGAAAGGTTTTTGGATAGAATGTAAAATTGTGTTAATCTTGAAAGAAAAAATTACAATAGCGTGCTTATAAGCGGCTCGTATCTACTCATGTTGTGAAATTAAGCATATTTTATTTATTCCGTATTATCCATTTTCAAGAACGTTTTCATACCTTTTGTACTATAAATAGAAATTATTTTCTATTTTAAGTAGCCAGTCAAAGGAAGATTGCAAATGTAAGATTAGTTGCGGACACAGCGATGGCGGCGCGGCGGCTAGGCTTGCTAGAGGTGCCAATATATTTCCTGACGCTTGAACGGTCAGGTAATTGTGGTAGAAACTTATCTCAGAGAGCGAACGTGAAAAGAATACTAAACAGACTGCGGTTTTTGTGCAAATTACGAATATTTCCGAAGTTTGCCTCGATACATAAAAAAAATTTTAATGTTATATTTTTAAGTCAACAAGATAAAACACAGCTTCATAAACATAATATTTTCACATAAATTTGAATGATGAAAGTATAATTTTAGTACATATTCTTTTTTCCAATAATCATATATGTAAATGTTAAAAACAGGTATCTATATCATTTTATGATATTAAATTATTATCATATTAAACAAAATATTATAAATGAAAAAAGAAATAAACAGATTGAATGGTGTATATTGAATTGATAGATCAATTCTACAATTTTAAGGCCATCTTAGTGCAGTAGAACATCTTTTGACAGTTGCGGGTTCGATTCCCAGTCTGGAGTATGATGTAGATTATATTTTATTATATACACCAAATTGTAGTGGTAGTTTTGACATTTGCACATGTCAAGTTATGAAATTTAATTTTAAAAATATAAAAATTTCGCCGTTAATGTTAATACATTTTAAATTATTAATCCAAAGATATAGAAAATATTTGCAACTGACATAGGAAGCTTACGGTGCGCCACTGTCATTGCGAAAAATAAAAGTAAGTTCGTGCCGACCACGAGGTTTTCCAATGACCCACACAACGATATTCCACTCGGTGAAATATGTGAAGTATTATTTTTTCATTTTATACAATACAGCTATATATACTGTTGTGGTGTTTCACTTCTAATGGCTACAGTATTTCCGCAAAATCTTTATTTGAAAATACATAGGTAAAAAACAAACTAAATGAAAATAAAAAGTTTTAATGTTATATTAACTTTGAATCTACATAAGAATGCTGAGTTTGTGCCAAGAACTGATACTTTTTTAGTTTTTTCCACAACTCGCCGCGAGTCTCTGTTAAGTATCAAAGGTTGCTCGAATCTCTCTGACGTAGACTTTGTTTAAGTTATTTACTTTAGAGCGCGCTCATTAGCTAAATGACCGTGTCTTATTGGAACAGTAATCAAAAGGAGACTTATATTAGTAACGATTTCTTCTATTTGGAAAACTTTCCAATTAAAATATTCACATATATAAGTATAGTATTTGTTGGTGTCTAGTCTATAAATACTGTATAGCAATTATTATAACTATAGTGTATTATTTTTTAAATTTAACATTTGACGTAGTGATTCAACCGCAAATCCTCAGTAAATTTAATAAAATATTAATATTGCGGTCAAGGCACCTTGCATATGCAGATTCGCATATTTTTGTAGATGTAAATAGATTTATTCATTGTAACTTATTTATGTCAAATAAATACAATTCACAATGCAAATTTATCAAGTGGAATTTGAACTGTAAAAACAACTATAGTGTGTTCTCTCTGGATCATGCACATTTGTAGTGTGCTTCGAATTTATTTGTATGTGGAACAGTTGATAGTTTTTAATAGCGTTTGAAATGTTTTTTTTTGTACCCACCGTGAAACAATATTGTTTCACCTTTACTCTAAGCTATTATATAGTTATTATTGTTCACACAGTCATAAAACATTCTTTACTTAGAAAATATCTAATAACACCCGCTATTGAATTACATGAGTGTGTTGGACATATGTCAGATTAAAAATGACAACACTACATAATACAGCTGTAAAAATTTCAAATAAATCATGTCGAAATATCAAATAATTCAGAACATTTAATTTGTCATAATATTAACAAAGATAGTTTAAAAAAATTGTTTTACAAAAGAATAGTCATTACATTCAAAGGTTCAAGTTACAAACGATCCAACTTGATCTTTGCTTTTGCAGTGCAATGGCTATAAAGCTCTTTCTATTCATAGTAACTATTTCACTTAATGTTTCTGACTCTCAATAAACTTAGTTGGGAAAAGGAACATTTGATAAAATAAGTAAAACATGCTGTTATATGCCGTAGTGAAATGAGACTAGTAAGTAACTGGACAACGTTGACCTGTATACAAATACACAGAAACGATAGCTTTGTTATAATGAATTAATAATTTAATTTTATGACATACAAATATTTTTTTATAACGTGGAAAAAACCAACCGATTACTTTTATAATTTACGAGTATCATAATCACAAATTCAACTTAAGGTTAACCAATGAAAGCTACTGGATATTACATAACATTTAAATTTAAAATAATGGTAAATGGTAAAGCAGCTTTCCCGATCATTTATATCTTCAAAATATAAGGCTTAAATAAGTTTTTTGAACGAGCAGGATGAAATGGTTTATAAATTTTATACTTCTATACGAATGACCGCGGCTGTAACGAAATAACTGAATTCAATACATGCACAATTTTCAATCACATTGGTTTTAAAAACCATTGACTTTTATTTACTGAGAAAATTCCACCAATCATTATTTTTACAACGTAAGTATTGATACACGAATTATTCTACTATTAATTGTACATCAGATATATAAATAAAGAGAAACGATTAAAAATTTACTCAAATTCCAGAAGCCGCAACACGATTCTGAATTATAAATCAATTTTATTACAACTAATAAACAAGACAAGAAACCGCCTTCCTATTTATCTGAATACCATAAATTACAGTGGCAATGAAATAAATAAGACGTAATGCCGATGCAGGTTAGATTCTCCGATCATTGCTTAGTTGGCTTGGCAGTGATTGTGGCAATTATTCACTTCACCGCCTCCCCTCTGGCCGGCCTCCGTTGCTTCTTTAACGGCATCGCTTAATACTGACACTTACTTAATACTACAGTAAACAAAACTTCATTACTTTATTAAAATACGATTATATATTTGTAGGATTAAATGATCTCATGATGTTAGGCAACGTAAGACCTGGTAATTTCTCGTACAGGGTGTCGATGACTAACTGATAAAAAATATTTATTGCAGTGTCTTTGTAATTCTATACATAAAACAAAAGCAAATGGTAAAATAATATATATTAATGTTTCTCATAATTAAGTAAAAATTAGGTGTGTATAGTCTTTTTAAATTACTATTACATACAAAAAATATAAAACATTAAATCGTTTAGACCTAAACATCAACTTATTACGTGGCTTGAACATGTAATATTGCGATGAATTTATAATTTATCCACGTATTTTTTAAAATCCCCCGCATAATTTATTTTTAATTAAGATTTTATGTATGAACTTATTTCATATTTGTGTATATACGTGCTCTGAAGATAAAATATAATATTCAAAACTTTTGAATATTTATCAGAACAGAGAACATCTTATGGTAAAAACGAACAAAGGAATAAACTAACCATCGAGTGCATCGTATTGATTGAGCTTCAGTTGGCCGCAATATGGAAGATTTGTTGAGAATAACGGTTGAGCAGATAGCTCGAGTGGCCATTACAGATATCATGAGCTTGCTACGATCGAGCCCACCCATACCTACATCTCGCTCGAGTTTCTCCTCTCAATGGATCCTGAGCGTATTGCACACCGTTACTAAACTGGAATTTTACTGTAAGTAAATTAGTTTATGAAATGCTTTATATATTCTAGTTACGTATATTTTCACTTTTTCATTAATTTGCATGTGTATATGTTTTGTACTTGTGTTAGTTAACAGAACCAGTTTGTTTATATTTTTTAAGAAACGTTATAATGTACGTAACAATGACCTTGCCCTAATTGTTCCTTTTTGTATTAGATGAGAGGTACCTGTAATTAATTGATCTATATAAAAAGGAATATTTATTATACTATCGAATACAACATGAACTGCCAAAAAAAATCACAGTCATGTCATGACATGACTGTTCTTCGTTGCTCTACTTTTTCTTATTTTAGGTCTGCAGTGGGGTTTTGTACCCATAACTATCATCCTTTCAGCCAGATCCTGTCACAATTTTGATTATTTAAGATATTATAGAAGAATTTGAATGCTTTATAATTCCACTATTATTTTTTTACTATAATTTACGTAATATACATAATTTTATTATATTTTACAATGTTTAAGCTGTTAGTACCAAAAGCTGTTATGCTACGTTCGAAATTACTCCCAAGCTAGTGTTAAACTACACTGGCAATTTAGATACGCGTATTACATACGCCATGCACTCACATTATATTTAGGTATATTGTGGTAATAGTTAATGTATTATACTATAAATATTAAGGAATTTTAGTTTCCTTAAAAGATGAATGAGTGAGTGCCTCAATAATAAAAGTATATTTTACAAAAAAAATATTACAAATTTAATAATGAAGGTTAATACATGTTATTTCTAAATACCCTAACGGTGTATAAGTTAGTGGTGGACCAAGACGCGTTATCTCGCATTTATATGATAGCAATGAATGTAAAGTGAAACGCAATGGTAGCTACGTTGATATCTATTTTATGTTCGATGTATGCGATTTCGTTTTTTTGAGTCGTTGCATCTTGATAGTATATAATGATATAACCTAGTTTATGCTTACGTGAAATAAAAGGACCAAACGTTTTAAAATATAATACAATTTTTTGGTTAAAAATCCCTTTTAAATATATCCAAGTTCGCTATAGTGACTAAAATATTAATTAACAATAAAATTTTTACTATGTTATTGGCAAATCAATTTGCGTTATAATTAATGTCTCTTATAACTACATTATATATATATATATATATATATATATATATATATATATATATATATATATATATATATATATATATATATATATATATATATATATATATATATATATATATATATATATATATATATATATATATATATACACAAAGCATGACAAAATAAAAGAAAGAAAATAAAACATAACAGAAATAAAAATATTAAAGCAAATTATAGTGAAATAATTGAAGCGTTGACGCTGCCAGCATATTTAAGCAATAGATATATACATATACAGGTAAACGGTGAGCTCACGGGAATCGCTATTTTGCGCACGTTCGACATCCGATAAAAGTTTCCACCACAATCACCTAAGAGCTCAGCTGTCAGGGAATAACCGTATATCGGTTTTGTTTCTGTGACCTCACATTATGATTATCGTGAATAGATATTAATAGTTCGATTTTGATTATAAGATGCCGATTTTCGCAGTATCAGACGCAGCAGTTGTAGTTTCGATTAAGATTTGAAGAAAATGGCTTAACATTTATTTTCTACGATCTTATTAAGATTGGTAATAAACTTGGTGTTAAGTTCTACTACAAATGGAAATTGTTAAGTGGGAGTGTCACAGAATCATACTATCTAGCCTACCCTGCTTTGTGCGTTATACAATCTACGTTAAATAGATATTTACTGATGTTGAATACGTTTGAATTTGTGAACGTCACTATACTCCGAGAAAGAAAATTTATTTATTTATTTTACTTATTTATTCTAATTTTGTGCATAATAATGCACCAAAGACGGTCTTTCCCGGTTAGTCGATGACGGTCTATTTATTCCAGAGAATCTTTGGGATAAGAAAACTTAAAATTACAGTAATGCGTGGGTGGTATTAATATCAATAGTATTCCATTTTAATACATAAGCACAGTACAATAAAAACAAAAATATAAATCATCGTCATTAAAGTGTTATTTAAAATAAATAATTTATATTGATATCAATAGAAAGACATCGAAATGTACACCAACATTTATCGGTGATGTACAATATAGTATAGTAATTGTTCCATTGTATTTATTAGGCTGACCATGTCAGCAGTCGCATTCAAATCTGAGCTCTCAATTATCATGACCTGAGACTTTGTAAACTTTAACTACAGGCCAAAATAATTACTTCATTTTTATACAGAGAGTTAAATAATATTAATGTTGCGAATAGAATCCACGAAGCTTTCCTAAGTAATATATCCAGGCATAAATCTGAATATCGTCTGCATACAGATAACAAGAACATGAAAGAAAATAAGTGATAGAATATATATAAATTGAGAAGAGTAGTGGAGAGATATTAGCCTCAACCTGAATACATTCTCAGAAACCAGTAAATGACACACGGAGATATGTTAATAAAATGTAAGAAACTCAACATTACATTAAAATCAAAAAATACAAGTGTTGTAAGTTCTTTATTATCCATAGGTCTTGAAATGTCATCAGTGACTTTTCTTAGCGCACTATGATGACCGTAACGGAAGCCAAAAGCTATAATTTAATGCTCTAATGTCATATAAAAGTTATGATAAGTATTTGACTCTAAGAAGCTACATGTTCAAGCAGACTAATCGTCATCATCACAACATACAAAGTCAAGATTTTCTATAGGTTTTCTATTTATTTAAGATTAATGTATGTGGCGTGTGTAGTGTACCTACTAAAAAGGACGACGATCGTATTAAACGTTAAGAGACGTATGAAAATATGTCACAAATCGCAGGGACTGTCGTAAAGTGGCGTATTATGCGGGAAACTGTATAAATGTTATAATCATATTAAACGAGTTCTACCGAATATTAAGCTATCAGAACATGAAAAAAGTGCTTCAAATCCGAATGTTAGTCTAGATCTTGTCTAGACACTATTAAAAGTGTAAAACCTCTATTTAAAGTAAAAATATTCATTTTAAGATTACAAATTGGAACTAAATTTTCAATAATAGTTCGGTTAGTAAAAATTTGATGTAAAAAAATATTTCAAAAGTGATATACGTTCTAATTCTAGTTGCCATCGTATAATATTAAATGAACTATACTACATATATTAAAGTTTTCTTTTGTCGTGTTGCAAAGTCGGCGTACTTATGAAAGCTTGAACGTAAAACTTTGCCCGTTTACGCCGCACTAGTTAATCGAAGTACTATGTATCGTAAATATTTTATCAAGAAAAATAGCTTCATTTTGTGCTATTTTCAGATATTCTGTTAAAATTATAGACTGACGTCAATGTGGCGCAGGATAAAATTGATTGTGGGTGCGCCTCCAACTCACCAACAGTTCTATGCATTATATAGCTAGTAAATTAGAAATAGACTGTGAAAAATATTATGGTATTTTATTTTTATATTTTCTACAGCATTATATAAAAATATTAAATATATAGTAGTTTCAAATGGATGTAACTAGTCTCAAAATACACCTGACAACGCAATTAACGCTTCGTCATTAGTAAGGGTTTACTTTAATGTATTAAACCGGATCCTACAACCCTCTGTGATATAAGAAAACCTTTCTAAATGAAAATAGGCATTCACACCCGGAACGCCTTTACAACATTCAGTCGCACTTTATTGAGCCTGTTCAAGCAAATAAATCGACTATTCGGCAAATATTCCAAGAATTTGCATATTTTATCTCACTCGCAATTTTAAATTTAATTTCAGTGACATTTGCAACTATATTTGGTATAAGTAATTTGTTTATATTTGAAGTCTTTTAGAAATATCAAGATCTTAGTTTTAATTTTTTTGCTTTCTTTTTTTGCAACCAACAGTAAGAAACAAAGTGGTGTTATATTTAGCCAATGTAAATGTAATTACATTTTCGAGTTTGCTAAGACGACAGTGCTCAGTCGGTAAATTTACAGCTGGACCTATTCCCCGAGGAGGAGGATAAATGAGATGCGAGGTAGCGATACTAATTATCCCATAGGTAGCTAGTGTCTCAGATTGCGCCCGTACTAAATCTTCTTACTGCGACGAAATCTTGCTTACTGATATTAACTAATGGTTATTCGCACTAGCATTTAACTGCGATTTCGCCTACATGATAAATAAGTTATAAATAACTTATACTAATATGTGAGAAATCAATTTAGCTTAATGTAGCTCGATGTATATAGAATCATATTTCCAAAATGTAATAATATATTATATTAAAAAAAATCATATCGGTTTGCTGTTTTGGTACAGTTGCAAAAAACAGAATTGTTGCCGTTAGTAATAGACATATGGATGCCATAATTGAATCTGGTTTGCAAAATAACGTAGCGTCAGATAACTGTGCAGCTATTGAAATCCAATAGAAAATGTTCACAGACAAAGCTTAGTTTAACGAGGCTTTCGGAGGCGACAGAGTTGAATAATTGCGGGAAACCCAATGACGAGTGATGTACAGTTATTTCTTGTACACGAGTTATATTTAGCAAATTTTACTTTTATTGCAATGTATTACTGTAATTGTATATATTTTTAGTATAATAATAATGCCATGTCATAGAATGTTATAATATATATTATATAAAATTATGGAATTTATGAAGCTTTAATAGCTATTTCATTTACGAAAATTTAATGTAATAATGGCATTACTGAGCTTTAATTGTCTCACACGAGTGTATATATAAGCCCTCAGCTATATATTCTTTTGTAATTACGCTTAACAGGGAATGGAAAATATTACTAAGTAAGGTGTTCAGGGAATCCGATACTGTCCCAGCGCCAACAACAATAGATTTAATCAAAGTGAAATATAGTTAAGTAAAAACAAGATAGTTATTTCTTTTGCCAATAGCAGCGGCGTAAAAGAAGTATATTGAATTTTCCATTTTACAATTTATGTGGTATATATATATATATATATATATATATATATATATATATATATATATATATATATATATATATATATATATATATATATATATATATATATATATATATATATATACATATATATATATATATATATATATATATATATATATATATATATATATATATATATATATATATATATATATATATATATATATATATATATATATATATATATATATATATATATATATATATATATATATATATATATATATATATATATATATATAAACCTTACTAACTACTTTATCTGCTTAACAGTATGAACTACTTGCAATGAATATTTCCACCTGATACGACACTGGGACCTAAAGTGAGCTTTTGTAAAAGGCCGGCGACGCAATTCTGTACCCTCGGGCATCATGGTCTATAGGCGGTGGTGATCGCTCAACATCACTCGACCTATGACTTGCTCACTCTCCTCGTAAAATAAAAAAAAATAAGTCAAATCTACAAACGTTCATTATTAGATCCTGCCTAACGTTACTTAAACTTAAATTTTTATATCAACCGTAAAACCTGATTCTTTATGGTACAAGACCAATAACATGTTTTAAGTTTCTATATAAATAACTGGGTGCCCATACTGTGTAACGATTTTTATAATTAGTGTGTGCATTTGTAAATTCAACATATTTTACTGCTAGCGCGCGTAACTTTCTTAAACTTCTTTGAACACGGTAAAATACGTATTCACGATGTCTCGGAAATTCTCACGTGCACAACTATTTTAACGTGCTCATTAGTAGCATAATATTAACCTGTTTAATATTTTATCTCAATTTCTCTTTAAAGGAACCATATTTCTATTGAGGGAAATTATTTTAAAATAATTTACTTTTAGTATATATTATAAATCGCTCGCCTGTCATGATGATTTGTGGGGTTCAATTCTCTCTCGGGGAGAATGGGTTGTTTTATTTCATTTTCTCGGCTCTGTTTGCGAGCCAAGCGTGACGTTGATTTGCCAAAAAGTTGACAATGCCTCAAAAAGAGTGTCTTGAAATAAGATAACTAAAAATAAAGCGTAAAGCTTACAAAAGTAGTTTCTTTGGAATATTTAATACGAAATATTCAAATAGATTATAAATAGGTAACTTAGGCAGATTAATATATAGAGAATCGCTTACCTGTATATTATGTAGGTTATGTAACTGCCTTGGCCCACGCATAGAATAAAACAAGTTATTCAGTGTCGGCGGTCTTATTTCCTCGACCTAATGATGTTGGACGATGCGACAGCCCCTGCATATTCAAGATAGTCCCCGTCATTTAAAAAATGGTTTCTCTTTCAACTCCCTTTCCCTACATAAAGCCCTACTAAAATACCCCTTCGTTATTCAAAAAAGACTTTTGACTGTAGTCGTCCGCGACTCTATTTTATTGGAGTTTCTTAACAAAGTGTATTAAAATTATCTTCACTTAAATGAACTGAGTTTATAAATTACTTCAGGAAATATTTACTTGTTAAAAAGTAAAATTTAATAAAAAAAAGTTTTATAAAACGCAATGCTCAGTTGCCGTGTAAATTGCCTTGAAATATATAGTATAAATATATGAATATACTTCAAAATATAATTATACTTAGAATATGTATTTGAAATTAGGATAGGAAATTCACGTTAATTTAGAAAGAAAATGTCGATCTCATAAGAGGAAATATTAAAATATACCACCTACGAGTACGTTTGGCACGTTGAGGGTTCCGTACGAATTTATATAATAAGTAATAAAGTAATTTTTAACAAAAAAGAACCGACTTCAAAAAGTAAAAAAGTTCTAGTCTAAAGCAAAAAAGTTAACTAAAAAGCAAAAAATAAATTTCGGCACAAAGTAATACGTTCGTATTTTTTCTTTGTTAAATTAAATTAATGATTACTTAAGTAAATAAAAAATATTTTATCATTTTGAAGTCGGCGCCAAGTAAATACTACAAAGAAAAATACGAACGTATTATTTTGTGCCGAATTTATTTTTTGCTTTTTAGTTAACTATTTTGCTTTAGACTAGAACTTTTTTACTTTTTGAAGTCGGTTCTTTTTTGTTAAAAATTACTTTATTTAACGATTTTGAGTGATGGATAGACCGAGCAAGGATGCCTCTCGAATGAGGAAACGACCGTACGACCGTAGTCGGTGTTTTTAAGAACGACACAGCTATCCGCGAATAGATATAATAAATGTTTGTATTGATATTTGTTTTTGATAATTATCTCCAAAAGTGCTGAACCAATTTCGATAAAATTTTAATGGAACAACGTCTGATGTAAGACCTACGAAATACAACAATAACCATCCAAATCAGTTCATAAACGACACAGTTATTCGCGAACAGTAGTAGTAAATGTTTGTGTCGATATTTATTTTTGTTGATTATCTCCAAAAGGACTCAATCAATTTTGATAAAATTTTAATGGGACCACTTCTGGTATAAGACCTATCAAATACAAAAAGAATCATCAAAATCGGTTCATAAACGACACAGTTATTCGCGAACAGAAATAGTAAATGTTTGTGTCGATATTTGTTTTTGTTGATTATCTCCAAAAGGACTCAAACAATATTGACAAAATTTTAATGGGACCACCTCTGGTATAAGACCTACCAAATAAAAAAAGAATCATCAAAATCGGTTCATAAACGACAAAGTTATCCGCGAACAAACATAAAAAAAAAAGCATATATATGGTCGAATTGAGAACCTCCTCCTTCTTTTGAAGTCGTTTAAAAAATATTTTAAATTTCAATCTATATTTACAATCTAAGTTCTTATTCTCACCAAATTTCTAAAATCAAAGTGTTCATTCACTTATTTTTTTTATTTCTTCACGCTTTATCCTGCACATGGCAGGGTAGGCAGATTGAACTGCAGGAACCTAATTTTAAAACACTCCGTTGCTTACTCCCTGCTTTTTTCGGTCCCGTTTATCGGCCTTTCAGTTTCCGGAGCAAAGAAAATGGAAATAGAAAAATTCATCTTCCCGGAGTGGCAATCGAACCCACAAACCGTCGCGTTTACAAGTAGACGTTACGGCCTCTACGCCACGACTGTCCTCCACTTATAAGTTTCTAATAGTTTTTTTATGATACCTACTTAATTTTTTATTCTTTTTCCTTTACGTCTACTGTAAGACTTAATTCTTTGCCAAATTTTATTTATGTTCTTTTTGGTGAGACAAAATGAAACAAAAAAACTATATCATTTCTCAAAATTAAAATGCCTATTTTGGAAAACTCTTTTATATTATGTATATTAATTAAATGTTGTATATAAAATTGTTTAAGTCACATGTCCTGATGTTACTAAGATCATTGATGACAATCAGGAATAGAAAAAAATTAAGCACACTTCCGTGTGGAATTCCAATTCAGCTTAGTCACTAATATGATCGTCGACCATGATCTTTTGGTAACAGGTATATATTTTAAATCATGGTAAAAAACTAAGCATTATAAAGTTCATGTATTTCGATTGCTTTAACTTGGAACTATATTCAATATTAATTTGACCGTCCCTTATTCGAAGCTTTATTATATGAAATAGGCTCTTCCGTTTCCCGCTTAGCTCTTTCCTTCTTAAGCCACGTCTTTTTTGTGACGTCACTTCCACTAGGCAGCGCCGGCGCTTTTGGTAAGGCGCAGGTGATAATACTCTTTGGCGTTTTTCATTCCAGCCGAGTCGGACGTCCATAACGACGTGCAATCTGACTTTTTAGAGATATATTTCTATATTTTCAACCCGACTTGAGGATTTCTTCAAGTAAGTCTTGTATTTTATTTTCTTATATTTTTTATTTTAATCATGTGAATCTGCAAAAATGTTTAGACTGACATTATTTGAAACCTTCATATATTTATAAAATTTTACGTGTGTTACTTTGTTGAGTAAATGTTAACGTAAATTGGCAGTTATATTTAAAAGTAATAGTAATATTCCTCTAATAAATACTCCATTCGGAAAATTTGTGTTTTAGCACTCGATATGGATAATATTGTTTCTGAGGTTCCGGGACCGTCGTCTAAGCCTAGTCAACGACGGCAAACGACATCGAGTGCAAGTTCAAGTTCGAGTTGAAGTTCTGGTAGTGCCTCGTCATCAAGCACTTCGAGGCGCAATCACTGTAAAAAAAGTGGAGGAAGCGTTCAGAACGTGTGTCTAAAAAAATATTAGAAGAAGTTCGTCAACTACGAGAAGTGGTTGCACGCCATATTGGGAACCATTGTCTTATGAGTACTGATTGTGCAAATGACGATGTCATATCCCTCATGGCAGAAGATGGTGACTTTTTATATGATAAGGGTGTTCATGATACGTGTGAGAAGTCTATTGATGGTGAGTACGATTTTACCCTCCCTTTTGGTACGAAACTAAAAGAGCCTTCAATTCCTAAGGCTTCGACTGCCTTTTTACGAATGCTCTGTGAATATCAGCATTTAGATAAAGATGATTGGTCTGATATTAGATATTCAGATGCACAAAAATTGTATAATCTTGCCCCAGGCTTACTGAGCTTGGAATTAATGACGAAATAAGTTCATAAGAACCCCTCCGGCATCTTAATCAAGCTGATAAGACTTTTGCCGCTTTATCTATGTGTGTTTTTAAACTAAAGGAAACTTTACAAAGTGGTTTACGGGATCTTCTTTCCTGGGCAAAGAATTGTGACCTTCTGAAATATGAAGACTTGCGTCAAAAATTAAGCAATCTTTGCTCATGAAGTGACTTTCACAACAGACTTGATGCAAATGATCTGTGGCCATCGTGCTGAAATTTTACAAATGAGGCGTGATGCGATCTTAAAACATGTTAAGGACTTTGCCATCAAATCCAGTCTTCGCAAAGTTCCACCATCAGTTACTCACCTCTTTAGTGCTGAAAAGTTTTCTGTAGTCTTAGAACGTGCCGGTGGAATAAGAAAATATTTCTGGCCTGCTCAAAAAATAAATGTGACTACTGCCTCGCAGGCAGCTTCAAGAAAGTCACATGGCCTCTCGCAGGGACCCAGACGAAATTTTAAACCTTCGCAAGGTTTTTCTTGGGGTATCCGCAGTTACCCACAGCCAAGTTGCTCTCATGTTGCCCCTCCTCTGCAGGGTGGTTTTCGAGCTGTTAGCCACACAGCTCAGTTTAGTTCGGCCGCACTGAATAATGATAATTTTCAAAGTCATGTTAAGGGAAGCTCCTTTCGTCAATTTATGCGGCAGCAAGATCAAGGCAAGACTGATCGAAGACGAGCATTGTCACCGTCTCTCCCAACTAGAATTAATAAAAAGCAAAAATTCTGACTCGGGTCGGTTTCAAGCAGGCCGTCTGGTGCAATACCGGGAGCAATGGGAACGTCTGGGAGCTACAGCCTATCTCCTAAAAATCATATCAGGGGATCGGGGAGGGAATTTATCGTAAATCTCGAAAAGACTTTCGACTGAAGGATATGCAATAGCATACCCTTCAGTCGAAAGCCACCACTAGTGTACTTCGGTGTTGTCAGTTCTAAATCACAGGTGCCCAAATCAGTCAATATAACAAAAATTATATGCGAAATGAAGGAACAAAGAGTTTTGGAGAAGGCAGCGGTCACTCCAAGTTTTCTTTCGTCAATGTTTTTGGTTCCAAAAAGCGAAAATTCGACGGCTCTTATCGTCCTATTTTCAATTTAAAGGCATTAAATCGATATGTTGTGGCCCGCCATTTCAAACTCATAAATATAAGGGCATACCAGACTTTCTACAGCTAAAAGACTGGTTATACAAGATAGATCTTCCTCAAGCCTATTTCCACGTACCTATAGCGCAAAGCCACAGGAGATTCCTGCGCCTATATTATTAAACAGAACTCCTGGAAATGACCTGTTTACCATTCGGCCTGAGTTCGGCTCCACAGACATTTGCGTCAATATCCAATTGGTTCAGGTTCTAAGGGAGCAAGGAATAAGAATTCTAGTATACTTGGACAATTTCCTGATAGCCATCCTACAAAACCAATCGAAAGCACTAATAAATTTTCTGAAGCGTCTAGGATGGTTCAAAAACTTCGAAAAGTCATCCAAATCTATGGAAAAAGGGTCTTGTATTTTTGGGGATTATTTGGGATTATTGGACAAACCGGAAAAGCCTGTCCACGTACAAAATTCCAGCACTGGTGTCACTCGTAAATCAAATGTTGGCGGAACAACGAATAAAACTCAGAGAGCTTCAGAGTCTTATCGGAGTTCTCAATTTTGCCCAGCTTTGTAGTGCCCAAGGGCAACTCAACTTCCACGAGCTTTTGAAATTGCTGAACAAAATTTTAAAGATGAACAAAAAAGCAAAAATGTTACATGTTATCTCCCAACCTGCATTAGAGAACCTAATGTAGTGGCTACAAAACTGCAGGCGGTCGACACTTAATCATTTCGAACCGCCCAGCTACTTTCTCACTACCGATGCGTCAGATGTTGCTTGGGGAGCTTGCCTGAACAACACGTCAATTGCAGGTTCATGGCTCGACACAGAAAGGCCATCCATTGCAACCAAAACGAGATGTTGGTCGTTCTCAAAGTTCTGGAAAGTCAGTGTCTATTGTTGATACACACCACGGTTCTCGTTCAATCCGACAACAGGTCAGTGTTTGCCAATCTACGTCACGAAGGCGGGACGAAATCGAAATCTCTCATGGATCTGACCTATCTGGTATTTCAGATTCTCAATCTTTATCAAATCCATGTGAAACCAGTTTATATCCCAGGCATTTAAAACAGTCACGCCGAACATTTATCAAGGCTGTGAGCCAGCCCCGAATAGCATCTGACTCACGAATGCACAATCTCGGTGTTTCGCAACTGGGGAACCCCGGTGATAGAACTGTTCGCGTCTTGTCGAGCTCATGTTGTGACCAATTACGTGTCATTATATCAGAACGACGACAAAGCGTTGTTTCACGATGCATTCTCCCGACCTTGGACGTTCGATCTAGTTTGGGTTTTTCCCCCACCGTTTCTGATTCCCAAAGTACTGTGTCATATCAACCAGGTCTACAGAATTTATCTTCTTGTCGTCCCCCGGTGGAGACAAGTATTTTGGCGTCCAGGATATCGAAGCACGTGCGCTAGCAAACCCATTCTCAATCCCTTGGCTGAGTAAGGTTCTCCTGGATATGACTACGGGCTTACCTCCTCCAAGGGTGATAGAAATGACAATGGAAGTGTGGAAATGTGGGGGTGGTCTGGGACACTAAAAGGCTGGGATTCTAGCCAGTTAAGGCTCCTACAGGAATCCTAGCGCCCGTCAACTCGTAAAGTTTATAATATTGCATGGAAAAGATGGACTCGACTAAATCATCTTAAACCTAAAGCCAGTGAATTTACTAGATTTTTGTCAGATCTTCATTTAATCTCTAATTTGTCGAATAATTCCATATTCCTGTATAAATGAACTGTTGCCACCTTGTGTGACCCCGAGTTATCAAGTCGACTTAGCTCTCATGTTCTTGTGAAACATATTTTAAAGTCAATAGCACTACGTAAACCTGTTATCCTAACCTAATATCTTATATGGAGCATTACAACATCGACAAGAATAATGTTTGTAATGTTTGTAATGGCGATTCTGAATTAGATTAACAAAGTCATTGCTGGAGGACCGAAGAAGATTAGTTAAATCGTTTAATCTTTTTATTAATATAAGAGGTGAGCCTAGACCTGCATCTCGTACCTTGATTGTTGGCTGGATCAAATCTCTGCTTGTTGATGCCGGTATGTCAGCCACTCCTGGCACCGTTAGATCTGCTGTTGCTTCTAAAAATTGGTTTGGTAACCGAACCCTCGATAATTTTTTGGCCAGAGGTATGCTATATGCTATATGCGCTTGGTTAAATCTGCGCATAATTCCAATTCGGTGACTGCAATTTTTCAGTCCTGTTTGAAGTGATTGTGATTTTTTATATATTGATTATGATGTAATAAGTGATTATGTGATTCTTCACGTATATAACCGATCTATATTCGGAATTATAAACGTTTATAAACAGAAGAGCCTATCTTATATAATAAAGCTTCGAATAATGTAAGTAAATTAATAAGAGTTTTATTTCAGGTAAAACGCTGCTATTAATTGCTAATTGATATATTCTCAAAACTTGACGACAATAATCTTGACAATAGTCTTGACATTAAATATGAAAAATCGTTACGTAATATAGGAACCATTTTAATTAAAAGCAATTTCTTTAATTATTGAAGTGAAACTTCTTTAGGCGCATGAGGGTAAAATTTTTACAAATGAAACGTCACGCCGGTATGCAACGGAAGTGTCGGAAAAGAGAGAGAGAGTGATCGGGACCGATTAAGAGAGAGTAAGACAGGACGAACGTAGCATTGAGCAACTAGCCGTGGAGTGAGAGTAAGGAGTAAGTGAGTGAGAAAGATTGAGAGAAAAGGTGAGACAGAGCGAACGTCGTAACACGCATAGTGCTATGGAGTGTGAGGTGGGAGAGAGCTATAGTGAGAAAGATTGAACAAGAGAGAGAGAGAATATGGGATATCGAGAAAGAATACACGCCCTATTGGTTGTGTATTCGTTTACTAGTTAATTATTAGAACTTTAGATGGCATTTCTGTCGCATAGCGTAATATTTACAATATCATTAGGCACTTCTACAGTGAATAAACAGTAAGTGAATTTTATAAATAAATACTTTGTGAATAAATTTGTAAGTTGTCCTGTATCAAGCAATTATTCGAAGTAAGTAATATATCTGTTATCTCTTTGTTTATTTACAATTTTTTATGATAATTGGTTTGAAGGTTAGGTAGTTTTAATATTTACAAATAACATGTGGTATTTCAACTTGCCACTCGTCATTTGATAATTTAATAAATCATTTACCATAAAATAAAAATATTTCATAAATTCGCTTTTCTAAATTTTGAATTCAAAAACAAAACTTAATTAATAATTTCTAATATTGACAAAAAACACGTGGCATTTACAATTCGTCATTTGAGATTTCAATAAATCATTGTTCATAAAATACTAATAACAATATTTCATAAATTCTTTTGACGAAATTTTAATTTAAAAATTGGAATTTCTAGAGTTATCATTAATTTACAAAAATTTTGTATATATTTAAATTGGATTAGGTATTTTTAATATTTACAAAAAATCACGAGGAATTTTAATTTAATATTCAACATCTGAGATTTGACTATATTATTTTTCAAACAATATAAAATAAATTTATTTTAATAATTCTCTTTAAATATTTTATTTTAATGACAATTAAATTCCTAACCTATCTTCCTTTTTCCCTTCCTCTTAATCTTGGAAATTTAAAGTTTTAGATTTGTATAAATATAAACAAGATTTATAAATTAGTTCGCCAAAGAAGTTTCACTTCTGACATGTGTACTTTGTACGCACGCATGTTTTTTTTATAATAAAGTTGGACTATTATAGATTTTAAATATCTAATAGAATCACGCGTTACTTTGCGGAAGTCCATCTTAATTCAGAAAGGAACTATATATAGCTACTTACGCTATGCAGTAGTAGTTATATTTATTATAGATTTAAATGAAGTGTTCTAATTTTTTAAATTAATTATTATGTTAAGTACTGAATACAGCTTTTACATTTCATCATATTATAGCTAAATAAAGATATTATAAATATTTATAATACAGTACTTTGTATAAAAATTTAACATAATATTATATAATATTGCTTGGAATATTCGAACTCTTCTTGATAGTGATACCAATGCCTGTTCTGAGCGCAAAACCGCTATAGTAGCCCGAGAACTTCATCGTTATAATGTAGATGTGGCTGCTCTTAGCAAAACACATCTGGCTGACGAAGGGGAGCTAGTGGAACACGGCGGTGGCTTTACTTTTCTTTGGAAAGGCACTGCTGCTACTGAACCACGACGGTGTTGCGTTGGGTTTGCTATCAAAAATCATCTAATGAGGAATCTCCAGGAATGTCCAGTGCATGACAATTGCCTCAATGTTATCAGTGTATATGCCCCAACGCTAGACAAGCCTGACGACATTAAAGATAAGTTTTACGAGGAATTGACGCATTATCTCGAGAGCCTACGACCCAGTGAACAGATCCTAGTACTGGGTGATTTTAATGGCAGGGTCGCAGGTCGCATTATCTTAGGCAGACAGTATAGGCAATATGAACAGCCATGGCAGGCTGTTGCTTAGTATATGTGCTCAATTTGATCTAGCTATTATGAACACTATGTTTCAACTCCGCGTCAAGCACAAGACCACGTGGATGCACCCACGATCAAAGCACTGGCATTTAATCGACTACGCAATTGTACGACAACGAGATATTTCCCAAGTCCAAATAACCCGCGTAATGCGAGGTGCTCTCAGTTGGACAAATCACCATTTTGTTGTTACTAAACTGAATTTCCGCTTGCGTCGTTCCCGTACATCTGGCAAAGAAAAGCTTCCACTTTTAGATGTAGACAAAATTCATAACTTTGGGGTTCAACAGCAGTTCGCCAATACTTTGGCTAGTACGCTCCCATCCTTTAGAAGTGAAGCTGTAGATGTTGATGTAGAATGGATAGCGTAATTTTCTCACATTTTGGATTCTGCTAAAAGTTCTCTAGGTCTTAAAATCCATAAGAACGAGGCCTGGTTCGACGAGAATGATAAAGTTCTCAAGAATTCCATCAGTAGGCACCGTGTCCTTCGTAAGGAAATTAGTGGCAATAAGCAAGGTAGAAGTGCCGCGGAGATTAAAAGAAGTGACGTGCAGCTGCAAAAACTGTCTAGGGAAATCAAAAATCGGTGGTGGCTAGAAAAAGCTCAGCATATGCAGTGGCTCGCCGATTCTAATCGACTGGGAGAGTTTTACGGTGAGGTCCCAAAACTGATTTGTTCTTCAATTCCACTGAAGGTTCCCTTGTGGTCGATTAATGAAAAGACAAACAAAGACTTTCTTGAATCCAAAGACGCTATTTTAAAGCGATGGGCAGAACCCTTTAGCATATTGCTAAATGTTAATCGATCAGTTGATCTAGAATACATCAGATCGATACCTCAATAGATACCGTACTAGATCTTTTAGACGAACCACCGACATGTGACGAGATTATTCGGGCCATTAATCAACAGGACACTAAGGTGTCGTATACACTTGTCACTGAGATTATGTATGCCGATGATTTGTTTTTTGTAGTGGAATCTCCAAGTAGCTTACAGCAACTGACGGCCTTTTTTTTAGGCTTGCCAAAAATTTGGCTTGAAGATCAGCGTCAAATAGACGGAGGTGATGTCTTTGGAATGTAACGGTCATGAGACACTACCCATAATACTCGGTGAGAACTTGCTCAAACAGGTGGATAAATTTCGATATTTGGGGAGCACTTTAATATCAAAATTTGACCTTGACGCTGAGATCAACAACAGAATTGATGCTGCTTCCGCAGCATTCGGAGAGATAGATGGCAAGGTCTTCCGTTCTCATAACCTTAAACTAGCTACAAAAATATCAGTGTATATGGCAATAGTGCTGCCTAACATCTTATACTTCGCTGAGACATGGACTGTGTACCGCCGACATATCCTCACCCTCGACCAATTCCACCTCAAATGCCTATTTAAAATACTTAAGATCCGGTGGTCTGATCGTGTGCGGAATACTGAAGTGCTGCGACGAGCCAATGTTGGTGGCATTGAAGCTTATCTCATGAGGTGACACCTTCGGCGGTGCGGGCATGTGTTACGCATGGACGAGGAGCGAGTGGCTAAGCGCATCTTTTATTCTGAACTGAAGGAGGGCAAGCGAAGGCAAGGCGGTCAAGTCCTCCGCTATAAAGATGTGCTAAAACGACGCATGAAAAAGTGTCAGTATTGAACCATCGCAATGGGAAAGGCTTGCTGCCTCTTACCCTGATTGGATGGCTCTAGTTAAAAGCAATTTTTTTCACTTTGAGTAATATCGTCATTCAGAGCTTGATTCTAGACGCGACAAACTGAAAGCCCGAGCACCTGCGGCGATCAGTTATAATTATAATAATGGTATTCTCACATGCGCATAATATGCCTAGAACCTTCTCAAATAAAATTGGCTACTGTAGCCATTTACGAGCACACCAGCGACTATATGTCAGTATGGAGTTAAAGCAGTCGCCATGACTGAAATCGGTCTGGAATCATCATCATCAATTTATATTATATATTTAACATTACTTCTTAGAAGATAATTAAGGTTAATTGTATTCATTAATTATAATTAATGAAATAACAAAACAAATTTGTTGTGCTTCAAAAGACCCTATTCATATCAAATAAATATGTTTTACCATCTAGGTAAAGAAAGCTTACAATCTACAAAGTTTCCTTTTGTTAAGTCGCATGTCCGAGTACTTATGAAACTTGACAGAACTTTTCTTGTTTCCATTGACTTTTGGCTGCAAAGTGTAAATTTAAATAAAGTATTCTTTTGGAACACAGTTCATATAATTGCAAAATCATTATTAAATATTTGAACTACATTTTGTACTACAAATTAAAAAAAATATTCAAATTATTAATATATGTAAAATAAACAACTTAAAAAACAAAGAATAACATTATATATTAAATCGAGCATAACAGATGATTTCAAAGTACTGTAAAATAAATAGCGAATGTTCAAGTAACGGTCGGTAAGTCAGGGAAGTTGGAAAGTAAATGGTATTAGCATCGTTTAATCACTATCAAGGGAGCTTTCCATCTGGAGCGTTGAATCTGAGCTCTAGCGTTACGTTTCTCTTACAGGTTAAGCCGAAGATTGGAAACAGTAAAATATTTCATACTGTGAACTCATTATATATGATATTTACTGCAAATTTTATACTGATATCATGTTTTTTTTTGTTATATTTATATTGATATAAATATAGTACAAGAATAGCGAAGGTTAACTTTGCATCAGAACTCTTCGCCCTTTTCTGTTTATCGCCTAAAAATTGAAAAATTATGTGTTGAGTTTCAGCACCCAAAGGCGCAATTAACGTTAACAAAATGGGTACATGAAAATAAATCATTCACTCGAATTGTGATCGAACCCCATCCTGTATCTAAAATAATCAATATTATCATCAATTAGGTAATTATTTCCAAAAATGGTCGCTGTTAATTTTTTATTTTCTTCCACTTAAATACAGTTTATATTTTATTTTTTATATTCTTAAATTTAATACAGTTTTTTACTTATATAACCAAAGCTTATTTAAAAAAAAATGTTATGGAAGGATGGAATGGAATGGACCTTCTATTCCAAGTTCAATTTTTTATTATCTAATAATTAAATCAATTATAGTACATATAATAATATTTGGACAGTAAGTTAAGTTCTATAATTATGATATTGGACACAAATCAATTCGGCAATGTCACGTTGTATGTAGAACATTCGAGAGAGATTCTACGGTTACGGTCTGGAAATTAAACCGGTGATTACATAAGAGTACTTTTTAACATTTTTAAACAAAACAAACAATTTTAAAAATCGAATTAACAAATAAACAAAGGCTTTTATAATTTTAGTACATAAATTAAAGATATGCGGTTCCCAACATCACTTACTTTACAGGTTCATTGTGCCAATAAACATGCGATTCAAGAGTTGGAAACTTTCCAAATTAAGGGGTACATACAATTCTTTTAACTTTAACTGCAAAAATGTAATTTTTTAACGATAGTCTTGACTATCGTCAAAAATGTATGCATAATTTTATTTCAACTCATTCGTATGAAATTCAAATTATTCGGTTACAATATTCACACTGAATGTAATATGCTACCGCTTCTTATACTAATTGTTATATAGAAAATATCTTTCGCATATAAATTTTGCCAGCAGAGTTCTCTTGAAAACAATTAAACCTAAAATCGAACATTATTTGTATCACAATAAAAAAATTTATGAGGTCATATATTACAACATTTGGTCACATAAAATTATTAAACAATTGTGTGAAGACATATGTAGTTCCAATAAGTACAAGACGTAAGACAACGCGCTATTACACAAGTGTACTGTTACAATATTTATTTTTTTAATTAAATATATAAATTATGTTTAGTGTACAGCAATGCTGCATATGAAAGCCATATTGTTTTTATAGGATAAGTTGCACAATATCCCACTATGTACCAAGTAAATACTTAAATACAAGTTCCCGTAATGTGGTGAAATTTCTTGCGGTCAGCAATACGAAAGAGGGTACTCTGTGATTGTTTTTGAGTTAACATTATTACGGTCACAGTACGAATATATTAGAAGATATACATATCTTATTTTATAAATAATATCTTAATTACATAAAATTTTTTAACGTAAATATAATACATAATGTCGAATCATTTGTACTGTGACTATCATCTTTCTCTCTTTACACATTACCAATTTTAATTTCTATTTCAGTGAAAAAGCTTCATGGCGCAGAGGCGTAAGCGTCTACCTGTAAACGCGACGGTTTGTGAGTTTGATTCCCACTCGGGGAAGATGGATTTTTCTATTTCCATTTTTCTTCGCTCTGGAAAACTAGGCAAAGCGTGGCTTTGAGTTCCGCCACGTCAACACGCAATGCCTCAAAAAAGGCGGAAAGCGGGGACGGAGAAAGCAGGGACTAAGCAACTAAGTGTCTTAAGACTAGATTCCACGATTCCTGCCTACCCTACCATGTGCGGGATAAAAGCGTGAAGCTAAAAAAAAGCTTAAAAATTCTAACCAAAATGTAAGGCACAGAAGTACCATTTTTCCGGAGAACATGCTCGATATAGTGGTTTGTTCATATTATCATAAAAGATGCTATAGTAAAAATATATAAATACAATGAGGTTAGATGATGAGTAGGAAATTTGAACATGATATATTAGTCTTAATATATCTCAAATATCGTGTTTATATTGGAGTAAAAACATTTTTAAACAAGTAAGATGTTTTTGAACTTTCAATTGCTTTGCTGTACGAAATTCCGTTTTAAAGTAACCTTAATATTTGTGTAATACAAATATTTTTCTAATATTATATCACACTTGAGTAAATTTCGGCAAGATCCAGTTTTGAAGATATTTTACTAAATTAACCTATTAATCGTTTATAAGTAAAAATATATATTATGAGGCTTTCGTGATATAGTGGCACAGTGTCGGATTGTACACACGACGGTTGTACGATTGATTCCCACTATGGGAAATGAATTATTTCCATTGAATCGCTCTGCTAACAAGACGAAAGACGGCCTTTAATATCGCCACTTAACACGTAATGTCAATTGGGCAGTTAGCTTACAGCGTTGTGGAACAATAGGTAACCTTACCCTTCATATGTAAGGTACGTGAAGCTATAATTATTATTGTCATCATTTCACCTCTATCAGTCGAAATCAATCAGTACCTCTATGTCCTTTTGGCATGTATCTTTTCTCCATAACTCAAAAACTTAATTGGCCCCTGCAGTTATATATTTTATTTAACAAGCATTATAACTCGAATATTTGAAAGTTATTACCTCTTTAGCTTAAAGAAAACATTGTTTGATAAGAAAATTATTTTCATATATATAAATCCAAATTATGAAATAGAATGATATAGAAGAAATTATTTTCATAAGCATAATATTATTTTTATATTTCAGTTTAAACTATGACTTTACTATAACTTATTTTTATTATTGTAAGGTGTTAATTCACAGTAAGAATAGAAAAAATACTTAAAGCTTAAATCCCGCTGCGTTCAAAATTTTATATATATTTTTTTTAATTTTTTAAATAAAATACGGCACTTGAACAGAGGCTGATGTTTAGTATTAGTTGCAACCTGAGAGGATATGGATGCGTTGCCAACCAAATACCCAGGCCAATCGTCATTTATGGGCTTCCGAAACTCTCACCCACCTAACGAAACACAGCAGCAATAATACTTATATATTCACGACGCTATTCTGTGAAAGCGTGATTGTTACCCGGTTCGAGCTTGGCCCTTTTGATATACTGGTGTAGTTTGGCTCTACCTTTTTAATTTTATATGTTTTCTTTAAGTACATTATTAACTTAATCATTCCAATCATAATTTAGTTAGTTTTCAGAATTTGCTTAAATGCCAAATGTAGGTATTATGAAATGTACACACAAGCCTGAAATATAGGTATATTATAAAAACGCTAAATCAATCTAGTTATTATTACTTTAACTAAAGCAATTAGAATTACAATTGACTTTCTATAAATTTTAATGTATATTCATCAATTATGAAGTAGATTGTCGAAAACTTGTTAAAATAACCCTTATAATTTTATTAACAAGACAGTGTCCTATCAAAAAAAGTGCCCTCTTATGTCCTTAAAACAAAATATTATTTAAAAACAACAAAACAAAACTAACACGGCACAAGATGAAAAGTTTAACGCATATACGGAGTAGAGATTTTTAAGTTATCCACCATAAGTATAAGTAATACAACTAAACGAGAATCGAAAACTTTAGTTTCTTGAAGTACTTCTGAACATCTTATGAATATTCACATCCGCCTCTGGATTCCTTACGAACAAAGCTTTTAATTTAAACACATTAGGCTAAGTATATGTACGTAACATTTTTTAATTTAAGTTTTGTTGATAATGATCCCTAAATATGTGTTTATAAATATTATTATATAAATATACTTTTTTTTATCTGTGTGAATATGAATGTGAAATATATATGTAATATACCTATATCAAATTTACTGTAATTCTGATATTCTAACAAAATCTGTTGCGATTCCAGTCTTGTAAGGGAGCAAGGTTATCTAAATTTACTGACAAATTTAATGAACATTTAACTTACTAGAGGTGCTTCATGTTAATCTTAGCAATATAAGCCAAAAAGGTAGCGTCAATGCGCTTTGAGAAAAATAAATAGTAATATTCCTAAATTATTGTAAATTATATATGTATAACTTTCATTAGAAATAATCGTTTATCATTTATGTCATTACGCTTTATCCCGTACATAGTAGGGTAGGTTGAGAGAACCGGAGGGACGTAGTGATAAGACACTCGCGTTCTTTATGTTTGCTGTAATAAGAAGATGTTGTGTTTAAAATATATGATGATGTGAAAAGCTGGGATAGAGCCTGCTGCCACACATAGTGTAAAAGTAACTTTACTTACACTACATATGGTAATTAAAGTTTCGCAATCATATGCCCAAAAAAGTATTGCATTCATAAACGTCATATCATACATAAAATATGTTCTATATAACTAATAGATACTCTGTTTCAAGAAATATGTTTTAAGAAAATATATTATTAGAAAATGTTAAAAATTTGTAGTGTAATGTAAAAAAAGTTCAAAATGAGCACATTTCACATCTATAAATAAGTAATCGTTTATTTAAAGTAGACATATAATTACAATATTTTATTTTAATACAAGCAAAACTATAATGTATATTTTAATTCGAGTGCCATTATCTTAAAGTGGAGAAGCTCTGTTCACGTACCGTTATAAACGCTAGGAATGTAATTGTATTAGAATCATGTAATGACTCCTAAGGCAGTATCGAGTGTCTAGACCTGCTTGTAATAGGTTTCGAACTCCTTTGTGCTCTTGCTATTTATTAGTCGGTCTTAAACAATTTCTCAGATTGCTATTAATTAGTAATTTGGGACGTTCAGTTTCTAAGTTTAGTCGTCTGTTAAGACTCAAGCAGTTAGTATAGGACAAGTATCCAACGATTGCTGAAGTCTACACTAACTGAGTTTTAATTAAACCCACGTACTTATTCATAATTTTATAATTATTTTGGGTTTCTATAATTATTTATCTTTAAAGCTACAGTATATTATATGTGTATACTTCAAGTAACAATACCAATTGACCAATGGAATGACTTAATTAACAGACTACTTCCTACTAAATGTACTTTCACCAGTATTATAATTACATAACATTTTTTGAAATATCAAACGGAAAAAAACAATCATCTTTACTTTATTTAATAAATAATAATTTTCGCGTACTATTTTTTTAATGTTCAAATAACAGTTTACGTGATGAATTTGCCCTTTGTTTTATTGAAAAAATAATAACGGTAAAATAATCCTAGCAGCTTCATTCCCAACGACGGCGCTTGTTCATATCATAACAATAAATTGTATATACGATGTATCTGTTTCATTATTCATTAAACTTTGCTTGTATCGCAATAACACTAATAACAATTTATGACGACATATCTAATATTGGCTTGGACTATATATTGATCCAGTGAAGCTACACAACAGATGTTCTTATATTGTGACTTCATGTCTTCACTTTATGTTCCCTCGGTGAGAACAGGAATACCCTCTCAGATTTAATGATGTTCTAATACTGCTTGTAGCTTTATAACTAAGATCTAAAATATATATTTAATGAGATTTAGATCGGAAGCAGTAAATTGTAGCATAAAGTTTTAATAGTGCAACGGTTAGTATTAACTATTTAATATATAGTGTTATTTTTTATATTCTATTATATAAATACGCTTTATGTACCTTTTGTCTGTAACGTAGAGAGAACCTTGTTATATGTCACTTTATAAAGAATTTTTCTCTTACAGTATGTGATAAGTGGAACAATTAAAGCTGTTTTATATAGTTAATCAGAACAAAGTTAACATACTGATTTGGGCTCAAAACCTTTATGTTATCAGTACGTTCCAATATATAACTTTAGTGTTCTTGTTTATATATACTTAAAAACAATGAAAAATACTATTGTACTAATTTGAGTTTTTAAATTTGAATCCAGTGCTTCCCAAATAATTATACATACATATATACATAGCTCCACGCTCTATCCCTAGCAGAGAGTCTCTGCGTACCTCTTTCGCCTCGTTCACTGTCTTTAACCTCTTTATACATACTCTCCAGGGAGTCCTCAAGCCTTTTACGTGACCTTCCTCCAGTATTTTCAATACTGTGTTTTCGAAAGTCAACCGAGGTCTCTCCTTACCTCTCTTACCACTCACTTTTGCATCGTATATCTTTTTTACCATTCTTTCGTCACTCATTCTTTCGACGTGCCGAAACCATCTGAGCAGGTTCTTCTTCATTCTTATTGTGACATCCTCGCTGGTACCTACCATCCTGTGTACCTCTTTGTTGCAGATTTGGTCAGCTAAGCTGACTCCGCATATCCTTCGAAGAGATCGCATCTCCACAGCATTCATCTTTCTTTCATTCTTCTTCTGTAATACCCACGTTTCACTGCCATATAACAGCGTCAAAACCAGACGGTAGAACGTGCAGCGACGCTGACGTTCTACCGTCTCAACAATGCAGCTAAGGCACCGTTCATTCTGTTACCGGCAGCAACACGTCTTTCCACATTCATTTCGTATCTACCATCTCTTCTTAACATACTTCCCAAGTATTCGTTCACTTGTTCTAATAATTTGCCATTAACAAAAATCTTGCATTCTGTCCTTTCTTCATATCTTTCAGATACCAGAACCTTTGTCTTACTTGCATTCAGGCATCATCATTAATTATATATGTTCCGTATTTAATATGAAAAGAAATATTTTGATACTTATTAAAAAATCGTACCTATAACCAACGTCCTATATGATATATTTAATATTTTACATATTTATTTAAGTACGGATTTTTTAAAATTGGTTCTGCTATTGCAAAGTCATGGCGCATCGATACAGCGATTTTGATTCCCTCTTTATGGTAAGAAAACAAAGCGTTGAGTTCCGCCAATCAAAACTAGAATGCCACATAATGTATCGGAAATCGTAAACAGTAGGGAACGGAATGCCTTAACACTAAACCCTCTCCGTGAATATTCTTTATATCGGAATACTATGCGAAAGAAATGTATACCATATTTGTATAGTGGTTGTTTGTATAGTGGTACATTAGAATAGTACAAAAGATATGAAATTTTTACACAATTAATTAAGTTAATTTAACCTAAATAAATTAAGGTTAAGAGGCTTTATAGCTATTAAACTATACAGATTCTGGGAGCAGTGATATAGAGAGGCGTAAGATAATGTCTCGCCCCTATTAACCCAATGTGGTGGATTAATGGTCAGAACCCTGCGGCGGCGTTTATTGGACACTTTTAGTTATTTACGCTTTTTTCTAACTATAATCTCACTTTGCCTTTAAACTTATTTTCTTATTATAAAAAATACAATGGATTTTTTAAACAAAACTTGAAGCACAAAGCAATTTTAATAAACGTCATAATGAACGGCTAGCGTTGGAGTATTGTCCTAGAAGCGATTTTCAGTATTATTAAAAAAATATAAAACTAGCCCGACTTTACGATGAGAAGCATTTTAATAAACTAGATAGATGTCATCATATTTTTAACGGAAATATGAATTTTCAGCAGGTAAACAAATGCGTGACACAGTAATCACCATTAAAATTCAACATAGAATGTTTACAGCCGCTCGGCGCTCGCGTCGCCCCGCGCATACAGATAAATTGAGTACGAAATAGTCCCAGTAAAGCGGATATACTTCTCGCATGAAACAAACAGTCGAGGTTTATGCAAATTGGGCTCCTTTGTATTTTAGCGGATTAAAATATAGTGGGAATTAGTTCCGTGTCAGATATCCGACTGGCGAGGGAAAACCACTTGATTTTATTGTGCGCTACTTTCTGCAAAATGCAGTCTTATCTTATGTTTCTTTTTTTGAATAAATTACACATTTATATCTTTTATATGTTTATTTATATCATTTAGAAGATTTAAAAAAGAGTCCTTTATGATGGTATAATAATTTTGACGTCAAAATTTTTCATCGGATTTTTTACAGTTATATTAAAATTTACATTTGATCTAACAACAGCACATAGTGATGAATTTTTTTTTGTCTATTTGTACACGCTCATCTTTGGTACTAACAGACGAATTTTAATGAAACTTTTTATATAATTTTATATAACCTAAATATATATTGAAGTTGTTGTTTCAGTATATCTGTCAGGCTTTAATTATTAATTAAATTAATTTTGACGACTAAACACTGAAATGCTATTTCAGCAAATTTTCCGTCGGCAAATAAAAATTATTGAAAATTAAAACTATTGTGATGAAATGGCTTAGCGATTTACATTGAGCACTATCTCTACACAGGAACATAGATATCTACACAGGAAAATGAGTAAAATTCTTTTATTTCCTCGGCTATTAATACAATTCAGTTCCATTCAATTCGAGTGAAAAATAGAGATAGAGACCATATCAATATTTAACAATACGAAAGAAATTTCGGTTTTTGCACTACAGGTTTTAATACGTCCAGCTTGATCATTTTTAAATCCGCAAAAACTTACACGAACATTTGATATGAAAAGGTTATTTTTTTTAATTTCTTATACGTAAAGTAAAATTCTTCAAAATACTATGATTCTTATAAAAATAACGACATTTTTTAAAGAATTTGCATTCTTTATTGTACTGAAAAATTCCCTAGCTTCTTGTGAGCTAGACGTCCCATGTGTCAATTTACAGCAACTTCGGTGCTACAGTTTCACTAAATAAGAAACGATACGTTCCTATGTATGGGTATGTAAATTTTATTTTTCCTTATGCTACATTTATTTTTAATATAATTTATTACTTAGTCTTTTATACTGAAGCTATTAGCTGCAGAGCTTGTTTGGTTGAAAGGCCTTATATCAAAAATAGCTGTTTAAAAAAATATATATTATGTAATCCATATGTACTGTATCCATTAAATTATGTAGGCAAGCTCACATGAAGAGCCATGTTTACTCATATTTGTTATCTTTATAACATTTATTAAGTTAAAAAAATTAAAACTAAAATGTTTAAATTAAATTATATTATACACGTGCAAGAAAATTAAAATTACAATTTATTATTTTCTTACTTTATTTTGACAAGTTATTGAAGCTAAATTTTACCGGAAAATTTGCCTTCGATGTAAAATATTGGTATTGTTAACGAAACGATGTTAAAATTATTTAAGAATGCTATAAAGGCTAACAGCCGAGATATTGACTTTCCGAACTCTAAACTTATTACACTTTTTGCCCTTTTTACAGGTTAATTTTCTATCTAATCATGTAAATCATGAATATATTATGTAAGTTTCTTTTTCGTAAATTAGTGACTTGAAAGTATATGTGCATTACTGAATAATCGAGATTTCTTTGAGTTCAGACAGAGTAGGCAGATGAAACCGTACCGTTCGAGGCATTGCGTAGTGAATGGCGGAACTAAGCGCCGCGCATATTAACAATAAAAAGGTAATTATCAAAATAACTCAAATACTGATCACTTAAAAATCATACTTTTATTGATGTTTTTAAAGTAAGTCGATATAAGGCATTAGGTAACGTAAGTTAATGAACCATGTAATAAATTGTTTTTTTTTTTCTTTTTTTTTAGCTTCACGCTTTTATCCCGCACATGGCAGGGTAGGCAGAGGGAACTACAGGAACCATAGTTACGTAGTCCCTGCTTTCTCCGTCCCCGCTAATAAACTGTTAATAGATAGAAAGTAAAAAATTATATAAAGCAACTTTGTATTACAAAGTTTTTAATTTTGTAAGATTTTAATGTGCAATGCGTATGCAAATGAGAAATAATCTATACAGTACCTGTTACTATATTGAAATGAAAATACCATGAAATAATGGTAAAGACAATGTGGTAGTCATTGTTACATATTTATAATTTCAAATCAACGTAATAAAATGCAGAAAAGACTAAGCATAAACGTTCATATCTTTTAGTTGTGTCGAAATAGAAGTTTGCTCTAAGATGGACAACAAAATGATCCCCTAATGGTTCCGTTTTGTCTTATGGGGTACAGAATCCTTAAAATAATAACTTCAGGCTATTTTACACAAGTAGCATGATAGACAGATAAAGTATTGTGTTAAGACACTCCGTAGGTTTCAATGGGAATCTAACGTACAATCGTGTAGAAAGTTTAGAAGATATACAACAGTCACATGCCACTGCACTACGACCCTAAGCATAAAAAAAGTTTAAAAAATATAATACTTCAACAAATTAATAAAAATATAGCTTATATAAAAATATTGCAATTTTTGTTCAATAAGCAAAAGTAATCAACTGAAAGATATAACGTGATATGCCACGAACGACGAACTTCTACTGATTTACGATATAACAATAATAAACCCTTTTTATGCTTTATAAAAATATAAACAATAATAATGTCTTCAAATCTTTAACTAAATTATTTATTTTTGTATGTACTGATAATAAAATATATATATTTCGTTAAAACTCCATTGCTTTTCAATTAACAAATTGACACAATTTAGTCTTTAACGCAATGGAAAAAAAAAACTAAAATAAAAACTGAAAAAAAATTATTAGAGAGCACAACTAATTTTCACTAACATTTAGTGTTCAAAGAAACATAATAAATTTACACTTAAAGTGTCTTATCTCATATTTAAAATCTTTTTAATTACTATATTATAATCATAAACATTCCGATTAATAGTAACGTCTATTGACATTATTTTTAAACTATATGTTTAGTATCCGTCTGCTCTACTCTTATATGAAGTAATATTTATATAGGGCCTAAATAAAAAGATCCATACTGTTGAATCAAAGTGAATAAAGATATATCTCTAGGCGTTCTCTTTGATTACTAGATGTATTTGTGTAACATATTATTTTGTATAAAAATATAAGCGCATTTATTTTTGTGTTGGTAAAGTTTGTTTTGTATGAAAAACCACACTTAAAAATTAATAAGATGTTTAGCTCAAGAAATGCGGTTTTCCTTAAATGAGGTCTTAATATTCCATTTAACTACAGCCAAGGGAGCCTTATAATGTTAAACCAAAAAGAAAATATGATATTCATTCATTCATCTCCGCAATTTAACCTTCAAGCGATTTATTTTATTAATATAATATTTTTTTGTTTTCCTTATATATGGATTTGTTAAAGGTATAATGTTATTATGACTTTTCTAAATAATACATAATTTGTATTCGATATAATATTTTTTATCATATTCGCCATTGATCTCATTATTACAAGATACATTCACAAGTTAATCCTTCAAAGCAAAATTATATTAAATAATATTAATACCTATACAGCGAGCTACTAGGCTATGCACGTGCGATATTTTTGCAAACCAGCCACAAGTAGAGAGGCATTAAATCTGATACCTGCTGCATGACATCTTATACATTTTACATTTCATACATTTTACACGTATTTTTTATACCTAATCTTAGATTTAACCAAGACCAAGGTTAGTACCTTGGTTATAGAATCGAGGCAGGCATTCGAGGAATAAGGCAGGGTTTAAAAAACTGGCTTAAAATTCTGGCTAATCTCTATCGGTTAGTTGCTTTTGCGACCAATTATAGTGCGGATGGCGTACCGTACTCCGTGAGCGTTAATCCAGCAACCATGACTTGTCGCATCGACGAAGGTTAGTTTTAGCGTGACCTTTTTAGTTTTATGAAATTGGTGTTATTTATTAATTGTAACTATCAAACAGAGCTTTTGAGCAGAGTTACCATCTTAAAGTTAATCTAGCTCATGAAACAGGAGGAAGTAATTCAACTTCTAAAACCGAATGCAACTCATGTTGTACTCACTATAGAAAAAAATAAAATAAAATAAATATGTGTATGTCACCTAAAGAGGATCTGCCAATTGGTAAAAAAACTTTGTGTTATACTAACATACATAAATAATGTTATAAATTAAGAAAAAACCTTAATGACTTTTAATAAAAGTTACAAACTACTTTTATAAAGTAATCTGTAGAAAAATAAAAGCTAGTGTTTTTGAGTTGACTTGCCTCTTTCCTAAAGTAAATTTTTGTTATATTTCTTTAAAACCCACGTCAAAGATATCATGACTATAGCGAGTAACACCGTATATGTTATAAAATTTGCTACAATAATTATGTAACATAATGATATAGATAGTATAGATTCATAATAATAATATAGATTCTAAAGTGACCTTAGCCACGTGTATTTTACTTTAAAAAAACGTACACTGCCAAAAACAATATTATAAGTATCAATATAACGAAGTATAAAAGTATAAATTTCATTCTTTCCGTATATATATATATATATATATATATATATATATATATATATATATATATATATATATATATATATATATATATATATATATATATATATATATATATATATATATATATATATATATATATATATATATATATATATATATATATATATATATATATATATATATATATACATACATACATACATACATACATATCTTCACGCTCTATCCCTAGCGGGGTAGTCAGAGAGAACGGAGCGCCAAACGCTGCGGTCCCTGCATACCTCTTTCGCCTCGTCCACTGTCATTAACCTCTTCATGCATGCTCTCCGGGGAGTCCTCATGCTTTTTACGTGACCTTCCTCCAGTATCTTCGATACTGTGTTTTCGAAAGTCAACCGAGGTCTCCCCTTACCTCTCTTACCACTCACTTTTCCATCGTATATCTTTTTTACCATTCTTTCGTCACTCATTCTTTCGACGTGCCCAAACCACCTGAGCACATTCTTCTTCATTCTTACTATGACATCCTCGCCGGTACCTACCATCCTGTGTACCTCTTCGTTGCAGATTTGGTCAGCTAAGCTGACTCCGCATATCCTTCGAAGAGATCGCATCTCCACAGCATTCATCTTTCTTTCATTCTTCTTCTGTAATACCCACGTTTCACTGCCATATAACAGCGTCAAAACCAGACGGTAGAACGTGCAGCGACGCTGACGTTCTACCGTCTCAACAATGCAGCTAAGGCACCGTTCATTCTGTTACCGGCAGCAACACGTCTTTCCACATTCATTTCGTATCTACCATCTCTTCTTAACATACTTCCCAAGTATTCGTTCACTTGTTCTAATAATTTGCCATTAACAAAAATCTTGCATTCTGTCCTTTCTTCATATCTTTCAGATACCAGAACCTTTGTCTTACTTGCATTCAGGCATCATCATTAATTATATATGTTACGTATTTAATATGAAAAGAAATATTTTGATACTTATTAAAAAATCGTACCTATAACCAACGTCCTATATGACGTATTTAATATTTTACATATTTATTTAAGTACGGATTTTTTAATTGGTTCTGCTATTGCAAAGTCATGGCGCATCGATACAGCGATTTTGATTCCCTCTTTATGGTAAGAAAACAAAGCGTTGAGTTCCGCCAATCAAAACTAGAATGCCACATAATGTATCGGAAATCGTAAACAGTAGGGAACGGAATGCCTTAACACTAAACCCTCTCCGTGAATATTCTTTATATCGGAATACTATGCGAAAGAAATGTATACCATATTTGTATAGTGGTTGTTTGTATAGTGGTACATTAGAATAGTACAAAAGATATGAAATTTTTACACAATTAATTAAGTTAATTTAACCTAAATAAATTAAGGTTAAGAGGCTTTATAGCTATTAAACTATACAGATTCTGGGAGCAGTGATATAGAGAGGCGTAAGATAATGTCTCGCCCCTATTAACCCAATGTGGTGGATTAATGGTCAGAACCCTGCGGCGGCGTTTATTGGACACTTTTAGTTATTTACGCTTTTTTCTAACTATAATCTCACTTTGCCTTTAAACTTATTTTCTTATTATAAAAAATACAATGGATTTTTTAAACAAAACTTGAAGCACAAAGCAATTTTAATAAACGTCATAATGAACGGCTAGCGTTGGAGTATTGTCCTAGAAGCGATTTTCAGTATTATTAAAAAAATATAAAACTAGCCCGACTTTACGATGAGAAGCATTTTAATAAACTAGATAGATGTCATCATATTTTTAACGGAAATATGAATTTTCAGCAGGTAAACAAATGCGTGACACAGTAATCACCATTAAAATTCAACATAGAATGTTTACAGCCGCTCGGCGCTCGCGTCGCCCCGCGCATACAGATAAATTGAGTACGAAATAGTCCCAGTAAAGCGGATATACTTCTCGCATGAAACAAACAGTCGAGGTTTATGCAAATTGGGCTCCTTTGTATTTTAGCGGATTAAAATATAGTGGGAATTAGTTCCGTGTCAGATATCCGACTGGCGAGGGAAAACCACTTGATTTTATTGTGCGCTACTTTCTGCAAAATGCAGTCTTATCTTATGTTTCTTTTTTTGAATAAATTACACATTTATATCTTTTATATGTTTATTTATATCATTTAGAAGATTTAAAAAAGAGTCCTTTATGATGGTATAATAATTTTGACGTCAAAATTTTTCATCGGATTTTTTACAGTTATATTAAAATTTACATTTGATCTAACAACAGCACATAGTGATGAATTTTTTTTTGTCTATTTGTACACGCTCATCTTTGGTACTAACAGACGAATTTTAATGAAACTTTTTATATAATTTTATATAACCTAAATATATATTGAAGTTGTTGTTTCAGTATATCTGTCAGGCTTTAATTATTAATTAAATTAATTTTGACGACTAAACACTGAAATGCTATTTCAGCAAATTTTCCGTCGGCAAATAAAAATTATTGAAAATTAAAACTATTGTGATGAAATGGCTTAGCGATTTACATTGAGCACTATCTCTACACAGGAACATAGATATCTACACAGGAAAATGAGTAAAATTCTTTTATTTCCTCGGCTATTAATACAATTCAGTTCCATTCAATTCGAGTGAAAAATAGAGATAGAGACCATATCAATATTTAACAATACGAAAGAAATTTCGGTTTTTGCACTACAGGTTTTAATACGTCCAGCTTGATCATTTTTAAATCCGCAAAAACTTACACGAACATTTGATATGAAAAGGTTATTTTTTTTAATTTCTTATACGTAAAGTAAAATTCTTCAAAATACTATGATTCTTATAAAAATAACGACATTTTTTAAAGAATTTGCATTCTTTATTGTACTGAAAAATTCCCTAGCTTCTTGTGAGCTAGACGTCCCATGTGTCAATTTACAGCAACTTCGGTGCTACAGTTTCACTAAATAAGAAACGATACGTTCCTATGTATGGGTATGTAAATTTTATTTTTCCTTATGCTACATTTATTTTTAATATAATTTATTACTTAGTCTTTTATACTGAAGCTATTAGCTGCAGAGCTTGTTTGGTTGAAAGGCCTTATATCAAAAATAGCTGTTTAAAAAAATATATATTATGTAATCCATATGTACTGTATCCATTAAATTATGTAGGCAAGCTCACATGAAGAGCCATGTTTACTCATATTTGTTATCTTTATAACATTTATTAAGTTAAAAAAATTAAAACTAAAATGTTTAAATTAAATTATATTATACACGTGCAAGAAAATTAAAATTACAATTTATTATTTTCTTACTTTATTTTGACAAGTTATTGAAGCTAAATTTTACCGGAAAATTTGCCTTCGATGTAAAATATTGGTATTGTTAACGAAACGATGTTAAAATTATTTAAGAATGCTATAAAGGCTAACAGCCGAGATATTGACTTTCCGAACTCTAAACTTATTACACTTTTTGCCCTTTTTACAGGTTAATTTTCTATCTAAATCATGTAAATCATGAATATATTATGTAAGTTTCTTTTTCGTAAATTAGTGACTTGAAAGTATATGTGCATTACTGAATAATCGAGATTTCTTTGAGTTCAGACAGAGTAGGCAGATGAAACCGTACCGTTCGAGGCATTGCGTAGTGAATGGCGGAACTAAGCGCCGCGCATATTAACAATAAAAAGGTAATTATCAAAATAACTCAAATACTGATCACTTAAAAATCATACTTTTATTGATGTTTTTAAAGTAAGTCGATATAAGGCATTAGGTAACGTAAGTTAATGAACCATGTAATAAATTGTTTTTTTTTTCTTTTTTTTTTAGCTTCACGCTTTTATCCCGCACATGGCAGGGTAGGCAGAGGGAACTACAGGAACCATAGTTACGTAGTCCCTGCTTTCTCCGTCCCCGCTAATAAACTGTTAATAGATAGAAAGTAAAAAATTATATAAAGCAACTTTGTAATATTTTAATTTTGTAAGATTTTAATGTGCAATGCGTATGCAAATGAGAAATAATCTATACACTACCTGTTACTATATTGAAATGAAAATACCATGAAATAATGGTAAAGACAATGTGGTAGTCATTGTTACATATTTATAATTTTAAATCAACGTAATAAAATGCAGAAAAGACTAAGCATAAACGTTCATATCTTTTAGTTGTGTCGAAATAGAAGTTTGCTCTAAGATGGACAACAAAATGATCCCCTAATGGTTCCGTTTTGTCTTATGGGGTACAGAATCCTTAAAATAATAACTTCAGGCTATTTTACACAAGTAGATAAAGTATTGTGTTAAGACACTCCGTAGGTTTCAATGGGAATCTAACGTACAATCGTGTAGAAAGTTTAGAAGATATACAACAGTCACATGCCACTGCTCTACGACCCTAAGCATAAAAAAAGTTTAAAAAATATAATACTTCAACAAATTAATAAAAATATAGCATATATAAAAATATTGCAATTTTTGTTCAATAAGCAAAAGTAATCAACTGAAAGATATAACGTGATATGCCACGAACGACGAACTTCTACTGATTTACGATATAACAATAATAAACCCTTTTTATGCTTTATAAAAATATAAACAATAATAATGTCTTCAAATCTTTAACTAAATTATTTATTTTTGTATGTACTGATAATAAAATATATATTTCGTTATAACTCCATTGCTTTTCAATTAACAAATTGACACAATTTAGTCTTTAACGCATAAAAAAAAATTAAATAAAAACTGAAAAAAAAATTTTTAGAGAGCACAACTAATTTTCACTAACATTTAGTGTTCAAAGAAACATAATAAATTTACACTAAAAGTGCCTCATCTCATATTTAAAATCTTTTAAATTACTATATTATACTCATAAACATTCCGATTAATAGTGACGTCTATTGAATTTTGTTTTAAACTATATGTTTAGTATCCGTCTGCTCTACTCTTATATGAAGTAATATTTATATAGGGCCTAAATAAAAAGATCCATACTGTTGAATCAAAGTGAATAAAGATATATCTCTAGGCGTTCTCTTTGATTACTAGATGTATTTGTATAACATATTATTTTGTATAAAAATATAAGCGCATTTACTTTTTGTGTTGGTAAAGTTTGTTTTGTATGAAAAACCACACTTAAAAATTAATAAGATGTTTAGCTCAAGAAATGCGGTTTTCCTTAAATGAGGTCTTAATATTCCATTTAACTACAGCCAAGGGAGCCTTATAATGTTAAACCAAAAAGAAAATATGATATTCATTCATTCATCTCCGCAATTTAACCTTCAAGCGATTTATTTTATTAATATAATATTTTTTTGTTTTCCTTATATATGGAGTTGTTAAAGGTAAAATGTTATTATAATTTTTCTAAATAATACATAATTTGTATTCGATATAATATTTTTTATCATATTCGCCATTGATCTCATTATTACAAGATACATTCACAAGTTAATCCTTCAAAGCAAAATTATATTAAATAATATTAATACCTATACAGCGAGCTACTAGGCTATGCACGTGCGATATTTTTGCAAACCAGCCACAAGTAGAGAGGCATTAAATCTGATGCCTGCTGCATGACATCTTACACATTTTACATTTCATACATTTTACACGTATTTTTTATACCTAATCCTAGATTTAACCAAGACCAAGGTTAGTACCTTGGTTATAGAATCGATAAGGCAGGGTTTAAAAAACTGGCTTAAAATTCTGGCTAATCTCTATCGGTTAGTTGCTTTTGCGACCAATTATAGTGCGGATGGCGTACCGTACTCCGTGGGCGTTAATCCAGCAACCATGACTTGTCGCATCGACGAAGGTTAGTTTTAGCGTGACCTTTTTAGTTTTATGAAATTGGTGTTATTTATTAATTGTAACTATCAAACAGTATCTTAAAGTTAATCTAGCTCATGAAACAGGAGGAAGTAATTCAACTTCTGAAACCGAATGCAACTCATGTTGTACTCACTATAGAAAAAAATAAAATAAAATAAATATGTGTATGTCACCTAAAGATGATCTGCCAATTGGTAAAAAAACTTTGTGTCAAACTAACATAAATAAATAATGTTATAAATTAAAAAAAAACCTTAATGACTTTAAATAAAAGTTACAAACTACTTTTATAAAGTAATTTGTACAAAAATAAAAGCTAGTGTTTTTGAGTTGACGTGCCTCTTTCCTAAAGTAAATTTTTCTTCAGTTCCTTTAGAACCCATGTCAAAGATATTATAACTATAGCGAGTAACACTGTATATGTTATAAAATTTGCTACATTAATTATGTAACATAATGACATAGATAGTATAGATTCATAATAATAATATAGATTCTAAAGTGACCTTAGCCACGTGTATTTTACTTTAAAAAAACGTACACTGCCAAAAACAATATTATAAGTATCAATATAACGAAGTATAAAAGTATAAATTTCATTCTTTCCGTATATATAAATATATATATATATATATATATATATATATATATATATATATATATATATATATATATATATATATATATATATATATATATATATATATATATATATATATATATATATATATATATATATATATATATATATATATATATATATATATATATATATATATATACATACATACATACATACATACATACATACATATCTTCACGCTCTATCCCTAGCGGGGTAGTCAGAGAGAACGGAGCGCCAAACGCTGCGGTCCCTGCATACCTCTTTCGCCTCGTCCACTGTCATTAACCTCTTCATGCATGCTCTCCGGGGAGTCCTCATGCTTTTTACGTGACCTTCCTCCAGTATCTTCGATACTGTGTTTTCGAAAGTCAACCGAGGTCTCCCCTTACCTCTCTTACCACTCACTTTTCCATCGTATATCTTTTTTACCATTCTTTCGTCACTCATTCTTTCGACGTGCCCAAACCACCTGAGCACATTCTTCTTCATTCTTACTATGACATCCTCGCCGGTACCTACCATCCTGTGTACCTCTTCGTTGCAGATTCGGTCAACTAAGCTGACTCCGCATATCCTTCGAAGAGATCGCATCTCCACAGCATTCATCTTTCTTTCATTCTTCTTCTGTAATACCCACGTTTCACTGCCATATAACAGCGTCGGAACCAAAACTGCATTGTGTACGGCCAAACGTGCAGCGACGCTGACGTTCTGCCGTCTCAACAAGGCAGCTAAGGCACCGTTCATTCTATTACCGGCAGCAACACGTTTTTCCACATCCATTTCGTATCTACCATCTCTACTTAACATACTTCCCAAGTATACTACTTCATTCACTTGTTCTAATAAATTTCCATTCACGAAAATCTTGCAATCTGTCCTTTCCTCGTCTCTTTCAAATACCAGAACCTTTGTCTTACTTACATTCAGGCTTAGACCATTAGTTTCACACCCGTCTTTCAGAATGGTGACCAATGCCTGCAACTCGCTTTCTGATGATGCAATAAGCACTGCATCATCTGCGTACAACAAGCAATTTACCTTCAAGTCACTCACTTTTACACCCATATCACTTTCTTTCAGTCCTTGGAGAGAGCTATCCAAATACAAATTGAACAACCAAGCCGACATGGCACAGCCCTGTTTGACACCCGATTGGATGCCAAACCGAGGCGACATGTCGGTTCCTACTCGCACACAGGCTGAGTGATCTCTATAAAGAGACTTTACAGCCTGCAGCAAGGGTCCGCTCACATTGTACCGGGGTAGTATCTCCCACAATTTCTTTCTCACAACCCTGTTAAACGCCTTTTCCAAGTCCACAAAAGCACAGAAAACCTTTTGGTTTACAGCCAAAAACTTCTCTGTGATCATACGGATGGAAAAGATCTGATCCATGCATCCTCTTCCAGGTCTAAAGCCTCCTTGGGCCTCCCACAGTAGCCTTCTCGCTATATATATATATATATATATATATATATATATATATATATATATATATATATATATATATATATATATATATATATATATATATATATATATATATATATATATATATATATATATATATATATATATATATATATATGTGTGTGTGTATGCTAATATTTTTGATAACATAATATAGTACCTACATACGCTGTATGTAGATACGCTGAATGCTGACGTTCTAGGTGACGTACAAAACTGATGCGCGACATAAGTAATATTCATGCTTTTTAATACATATATGAATACTAGTAATATAAAGGGCACGTTATGACTTTTGATTGACAGAAAGTCAAAAAGCTCATTCTTCCATTTACACTTTACCGAAGACTATATTATAAAAAAAACTACAACTATTACTACATTATAATATTGCAAAAGTTTTTTTATTATAATTTTGCTACAATATTTTTATTGTATATTTTTAGCTTACATGTTATAGAATTCATAGTTCTCTGTCAGGCTAGTAAAACAAATTGTATGGAACTTGGCGTCTCAATGTCTGGTTACTTGAAGACACTTTATTCATAATGAAATTCGACATAGAAAGAAGTTATTTAATTACGACGAGTAGTATTGATCGCTTTACTTGAAGTGTTTGCTTTGGTGATGTGGTATATATAATAATACATATATGGGGTTGTGTCCATCTTGTTACAATTAAGGTTATTGCTTGATCAATAAATTTAAGTGGCTAGAAGAAAGGTAAATACATTTTCTTTGGTATATTATGTGGTATAAAATTTTTCGATTAAATTATGCCTATGAGTCATATTATGGTAAAAGCAACAACAACATAACATATAACATATTTGGTATATGGGAAAAAAAATAGTAAAAGTAGTCTTTTTTAGTCGTCGTTGGTGGGTGTATTTGGTTTTAGGTAAATCTAGGTAAATTGTGGCGGATGTAGAAATTGTAAATCTAATGATTATAGATTCAAATCTCATCTAAGGGAATAAGTGTCTTATGTCAGGCTAGACTTAATAGAAGACAAGGCTCGGTCATTCGTTACACAATGTCCGTGGTACGTTAGAGTGGAAATATATAAACTGGAACAATTTTTTTTATAATTCTCTAAGACGAGTTTGTTAAAAAAAAATTAAAGTAAATATAAAATAGGTATAACTAAATTAATAAGATATACACAGATTTTATTATGCAGTAAAAACTTACACGATTTTCACTGAGCCAGAACAACACAGAACACACAATTATTGTCCGTGACGATCTTAAGTGGATGGCGACGCATTTTTCTTACTAACACTATCGCACCAAATATTTCAAATAAAATATATGATCATTTATATATAACATTTTTTTCATAAAAGTTATAGCTATAATTGTGTAAATTGTACCTTAAAATATCAATATACGTCTAATATATATAATAATTTTGTCATTAATTATTAATATTTTCATTACATCTCCCACTCAATAAACGTCTAGACGCTTTATAGTGCTAAGAGAACAATAACAGACCGAAACCTTCCAATATAACGTATGCAAAAATTTATTCAATTAAAGCGTTCCACTTCAAAATGGAAAGCTCAAAGACATTACATATAATATAATTTCACATTTTTGATTAAAAGTAATATTATTCATAAAATGAAAGGAATTGTACAGTTCGGAGTAATTAATTAGTATTCATTAATATTGATGTATGAATATCTATCAAAATGCTTAAATTAAAATATCATCATCATCAACAGCTTGTTAAAATATTATCACCCCGGCGGTAATACTCGTATTTAAATGGAATGCCGTAATAATTATACATTTAAATATCTTATATAGTAATTTTATTTGGGTAACATGGTATGTGTGCACGTAACAGACCGTGACAGGACACATATTCCTGGATTACTAATAACAGTATATTTATGTATTTATGTATTAGCGTATTTATGTATGTAATGCATTACATAAAAGTAAATGAGTTTAAATTTTGAGAGAATAGGTAAAAAACTGCATCTTCTTTAATACATGTAAATGTATATACATGTATATTACAAACACCTACAGCGAGATTGCTCAACTTCAACGCGGACTAACATGCAGTGAACTATGCACGGAATGAGTACTGAATGTAGACAATTTCACAAAAGCCCACTGAGTGAGACATTTTACCGTAGATAGGCGTAAAAGAGGCTAATAAAATTGTACGTAAAGGTGGCGAAACCAAATGCGGTGAGGTGGCAATAACAAATGCCAGCTGCGGCTTTATTGCTGCTAATATGACGCGCCACTGGGAAAAGAGATTGTGTGCTGATGACATCAATATAGCAAATAATTTTGTCATCATTAGGTATATTAATATGCTAGAGTTATTATCCTTAAACTATATATACATACATATACTCATATTTTAATACTACTAACATCATACTAAATTCCTTTGAGCGATTAAATGATGAGAGAATGAGAGTAAACAGCTTAAAGTGAGTGTTTTCAACGCAAACATGTTCAAACGTCAGATTTATGTTTTCTGGATCCATCTGCCGTGTCGTTTCGCATAATATTGCGGTCGGACTTGAAAAATAATAAAGGCAGAGATAAGGTTTTCGTCTGCTCCAAAAGAAACGTTGAAATTTACTTGGGACAATTTTATTTTTCATTTTCTGCAACGCAAATATGAAGGAAAGCGTACAATTGGTGAGCTATATGAGTATGCGGTTCCATCTAGATTCATAACATGGATATTTAATATATGATGTCTCGTATTAGGTGTGTACTATATCAAGATTTGTTTCATGCTTCATAAAATATTAAGATTATTTGCAGCTGAATATAATGTGTTTGTAGATTGCGTCAATAATTTAACAATTTTAAGGTTTTCATTAACTATGAAAGGTAAAATTTATTATAAAAAATACTTAGAGACAACCAGCAGTTGTTAGCAACAAAATGTCAACAGTGATTTCTTGGATAAACTATTATAACATCTACTGTTATTATTTCTTTAATGATTTTCCCATTTCCCCTTAGTCCGTCTCTATTAAGTAAGTCCCTATTAGGATAATATGCAGAGAAAGCGGCGTGTGACGAAACTCAACGCCGCCTTTTGTCTTATCACATCAAGGAAATTAAATTAATTCAAGCCAGTTAACAGGACATCGAATCAACCACTATCTGTGTCTTCGCTGACCTTCGATACTGTACTGCTCTACAATAATCTATTATGATTATTCGTATTCTTATCAAATTCTAAATTTTGTAACTTCATATAACTTATCTACCTATTTTTATAATATCGAAAGAGTACCGTTATATTCTATGACAATATTGGTCTAGAGATTAAAACATCCATAACATACCGAAGTAAAACGAAATAATAAAAATAGGTTTTACCGTAGCAAGTTTCTTCGGGCAGTGGAGCGGCAAGAGGAACCAATTTCTGAGCCGATGCGAACCGTTTTGTTGGAAATAGCTTTCCTTCAATCTGCATTTTCTTGCTGATTTACCAACTTTCATATAGAACGAGAACTTTCATGAGATATATTCTGAGCAGACAGAACTTGGACCGAGTCGACACATTAAGTTATTATTTAAAATTGGGTAACTTTAAAAATTTTCAAGGCAAAAATATTTCGTTTTTTCTTAAAGCTTATTTTATATTCCAAATATGGCAGGGAAAATAGAGAGACGTATTGCATAAACACTATGTTCTTACTATACAACCAGGATTACTGACATGGCGTGGGGCGTGGCGAGACTCAACGTCACGGTTTTCACCAGAGCTGAAATGTTAGAATATGATAATCTCAAATAATAATTATAAGGATATTTTACAAATTTCAAATAAAATACTACAAAATACGATTCATTTCATGTAAAAGTATGAATTTTAATCAAAATAAGATACAAACCTAACAGCAGTTAATTAATTGACAGCAAACACATATAGAGGTAATTTTAATTAAAATAATTGCTTTGCGTCATTTTTTGATTTATTTTAAATGTCGTTATAACATATTTGTCATCAAAATAAATTTAATTTACTACACGAAAAAAGCAAATTGAATTTTGTTTCTCTCACTGTGTCATAGCCTCTATAGGCTATGACACAGTTCGATTCCCACCCAGAGGATAAAATATTTTATTTCTATTTAAAAATTCTCTCGGCCAACTTGCTGTTTAAAACGTAAAGCAAAATGTATAAACATAAAAAACGCTTATATCCAATTACTTGTTAACTGTGAAGGTATAGAGTTTCTTTAGCAGGTACATCCATTTTAAGCCTCTTTTCGAATCACTCAATGAAATGAACGTGAGAGGAATATCCGTTAAGGTAAAGTATAAAATTACATTTTGCAACAATAATTTATGACTAAATTTATATTCAACAAGTGAATTTAAATTTGAACTGTTGTATTTTTTTCTATGATACCTATAAAATTTATCATTTCCATTAGTAAATCGTGATTAACAAAGAGTTTTAAACAAAAGGTGTCAAAGGACACGGCGTCTGCCTAAACTCGACAATTTGTGAGTTCAATTCCCAATCGGGGGGAATGGATTATTTTATTTCCATTTTCATCGTTCTGGCAAATAGGCACGCAAGGCGTTGAGTTCAACCACTCTCCACGCAATGCCTTGAAAGGTGGAAAGTAAGAAACAAAATGACTTAACGCTAGGTTTCCACGGTCCCTGCGTTTCCTTCTACCTATCCTACTACGAGCCGGATAATGTAAAAGTATAAAAATGAAATATTCAAATAAAAAATATTCGAATTTCGCTCTTATATCAAACGAAAGAAATATTCAATAATATTAACATTAATAACTTTGATCGGAAAGGGGACGCTTTATAAATGTATCAGTTCAGTCTTCGATTAAAGAACGAATAGATAGCGCCTGAGCGGCAAACAATGTGAATCCGCTTTTCGTTTCGTATGTACGTGACGACTAGTAAGGATTTTCTAGGAGGACGCATGCGGTATTAGGTGCCTGTAAACTTTGGAAATATTACCCATATAAATAAATATAATTTAAATGACAATTGGTAACGTCAAAATAAATGCTCACTACTATATTAAATTTATGTTGAAATTAAGACCCGAATAATTCCATTTATTTATTTCCATAATATTAAAATTAGGTACAATTATGATGTATTGACATATATGCGTGCGTGGCGCAGAGGCGCAACGTCTGCCTGTAATGAGCCATTTTCTTCGCTCTGGCAAACTAGGCAAAGTGCGGCGTTGAGTTCCGCCACTCACGGGATGCCTCGAACAAGGATGAAGCGGAGTGTCTTAACACAAAGTTCATATATATATATATATATATATATATATATATATATATATATATATATATATATATATATATATATATATATATATATATATATATATATATATATATATATATATATATATATATATATATATATATATGTGTATATATATATATATATATATATATATATATATATATATATATATATATATATATATATATATATATATATATATATATATATATATATATATATATCGCTGTTCGCTTTTGATTTAGTATTTGGTTTTTGGCTAATTTAGTCATTGAAATTCACTTCACCACTTAACAGCTTAGGCGAATAGTAAAGAACAATGTCTTAAGACTAGTTGAATACATAAATTAGTACAATGATAGCTATATTTAGATATCATTGTATAAATGTATGTAATTATTTATACAAAAATATATATAACATTTAACTAAAGGGTATTGCGTACCCGCGGTGCCCTTACCGATATGATATGTTAGGGTCATGCTGATAGCATAGAGGGGGCTTGTCTTGCTATGGCTAGTGTTGTTTAAAACTTGTGAGATACGTAAATTCTCTTGATTTAGAAATACGGTAGTTAATGATTTATCAGTATTTTATTACATTTAAAAATAGTAGTAGACGAAGTAGAGGTGAAACTACTAGTTGAAGAAAATCATAGGAAAGACACCTTTCGAATAATAATGAAAGCAACTTTCTACATGAGAGTAAACTGCAGCAAGGTTTTTAGTTTTTAAAGTTAAAGGCGTTCTGGCATAAAACTTCAACTTAACTGTAAACTTTATCAACGTATTTTATGCCACTATATCAATATTAGAGATTTATTTTTATATAATATGAAAGATAAGTTAAGATTTTCATAAGAACTATAATAACGAAACCTAATCGACAATGTAAAATTCTCCCTGAGGGTAAAGCCAAACATCTGCAGTGCGACCATAATTCATTTATCATTAGTACTTGATGAGTCCATTCAAGGGCTTCCCAGAATAATATTTTCGCAAAAATAATGTAAGTAATAATAAAATAAAAGAAAAGAAAATTGTTTAGCTTTTAATAAAAAGTTAGTATACTAAGAAAATTATAATAACTAATAAATAAAAATGAGCTTTTGAGAAGCGTACCAAAAATATTTGATATAGCAATGTAGAATGCAGATGTTGAAGAATATTAAAATATTTCTGAAGCTGAAATGAAAAGTAAATATCCAAGCGATGTGCATACAAATTCACACTAATTTTATGTTTAAATTAAATATATTTAATTAAAACTAGCCCCTTGGTTCTTAAAAATTTGTACGTACCATATTATGAATGGAATCACCTAAAATATTTTAAAATTATAATGTATTATAGTGTTTTATTCGTTTGTACATTTATAAAAAACGTTTTTTCATACGCCTATTCTATACATTAACTCATTCATACACTCATTCACTATTATAAACAGACAAGCAATCTCGTTCATACTACATTAACACAAGAATCTCTTGAGCAGACGTGTTGGCAGTATATCCGTTAATTGCGAGTACGATTCTAATACATAATGACAATACAGGACTGAATTTACTAAATTATCACATAAGTAAATTATTAAATAAATAATTTTTTGTCCACAAATGTGAAAGCGAAAGCTCTCTCTTTCGAAAAGTTTCCAAAAACAAGCAATTTTCTACACTAATTAGACTTAATGTTTTCAAAGGACTTTACCACATGTGTGGTTTTAATAAGCTTACGATTGACTAACGCTTTCATGGGAAAGCATCATTGTTTCCTACCTTTGTGTTATAATATAATGAATCAATTCAACGTTATTTGAAGTCAGAGCTGACACAAATCCGATTAGAAACATTCATTAATGTCGTTACACATGAGAGATTTACTTGTAAAAAGTGGCAACTCAACTGTTTATTTGAAATACAATAAAACTTTTGCTCGTGGCAGTGAGTATTATAAGACTTATTAGATACTAGGGACCAGTTTGCGGCTTCGCCTTAAATAAAGTAAATTGCCTTCGGTTTGAAATTTCCCAGATTTTATTTTATTTTCGAATCACTCTGTTAAATCATGTTCACATTATGTTTTTTTCTTAAAAAATGTATGCGTATAAATTAAAATGAATATGTCATTTGTTGTTATAAATACGTACTATCTGTAAACGAAATCTTTTCTAGTATAGTTACTATATAATTTTTTTGCCAATAGCCACTTCATAAAAATAAATAAATAAAATAATTTCAATTTTATTTATTTCTTATAGACAACGTCACTTTTCCTTGCCCTGAATAAAATACACTTAACATATAACCAAAAATGTTTCTGGGTAGATATTTTAGATTATATTAACAATAACGATATATACATCAAAAACTTTACTACATTTTTAATATCTTTAATAAATAGCATTCACTTTTCTCTACTTTGATAAAATTTAATATGACAATTCATCTATGGTTTTAAGAAAATTATTTTAAGTTTACTACCAATACACGACATTCTGTTAAAGACGACTCAACATTCTGCCCACTGCTAGATGTCACAATAACCGTCCCGGTATATTTACTCGTGGAATACACTGAAGTTTTGAATTAATCAAAAAATAACAACGCTCCATGGGTTTTCATGTTCAAGTTCAAAAAGCTATAAGCTGTCTCTAAAATATTTGAACTATACAATACATAACTTCAACCCATGTTTTCCTCCGCAAACTACCAAGATCTGCGTAAAAAGTAAAATTTCTAAATTAATCATAATTGGTTGTGTAGATTATTCATAAAAACGTAGAAGACAGACAGAACTAAAGAGAATTACTTTTTTACAGTTTCTTTATAATTAGTAGAGATAAACGGGGAAATTTGTATATCATAATTTCATAATTTATTTTTCCCTAGGCACATCTCACATACGCAATGAGATCTTTAATTTTAACTAATAAATTAAGAAATAACATAAGTGTGGTATTTTATAAAGAAAAATTGAAGTAATCAATTTTAAAGCTAAAATTATTGATATTTTAAGTTTGTGCTCACATAACTTTGTTGGGATACAACTGACAATTATTTTAAGCGCATCCATTGCTACGAAACTACGTTAAAGAGACACTGGTGGTCGTAACAAACGTCGTTATCCTACATTTTGGGGTCAACAGACGAAGCGGCATCGGCGCGACACTAAGGCGGCAGCCCGTCCGTTCACTTCAGGCTATTACTTGATCAAAGCACAAAGCGTTCACAAAAAACTGATTGTTCATAAATTTTCATATCATTGTATACGTAAGACTTATTCAGATTTAATACAATATCAAAGGCGCAACGCTAAGCAATTATATATATATATATATATATATATATATATATATATATATATATATATATATATATATATATATATATATATATATATATATATATATATATATATATATATATATATATATATATATATATATATATATATATATATATATATATATATATATATATATATATATATATATATATATATATATATATATATATATATATATATATATATATATATATATATATATATATATATATATATATATATATATATATATACATATATATATATATATATATATACATATATATATATATATATATATATATATATACATATATATATATATATATATATATATATATATATATATATATATATATATATATATATATATATATATATATATATATATATATATATATATATATATATATATATATATATATATATATATATATATATATATATATATATATATATATATATATATATATATATATATATATATATATATATATATATATATATATATATATAAACAGCAATACTCGCTTAAACTTACAAATAATATAGTATGATTGTTCCACAATATTTTACCTTTTATGAATAATCTTAAATTTTGAACATTTGAGGATTTCCATTTTAAATTTTTGAATGCAAATGAATTTTCCGTATACCTTAGGTAGTCACTTATTTTAAGTAAGCCGATAACTACGTTGTTTTGCTACTTCGATAAGAGCACTCGGGCACGGTTGAAGCAGCCACACTTAAGAAGAGTATTATTGCTTACACAGTGAATATCTTCATATAGGACAGATGTTATGAGAATACAGTGGATTTCCAGCACTTACAAACTACAACCACCTATAATTGCAATGTTTTGATTTCAATATTGTATCATAATAATGAAATAAAATTTTATATTTCATTACCATTATATAATTTTGAAAATCTTATTGTAAGTAATATATATTTCTATTATTTTGTCTTAAACAAATGATAGTAAAAATAAATCTTTTGCCTTTTAATCATATTAAATTGTTAGAGACGTTATTTGAGAAATTGCTATCAACAATTCAACGTGAAATATATACCAGGTTTTTGCGACGTGGTTTATTATTCAGATTATGCATATTTGACAGCGAGCCGTCTACAGCGGCAGATCGCTTGGTAATTCGTCTTTTGTCTTATTTTATTATGCCATTATTCGGTGCCGGCTATAAAGGCTAGCGAGACAGTTTGTCTGCATGTTCCGGGATTTCTCGCCCTTGTTTATCTGGTTGGGGTAGTTAGCGCGGAGGCGGCTCGCGCCCCGCGGCAGTGCTTCCGCAGGCCGTCTAGCGATGGCACGCGTGCTCTACGTCCCGGCCAATAATACGTGCGCTCGGGAGAAACGTAGGTGAACTTCTTTAGCGAAAAATTTAACACCTTCAAAGATTTCTCGTAAACAATGACTCTTTTTATACATTTATATTGTGTAATATGGATATCGCTTATAGCAGCTTGCTGCAGTACGACAGGTGAGCACTGAATACAATTAGCATTTTTATTGGGTTTACCGGCAACTTGTGAAAAAGTTTTTATTGATTGGAATAACATATATATCACATTTTGTATCATTGGGATTGTCATTATTAATTTTAAATGTTCAAAGCTTGCTTTTTTATTTTTTACATTTAATAATTAAAATACTTATATAACCTTTTTTACAACTTTACATTTACATTACGCGATATATATTTTGTTATTTCGTAATAACATAATTTTATTTACTATTTCTCGAGAATATATATAATATAAATACTTTCATCTACTTTATAATAATAAGTTTCTTATATAAAATTAATTATAAATAACATTTACAATTAATATATTTTTTATTTTAACTGTATAAAAATATAAATGTACTGTTATTTCATTAATTGAAATGAAAATACATAATGTATGTAACACACAAATCTCATAAATAGCTTCTCACTAAGTAGATAATATTTGTGCTTGACCTCCAGTACGTCAAAGGTTAATAAATAATAAATGCTCTATATAACGAACAACAAAGACATTTGTTTTCTTAGAATTGATGTGAAGTATTTCTACGGTTCTCAGCATTTGAGTCAACTCAGTCATTTTAATTGGAGATCCCAAAATTTAATTTGATAAATATTACGTCGGTGAATAAAGGTGGTCTAAATTATAACCCAGAGATGACGACTTCTCAAGAGAGGGAGGATTTCTTAAAAATAAGATTTATTCAGAGGGTTCAAGATAAGAAGCTCTTGTATTTCTTTAATACAATTCAGTTAACAAGGGGTGGAAGCACAGCGGGCAGGGGTCGATCTGTGAGTCACTTGCGGATATTCGCTGGCATCTGGACAGTGACAGATATAGATGTATCTTAAATAAATGAAGCTTTAACACTTTTTTTTCGAGCTTAGACACTCCGTTCTCCATTTTTCTAACTTTTGAGACGTGTCTTATAAGATTGAGGAAATGAAATGATTTAGTACCCCGAATGGGATCGAATACCGAACCATCGCGCTTACCATCACACATTACCAATGCAATGAAAACTTCTATGCACCTCATTATTGCAATGCTTAAAATTGAGTGGAACGTAGTATCTTACTACTAGAATCCCAAAGTTTCTGCGGTTCCCTCTGCTTACCCTGGTATGAGCGGGATAAAGCGTGAAGCTAAAAAAATCTTAGTAAATTATTTATTTAATATAATATTTTTTTGTTTTTTAGCTTCACGCTTTTATCCCGCACATGGCAGAGTAGGCAGAGGGAACTGCAAGAACCATACGAACCTAGTGTTAAGACACTCCGTTACTTAGTCCTTGCTTACTCCGTCCCCGTCCGTCCATATATAATATACTTGTCAATTAATTCCGTGGGTTTCCTAAAAATGTATTGAGCAAAGCAGATGAAAAGAAAAACGATTATTTCGAAATTAGATCTTTACTGCTTACTTCGCAAAATTCAATAGAATAAAAGATAAAAAATATGACTTTATTTTGAGCTACCAATTAATCTCGGCGTTATTTATTTTTAGCCAACTTTAATGAAAAGAAAATAGTCAATAGCAGTATTAAGGTCTTACAAATATTAAATCCGTCATTCGACACACAATGCCTTGAAATGCGGAAATGCTCCTGTACCCGTGGTTCCCTCTGCCTACCTTACTATGATTAGGATAAAGCGTCAAGCTAAAAAAAAATTGGCTTATTAAATAAACAATTATAATAATATTGATTTCAGAAGGGTCTAATTTCTTATTTAAATCAAAATTAATTAAGTTACTCTCGAATGGATTTGAATGGCTATTAGCAAGACGTGGTTCAAAAACGTCATTCATCGTTACGTCATCAAAAATTATCACGTCATCAAAAATTTTTATAATAATCACTATAAAAAATTTCATCAAATACATATTAGAAAATCTTAAACCGCGTGGAAGCTATAAAGCGACATAGAATTTTGGATACGTTAACCCCCTGTGCATCAAGTTTTAAAACTTAAAATAAAATAATAAGTATTAGTTATGACTAGTTAAATTGGCTTAACCATTACCTACGCTAATTACTACAAACATTAGAAAAAAAACTTGAATGTTCCTTAAAATAATATAATATATTTACATTTTAACATAAAATATATATGTGCAATTGTACACATATATGTGTAGAAGCGAAATATAAAATAACTATAAATATATATTCAAAAAGTCACATATTTTTAAATTTAACTAACACAATTTGAATATTTAATATTACGTCAGATATAGAAATGGTGTACTCACGTTTATAATTTAATATTATCAAAAATTTGAAACGTAGCTATTACCTTATATCATGAAATATGAAATGCAACATTTTCATTTTATGTCCATATTTTCGAAATATACAAAATATATAAATATACACAAAAGTGTATACAAAGTTTCACTTTTTACCTCGATATATATATGTTACGATACTTCGCTCTTCACATGTACTGTTACTGTTGTTGTTAGTGAGGTCAAATTCAGAGTATTGGTTACAGTTAAAAAAATTAATTATCTATATTATAATATAATAAAACAATAAAATGCATGTTTGAAATTTGAATACTTTTATAAAAAATGATGCGCGGTGATGTATTTAAAATTAAAAAAATATTCGTGTGGTTTTCTTATTGTAGGATTTGAATGAAACTTTTTTTATAGCTTCACGCTTTATACATTGCAGGGTAGGCAGAGGGAACTGCAGGAACCATAGGAACCTAGTGTAAAGACACTCCGTTGCTTTAGTCCCTGCTTTCTCCGCCCCCGCTTTCCGCCATTTTTCGAGGCATTGCGTGCTGAGTGGCGGAACTCAACGCCGCACTTTGCCTAGTTTCCAGTGCGAAGAAAATGGAAATAGAAAAATCCATCTCCCCTAGTGGGAATCGAAACCACAAACCGTAGCGTTTACAGGCAGACGCTACGCCTCTGCGTCACGATGGTCCTCTACCACAACAGATTTAGGTGTTCTACACCTAAATCTTAAGAAACTAGAAGGAGATAGTAAAAGTAATTAAATTAATTTTAAATTGAAATATATAAATCTTGAAGAACCTGAAATGAAGAAAAAAGAAGTGGTACCTTAACAAAAGTCATTTAACGTGATAGACGTTCGCCACCGTTATTTTGATATAATATTAACAATTTCGAATACTAAACTACATAATTTAAAATAAAAAAATGAAAAGTAAATAAATAGTAATGGAATAATAATTATGGAGCGTAATGAATATTTTTCGTATATAGTATGAATACAAATGTAATATATAGTATTGTACATATGTTAGATTTTTCAATTTACAATAAATAAAAAGAAAGGGAAGGCAAGGATTATAATGTCCACACCAGATAAATTGCAGATGTCCACTGATGACATGACGTAATAGATTATGTCCACCTGATTATAAAAAAATACAAATTATTTCTTTTTGTATTTACACGATATATGATTTTTTGTATCTTAATTTGTATTTAAGTGATTGTCTATCGCTATAAAACATAAAAAACAACATTCATAAGTCCTCATCTCAGTAATGATATACTTAGATATTTTACATAAAATAGCAGCGTTTCAGGAAAATCAACCTGGTGTAAAAAATTTCCGTTCTCTACTTTTCATCTCATATTCAAAACATTGGTGCAAACAATTGAAACATAAGCCCGCGAGTGGAGTAAGCCTAGGATCCAAATTTATCGCGAGTCACAACACAACAATTATTGTATGTGAAATAAATAATTTCCATACATCTAACTATATTTACATTTTTATACGAGAGACATTGCAGAGATAATATGCATATTGCACATCCACAATATCATTTTTTGACAGATGGAATGAATTAAATATGAGAACGTCAAAATTCGAGCAATGCTTTTAAATTATAAAGTTTTAAGCAATCTGTATTTACCATTTTATATATTTTTTTATTTTTTTAATATAACAATAAGGGTAAGTGAACTCAATTGTTTGTTCAATCAACAAGTAGTAAAATCTGTAGCAATAATCATCGCTTATGAATAATAAGTAAATTTGCTTCAGTTGAGTATCTAATGTTTTCGATTTCAATACAAGATGTTACCGGTTACTCAAATATTATTAGTTTCTATAAATAAACGTTAATAATATAGGATATGCTGTATAGATAGCTTGGTTGAGTGAAATTTTCCATTTTAATCAAACAACTTCAAAGAGATTCATATACATTTTATTTTACCGTCATAGAAATATTGGCAAGTTATTGATATGAGTATTTTTAGTATACAGAAAGTCCTTTCATCCTTTTTAAATTTAATTATCTATTACTAAAAACGGAACCGGATAGAATAACTGTGAGTTTAAAAGTTAATGATGAGGAAACTGTTTTGTATTTAGGTCTTTTCATACAATAGACTATTAACAAACACATACCACACTCTACAATGTTAATACTACTTCTGGACGTATAGTAAATGGATAGAAAGATCGAAAGTATACATAAATCGCAAAGATATTTAATATTTTTATATAAATTATCATCATTATGACAAAAGCAAACACAATGAAATACGTATTTATATAAATATTACTATATTACATGTATTGTATATAATTTATAATTTATATTCGTTGTCGTCACTAAATTCCCCCATTCTTTCATACAATTTCTTAAAAAGTTTAAAAATTAGTGAATTATATGTTTCCTTACTTTGCATAAAATATAACTTTTCTAAATTGGTTTTAAGGTTTTGCAAGTTTTTCAATAAATTAATTTTAGAAATGTTTTTTTTATTGTATGAAAAATCAACTACTAAAGAAGATTTTTATACGGTTAATAAATAAAAAAATAATAATACTCTTATATAGTTAATAATAATAAAGAACTTAAAATAAAAGAGGACCGTCGTGGCGCCGAGGCGCAACGTCTGCCTGTAATGCGGCTAACGCGACGGTTTCTGGGTTCGATCCCCAGTCGGGGAAGATGGATTTTTCTATTTCCATTTTCTTCGCTCTGGCAACTAAGGCAAAGCGCGGCGTTGAGTTCCGCCACTCAACACGCAATGCCTCGAAAACAGCGGAAAGCGGGGACGGAGTAAGCAGGGACTAAGTAACGGAGTGTCTTAACACCAGGTTCGTATGGTTCCTGTAGTTCCCTCTGCCTACCCTGCCATGTGCGGGATAAAGCGTGAAGGTACAAAAAAAAATTGAACTTAAAAGTTATTAAGTTACCTAAAAATCTAAAGACGGTAAGAAGTACGATTATATTGTACTACTTAGTGTTTTACTTTGCGTTTAACGTCTTATAAATGTGTGAAATCTATTATTAAAACGCTTTCAAAAGAAATATCGCGCAAAATGAGTTTTCCATATAAAGCATAATCGATATTCGTGTTTAACTGAAAATTTGAAATAGTATTCTATTTTGGAAAATGAGTCAGGCCGATTGAGGGACAGAATACGCAGAGGAATTTTTTTACCTCGATATATATATGTTACGATACTTCGCTCTTCACATGTACTGTTACTGTTGTTGTTAGTGAGGTCAAATTCAGAGTATTGGTTACAGTTAAAAAAATTAATTATCTATATTATAATATAATAAAACAATAAAATGCATGTTTGAAATTTGAATACTTTTATAAAAAATGATGCGCGGTGATGTATTTAAAATTAAAAAAAATATTCGTGTGGTTTTCTTATTGTAGGATTTGAATGAAACTTTTTTTATAGCTTCACGCTTTATACATGGCAGGGTAGGCAGAGGGAACTGCAGGAACCATAGGAACCTAGTGTAAAGACACTCCGTTGCTTTAGTCCCTGCTTTCTCCGCCCCCGCTTTCCGCCATTTTTCGAGGCATTGCGTGCTGAGTGGCGGAACTCAACGCCGCACTTTGCCTAGTTTCCAGTGCGAAGAAAATGGAAATAGAAAAATCCATCTCCCCTAGTGGGAATCGAAACCACAAACCGTAGCGTTTACAGGCAGACGCTACGCCTCTGCGTCACGATGGTCCTCTACCACAACAGATTTAGGTGTTCTACACCTAAATCTTAAGAAACTAGAAGGAAACAGTAAAAGTAATTAAATTAATTTTAAATTGAAATATATAAATCTTGAAGAACCTGAAATGAAGAAAAAAGAAGTGGTACCTTAACAAAAGTCATTTAACGTGATAGACGTTCGCCACCGTTATTTTGATATAATATTAACAATTTCGAATACTAAACTACATAATTTAAAATAAAAAAATGAAAAGTAAATAAATAGTAATGGAATAATAATTATGGAGCGTAATGAATATTTTTCGTATATAGTATGAATACAAATGTAATATATAGTATTGTACATATGTTAGATTTTTCAATTTACAATAAATAAAAAGAAAGGGAAGGCAAGGATTATAATGTCCACACCAGATAAATTGCAGATGTCCACTGATGACATGACGTAATAGATTATGTCCACCTGATTATAAAAAAATACAAATTATTTCTTTTTGTATTTACACGATATATGATTTTTTGTATCTTAATTTGTATTTAAGTGATTGTCTATCGCTATAAAACATAAAAAACAACATTCATAAGTCCTCATCTCAGTAATGATATACTTAGATATTTTACATAAAATAGCAGCGTTTCAGGAAAATCAACCTGGTGTAAAAAATTTCCGTTCTCTACTTTTCATCTCATATTCAAAACATTGGTGCAAACAATTGAAACATAAGCCCGCGAGTGGAGTAAGCCTAGGATCCAAATTTATCGCGAGTCACAACACAACAATTATTGTATGTGAAATAAATAATTTCCATACATCTAACTATATTTACATTTTTATACGAGAGGCATTGCAGAGATAATATGCATATTGCACATCCACAATATCATTTTTTGACAGATGGAATGAATTAAATATGAGAACGTCAAAATTCGAGCAATGCTTTTAAATTATAAAGTTTTAAACAATCTGTATTTACCATTTTATATATTTTTAATTTTTTTAATATAACAATAAGGGTAAGTGAACTCAATTGTTTGTTCAATCAACAAGTAGTAAAATCTGTAGCAATAATCATCGCTTATGAATAATAAGTAAATCAGTTCAGTTGAGTATCTAATGTTTTCGATTTCAATACAAGATGTTACCGGTTACTCAAATATTATTAGTTTCTATAAATAAACGGTAATAATATAGGATATGCTGTATAGATAGCTTGGTTGAGTGAAATTTTCCATTTTAATCAAACAACTTCAAAGAGATTCATACACATTTTATTTTAACGTCATAGAAATATTGGCAGAAGTTATTGATATGAGTATTTTTAGTATACAGAAAGTCCTTTCATCCTTTTTAAATTTAATTATCTATTACTAAAAACGGAACCGGAAAGAATAACTGTGAGTTTAAAAGTTAATGATGAGGAAACTGTTTTGTATTTAGGTTTTTTCATACAATAGACTATTAACAAACACATACCACACTCTACAATGTTAATACTACTTCTGGACGTATAGTAAATGGATAGAAAGATCGAAAGTATACATAAATCGCAAAGATATTTAATATTTTTATATAAATTATCATCATTATGACAAAAGCAAACACAATGAAATACGTATTTATATAAATATTACTATATTACATGTATTGTATATAATTTATAATTTATATTCGTTGTCGTCACTAAATTCCCCCATTCTTTCATACAATTTCTTAAAAAGTTTAAAAATTAGTGAATTATATGTTTCCTTACTTTGCATAAAATATAACTTTTCTAAATTGGTTTTAAGGTTTTGCAAGTTTTTCAATAAATTAATTTTAGAAATGTTTTTTTATTGTATGAAAAATCAACTACTAAAGAAGATTTTTATACGGTTAATAAATAAAAAAATAATAATACTCTTATATAGTTAATAATAATAAAGAACTTAAAATAAAAGAGGACCGTCGTGGCGCCGAGGCGCAACGTCTGCCTGTAATGCGGCTAACGCGACGGTTTCTGGGTTCGATCCCCAGTCGGGGAAGATGGATTTTTCTATTTCCATTTTCTTCGCTCTGGCAACTAAGGCAAAGCGCGGCGTTGAGTTCCGCCACTCAACACGCAATGCCTCGAAAACAGCGGAAAGCGGGGACGGAGTAAGCAGGGACTAAGTAACGGAGTGTCTTAACACCAGGTTCGTATGGTTCCTGTAGTTCCCTCTGCCTACCCTGCCATGTGCGGGATAAAGCGTGAAGGTACAAAAAAAAAAATAGAACTTAAAAGTTATTAAGTTACCTAAAAATCTAAAGACGGTAAGAAGTACGATTATATTGTACTACTTAGTGTTTTACTTTGCGTTTAACGTCTTATAAATGTGTGAAATCTATTATTAAAACGCTTTCAAAAGAAATATCGCGCAAAATGAGTTTTCCATATAAAGCATAATCGATATTCGTGTTTAACTGAAAATTTGAAATAGTATTCTATTTTGGAAAATGAGTCAGGCCGATTGAGGGACAGAATACGCAGAGGAATATCCGATGCCGATGCTTTATTATAGTTTAGAGGTTAAAATATATACAAATATATACACACATACATATTACGTGTTGGTTTAAGGTTCGATTCTCTTTTGTAGGAATATCTATCAACTATATTACTAACTACAGCTAGAATGAATATTAATATAATATAATATTAATATAATATACAAATTATATGTAATTAGTATCAAGACATTCGCTCTCCGCTTGCTGTCTGAGTTTTATACACTGAGATATTGCGTATGAAATACAGCACTTAGTGCCTCACTATGTTTTTTCGAAGGAAATAAAAATAAATTACTATCCCAAGTGGGGATCAGCCCCTTGCTATACACCTTAAGCTAAATTTACACAAATGTATGCGTATTTATATTTAATATACATGTACATCTGTTCAGAATAAAACTCAGCACAGTTTGACAGACACAAGAACCAGACATTGCGAAAATTACAGATTTATGTATATTGTTGTACAATAGTTCACTCCTACACACTTTCGGTTTATGTGATTAATTCGTAAAGCCACAGATAACTAGATAATTTATTGCTTTAACTGCTATAGCTCGTATTGATAATTTTTCTGTATGAAAACGAGGGAAGTCTAGACCACCACTTCACATACATTTTTACTACTTACAAAGAAATAATGGTCAAGGTCTATTTATTATACCTCGAACGCCTGAATTTACTTAGGTCTCTTAAGCATTTTATTTTTTTCTATAAAATTTAAAACCATAGATGTGATAATAATCCAGCTATTAAAAGACTAATCAAAGTAATTGTAATAGGAGTATATTTATGTATAAGGCAATGATGATTTTTGAGTAACAAATAAAAAATAACATTCAAAACCATAAAACATTCAAGAAGAGCATAAACTTAAAAGCTCTACCACATTCGGGGATAATAGTAAGTATCAATTATTCATCTGTATCGATAATGGAACAACCTTGTCGTCAGAAGTGTGGTTGTCAACGCGCCCGGTAATGGTATATATGTGTTCCTAAAACAAAAACCAATCCTAGCCTATAATGTGTCGATAAGATGATAGAATCTGTTACAGATGATTGGGAACGACGTAAATTATACGTAATATTTTGTATGAAGAAAGTAAGTGGAAATAAGATTTCTATTGTAATTTATTTTTTGAAACTAAAAATTTGCTGTATACTTTTCGATTGATTGAGGTTCGTAAACCCTTCCATTAATCCCATTGGTCTTAACCAATATTCATTATATTTATAAAATGTTAAATCAATATAAACATTTTTTCATTCCTTTATACAAATTTTATGTATATATAAAGACATAGACGTCTATACGTCATACGACGTCTATACGACGTATAGACGTCATGGCGCAGAGGCGTGTCTGCCATTAAATTCGACGGCTTGTAGGTTTAATTCCTACTCGGGTAAGATGAATTATTTTATTCCCAAATTTTTCTTGCTCTGAAAACTTGGCAAGCGTGGTGTTGAGTTTTCACGCAACACGCAACGCCTCAGAAAACGAGACGGAAAGCATGAAACACAGTGACTTAACACTATGAGCGGGATAAAGCATAAAAATAATGTAATTTATGAAGATATATTCAATATTTATATATTTGCATCATAATAGTATTTTCGAGATACCACTAAATAGTAAATACTGATAATATAAAAACTGTAGTGCCTCTTATCCTCGTGTAAACATTATTACATACAAGTATATTGTAATACAATATTCTTCCGCATTATATGGCCTGTAGAGATGAAAAAGAATACTTTCAACAGAATGTCTCACTGACTTCGTTTTGTGCTCCCTTCTGATGTTTTGTGCTCGATTTTTGCCAAACAACGACTTTGTTATTGTAATATTTTACTCAATTTCTTGGCTGGTAAATAATAATTTTTTATTTTACAATGTTTTTCTACTAGTAATTTTCATTTTTTTAATTTTCATTTTCATGCTTACTAAACTTATCAAGATAAAGTTTTTTTTCTTTTTTTTTGTAACTTCACGCTTTATCCCGCACATGGCAGGGTAGGCAGAGGGAACTGCAGGAACTGTGGGAACCTAGTGTTAAGACACTCCGTTTCTCTCTGTTCCTGCTTTCTCCGTCTCCGTCATTGCGTGTTGAGTGGCGGCACTTCCAGAGCGGAGTTTCCAGAGCAAAGAATATAGAAATAGAAAAATCCATCTTCCCCGAGTGGGAATTGAACCCACAAACCGTCGCGTTTACAGGCCGAGCCTCTGCGCTACGACGGTCCTCAAAGTTCAAGATAAAGTGATTTAATAAAACACAAAGAATATTAATAATAATTATTAATAAAAATTCAAGTATTAATTCTAGCAAATATATTGAAAAATATCGGAATGCGAGTATTACTCGCACACGCGATGCGCAACTATTTCATGATGATCGGTTTTCCTCTCCTACAAGTTATAAACCTTGATAAACTTTAATTTGAAACTTACAAACTTAAAAATTTAAATATTTATTTTGTTTTTATACCACTTTTTATAAAAAAAAGAGTAAGCGACTTTTAATATCTAAACATATTGTTATCATATCTATTTTAATATTGCAGCGTAGCGCGTATTAAGCTCTCTAAGTCCCTAAAGTAGACAATGTTGACGTATTAATATCGTTGTTGTCCGTCATAACCATAAAATTATCGGCGTCATAATAAGTTGCCCTATTATATAACAAGCGAAATCATTTTGCTGGACTTTAAAATATTTCCACTTATATTATAATTATAAACATGGCTTTTATATAACAGTAAATTTATTTGTACATTTCTACTAGGACTTAAAAACTTTTGCATTTTTAAAAGCCAAACAGTCTTATATCTTAAAAATCAGCATATACCAGAATGGAATCAAAAATTTCTAACAAAGTAAGACGACCTCTCATAGGTTATACATATTCATGCAAATGACGGGTGAAACAAGAGGTAATGTGTAACCGCAACCTTAAGTGCGCTTTACTCACGCCAGAATAAACCGGTTTTTGTTTCAAAAAAAATCAAACTGTTTATTAAAACAATAATATCAAAGTAGAAAAGTAGCATTAGAAAGGTGATGCTAAAGAGCTATAGAAATAATGATTTAGTCGCATAAATGCATTGTTGAATACTGCACATACTCCCTCTTCATTATTCGTATTGTGACAAAACAGAAAACTCTTTTATTGCCAGTTGCTCCATTGCAAAGTAAGCAATTAAAATGGAAACATTTAACGAGACAGTAAAGTTTTGCATATCATAAAAAAACACTGAACAACCTATACTATACTATTTGATGTCTTTAAGTGGATGGTATTTTAATATGACAATGATTCGTTTATTCATGGCAAAAGTTCTTATAGTCGATGTATGTGGATGAATTAGGTCGGCTATTATCTCTATACTAAACTTCCATTTAATAATTATAGTAATTATAGTTTGGCATTTGTTAGTAAATTGTTACCTTATTGGTTTCCATATCCAAAATTAAATAAGCTTCCACTAAACTGTAATTATATTTAACCACTGTGAACATTATTCCATAAATATGTATTTATATATGTATATATAATAAATAATTCATTTATATCTTAGTGAATTTATGTAATCGAAATCAACTATAGTTGTGTTAATGATGTTTACTTAGACTTACAATCATTATTTTCGTAGCTTGAACAAGTTCAAAGCATTTCAGCGTAATTTAACAAGAAGGATGAAATATCGATACCGTAACATTAAGCAATTTAATATTGAATAAGCGCTTGTGTTTAGGGTTTAATGAAAAGTTGATACTATAGTATTTATTATATAAAAAATACATTTATTTCTTCCTATCTCCAACTCAAGGCATAGAGAACCTAGAGTTGACATTTACAGTTTCTATTGTTCGTCGATTTTGAACACTTATATTTGGATGTCGGAATATCGTACCTTATTTATAAGGGGTAGAATAATAGATAAAAAATAATAAAGAAAAGTCTGCGCCATTATGGAGTGAAAAAAATATTTAAAACAAAACAATTACGAGATTAGTATAACTTGGACAAGAAACACCAATTATTTTCATTTAAGCTCGGAAGAGCTTGTGCATCCAAACTAATTGGATTGAATTGTCGCGGCAAGTAAACGGGAAATGACTGGTTAATAACGTCTCTTTTAGCACAAATTTTAATTTGCATCCTCTAAAGTTCCAGAGTCTTAGTTGTTCGTGAATTAAGCTTTATATATAATATTGATTTTGATATCTTAACAAAAACGCTATTTGCTTTGGCTTTATTGTATTATAAAATAATATTCTTTGATCTCTAATTGGGTTTGTAAATTCTAAATTTAATTTCACATTATGCGTTGTGTAAAGAACGACAAAAAAAAATACATAAAAAAAAATAGAAAGTACACCAAAAAGTTCCATTATTAAATGAGGCATCTCTATAGATTTATAATATCATACAAAATGTTTGCAGGTCGAGAAATTAACAACGGACAGAATGTAGTATCTGTAGCTCCTATTGAGGTTTCTGATGGTAAGTCATCATTATTTTAACTTTTTTAAAATGTCATTCCACATTTCGTAAACAAAATTATTGTAGAAAATATATAAAAATTCGAGACTAACTCACATCTTTTTCACTGTCGATGCACTCCAGCAATTAAGTATACGTGCTAAGACATCAAGGGGCCTAAATTCATGTCCCGCTTTTGAAATTTTTATATGTTTTTATATTTTAACTAACGTTATATCATAATTGGAACATTGTAACAATAAGTAAGTACATAGTATGTACCTATATATAATAACATAGTCAATATGCTTGTGGAATTTTCACATTATGTATGATATTAATATAATACAATAAAACAAAACACAGGTTAGGCCGTCAGATCTCAATCGCTTTGATGTCGTAGAGGTATTTTGTAATAAACAAAATTTGACCAGCTAAAATTATAATTATATAGAATAGTATTTTTTTTCTTTAAATACGTCTCGTAAACACAAAATCGCTCTTATAAAATAACAGTGCAGCGTTAAATTCTGGTAAAAAGTGAAGAACGGAGTGTCTTAACACTAAATTAACTCTGGACAAGATAAAAAATATGTAAAAATAGATGTATTGTACCTATATAATATATATGTTTATTAAATATACAGATTTCCCTAATGACTGAAACCTGACTGACAATTATAATTTATCATATTCTAATATGTGTTATTTGAAAACATCTAAACAATTAAGTAAACATTATGAAAGTGACTAATTACATATCTACTATTTACGTATAATTGTATCACACCAAGGTCACAAGTTCAACTTCTGCGCCTCGTAAATATTGAAATAATTTACATTTAAATTTGATGAAAAATTAATTAATTCATTTAATTAACTAACACAGAAAATTCGAAACGTAAATGGTGTACCTTAACTGTTTCGGTCTCGTACACTAGATAATAATAGATAATATCATCGAAATAATATAAAAATAAACATTTATCCGATTGAATATCGAATTCACAAAACATGTCTTTAGTACTACGATGGCCTTAATTATAATTATACTTGAACTCACATATCGATTTATAATTAAATTTTCACAATATACTTATTATTTCTTATATCACAGAATTTTGTATATCATTTAATATTATGTATATTACTAACTTTACAACGTAATCTCGATTGTTAGCGCAATAATACATGCTGTATTCGTAACTAAATAAGTTTTAACCAAATTAGTGCAAATTAGTGGTCAGAGTGTGACAAAGAGTTTACGGTTCCCAAAAGGGTTCCATTTGAAATTCTGTTATGATATTTTTTTATACTTTTCTGTAAAAGGATTTTGATTTAGTCCCCAGTGCAACCTTGCTTTAGCTTAAATGGACCTAAATTTATAAACTGTCATATAAAAATCAATTATCAATGTTGAAAAAATAAAATCCTGAATCTTGAAACGACAATAATTGCAAACCATAGTGATTGCTTATAAATTTTATTATAGTTTCAGTACTTTCATTTTAGACCGGTTTTGCTTAGACAATATCGATTACTTGTTTAACTTCAGCATAATTTTTAAATCACTTTATTATATGAGCTTTACATTTTTTTACAAAGGAACAAAATTAACCTCCTTATGAAATAATCAAACAAATAATTTCTTATAAAAAGTATCAAAATGCTTTAAACAGGAGTATAATCACTATTGCAAATGAGAAATTACAAAATGTTTCAGGAAATATGTACAGATGTAATGGTAATACTAATATACTTTATACCGAATAAAATATTTTTAATTTGACTCAAATTTATTTTCATTCTAAGCCTATTATTTTTATATGTAGTTCTTGAGAAAATTATTTAAGTATATTTTCATAAAAAATAGTAAACATATAATGTAATGGTAATTTTTTGATTACACTTTAAACATTATAAAAATTAACATTAAATACTACATTAATTTCAATGCAAACATAAAGCAATTTTGTTTAAAGTTATTTGAATTTCCAAGTGGGTCGCCTTAACTAATGAATAGGATTATTATTACCGAAACTGTGTATTTATCATTCGTGTGTCGGCAATGCACAGCTGCTTTCTTCTCAACATTGGTTATTTAAATTATCGTAAAATAGTGGTCGTATATAATCTACAAAACTACTATCAAACAGCCGCGACCCCATTCGTATTTAATCTGTTAGGTCCAGGCCTTACAAAAGAGTTTATAACACAGTTCTCTTTGTGATAAAACTGCATAACACTGAAAAAAACACTTCAAGTCCTTTCGGCACTTTTGCGTAATGTCGTTAAAATTCTACTGAAACGGTTCTAAAAATAATTGTGCTCGCCTCTGCTAGTGCTATACATCTTTAAAATAGAAAAGTTTAATATCGTGAAAGGACTATGAAGATACAAATACACATATATATATATATATATATATATATATATATATATATATATATATATATATATATATATATATATATATATATATATATATATATATATATATATATATATATATATATATATATATATATATATATATATATATATATATATATATATACATGTATATATATATATATATATATATATATATATATATATATATATATATATATATATATATATATATATATATATATATATATATATATATATATATATATATATACATGTATATATATATATATATATATATATATATATATATATATATATATATATATATATATATATATATATATATATATATATATATATATATATATATATATATATATATATATATATATATATATATATATATATATATATATATATATATATATATATATATATATATATATATATATATATATATATATATATATATATATATATATATATATATTTGTAAACAATCACACACGAATTATAAAGATATACGTATAACTGCATATATTATGTAGATTACGGTCATATTACAGTACAGCGGAAAGCTTGTCGGTCTCAGTTATCAGACATCTAAGGATAATCGCTTAACGGTTGAACCAAATTGATCGGGTTGCAGATATCCGACGCCAATCGCTGTACTAAAGGTACAACGATCCTATTTGTATATTACCGAGAATTTACTATCATTTTAAAATTTATTTAAAGTTTCAACTACAATATACTGGAGTCAATTTACCAATTAGTAATTAATTAATCTTTACAATGAAACAAGTATCTTTGTCGTAAACATCGTTAAAATAAAGCTTTGTATAAAACAAAACGTTGAAATAATGTTATTGAAATAAGAAACCAATTTCCAGACAAATTAGTCGACCTCATCAATAATTTTGATAGTATGTGCCTGATGATGAATATTAAAAAGGATATCACGGTAACTTTAGTTATTTACTGTTGCTATTTTATACGGCCTAATACTAAATGTACGTATACTAAAACACAGTAAAAATATTCGTGTAAGAAATGTTCTAAGCGATCCTGACCGGCGATACATTATTTGCCGGGGAAAGAGTGATACACCGACAAACCGCTATTTGTCGTGGCGCACTGGATATAAATCACGCACCCCTCGCTGGCAGACTCGACGGCACCTAGCAATTGTCGTGTCCTTAAACCTGTGAACACGGTATGAACGGACGCGACTTCCATACTAATGTCCAATTTAATGTACCGTTTTTTATTTTTATTTTTAAATTCTGTTAACTTTCCAAGAATTTTTCTCTTTATAAAATTGTTTGAATACTTTACTACTAAAGGTATTTAGAGCTTAGAGTAAGTCATTTTTCTTTCTAAATGAACAGATTCTAATTTTAAATAAAAAATCTATATAATTTTAAATAAAAAAATATAAAATCTTTTGGCTCTAAGTAATATTAGCTGAAAATGATTTAAATAGATAGATAATTGAAAATACAGCGGTATAAATATCTTAAATTTTAAGTACCTAGTTTTTGCTTTTACGATCGTCAAATAATTCACTTAAATAAAAACAATTCTTACATATAAATTCACTTTTATATAAAAAAATTGGTCAAGTGCGAGTGCGGTATCAGTATAGTCTTACGTAATAACCATGAGATATGTACATATGTTGCCCATGGCGTTGCAACAACAGGTACATACAAGTTATAAAAGTTGACGTAAGGGGTAGTCCTAAAAAAGTGACAGTGGCTGACGTATAGCTTATTCCGTCCGTCTGGACTCTGTATGTATGAAAGACATGAAAAATCTATAAATTATAATTCGATTATAGAATTTGGAATAGATACTGCTTTGCTTAATAATAAGAAAATGAATAGACTAAACCAATAAAATTTTTATTTAAAACAATTAACCGATAAATGAGACAGGCTGTAACCAAATGAGCCTAATTTATTATATAAGTTTTTAATTATTATTTTATTTCAGAATCTATGTACCCAAGATTCGCCGAACCAATACCAAACGTTACAGCGACTGTCGGAAGAGATGCTTTGTTAGCATGCGTCGTTGATAACTTAAGAGGTTTCAAGGTAATATTGATATCTATTTTAAATATTGTATGTATAATCTTTGATCATGTTTAAAATAATTACAATATATATATATATATATATATATATATATATATATATATATATATATATATATATATATATATATATATATATATATATATATATATATATATATATATATATATATATATATATATATATATATATATATATATATATATATATATATATATATATATATATATATATATATATATATATATATATATAATATATATATATATATATATATATATATATATATATATATATATATATATATATATATATATATATATATATATATATATATATATATATATATATATATATATATATATATATATATATATATATATATATATATATATATATATATATATATATATAACATAGCACTGTCGCTAATCTTACTATTTAGTAGATAACCAATTCCCGGTCTTAGTTCAAATTAATATACATATAGATATGTTTATAAATATAATTTAATTTTCTTTAACACATAATATGTATGTAAGACTTGAATGGTAACTTTAATAATAGTTTTTTTATACTTTTATTGCCTTTTGAACTAGGTTGCATGGGTCCGCATGGACACACAAACCATTCTGACCATCCATCATAATATAATAACTCAAAACACGCGCATCAGCTTGTCGTACAACGATCATCGCTCGTGGTTTCTCCAAATCAAGAATGTGCAGGAAGTAGACCGAGGATGGTACATGTGCCAAGTGAATACTGACCCAATGCGTTCAAGAAAAGGATATCTACAAGTAGTGGGTAAGTTGCAGTAGGGAAAATTATTTAAGATTATTTTTATAATTTCCATATTTATAAAACTATTCAAACTGTTATATTACTTATTAACTATTTATTTATTTTATTTTATTTGTAATAGCGTGATTTCAAAATCTTAATTGTTAATAGTTTTGAGGAGGAGAAAATCACTAGTAATATAAGACAGTAGCAAAATATTATTAAATATACATAATCGTTATAGGTTTCCGATGAAGATAATTTTTTCAGTGTTACGCTACTGTATACACAGCTACTGTGTATTTAGATTTTACTTACATTTACATACTTACTTACTTATTACATATTATGTACTTTTTTATTTAGACTTTATTTAATATATTTTATTAAATGCAAACAGAAAAAAATATTTCACCCATAATAGATAAACCATTTGCAACCAAAGCCTGAATTATATCCGCATCCTCTTATCATGTTACAAATTCGATTACTACTATTACAGTTGGTTGTAGATTATCTTTTATTGATTCATATTAAGTATAATATGTTTTTTTTTTGTATATGTATATAAAATATAATATGTATATTTATCTAAACTATATATACGAAACCTCTATAGCTTAAGATATCCCAATTTCTTAAATTACTTATCGGCTTGCCCAATGCGATCATCTATCATCGACAAGTGACGTCTACGGAAGTAGTAAGGAAAGGCAGGGCGTGACCTTGATGTGTCATGTTTCGGTTGATATTCAGGCTCTTTATCATTTGACATACTACTGATATCAGATCTTGGCTCTATCTAGAGTGAAATAGCAACTTAACGAATAAATTGTTTTTAATAATATCTTATGCTCTCCTGCATGCAAGGTAGTGCACAGGAAAACTAATTAACTAAATTTTCAGTTTCTGAGGATTTTTAAGATAATTCGTGGTGGGTAGTAGATCACTAGGCCGCCTCTTGTGTTCTTATTCGAATAAAGAAATTAAGTACATAATACTTTCCCCCCAGTGTGAATCGAACTCACAACGTTCCGTCAGTTCAGCCAGATGTCGTGCCACTGTCCCACTACGACCACCACCTTAAAGGCCGGCAACGATCTTGTAATATCTCTGCTGTTACACAGGGCCGTGGGCGTCTGTGATCACTTACCACCGTCGGTGACCCGACCGCTCGTTTGCCTTGTCCTTCCCATAAAAAAAAGACGTGAATTTTACGTTATTAGTATAATAAAATGTACATTTATATAACTTTTTTAATAAGCTATATAGGATTTTGGTATTTATAAGTAATTACTCATCGTTGTCCAGTGCCTCCATCAATCATCGACAACATGACGTCTACTGACATGGTAGTAAGAGAAGGCACGGACGTGACTTTAGTGTGTCGGGCTTCTGGCTATCCTGAACCGTACGTTATGTGGAGAAGGGAAGATGGACAAGATTTCAATTATAATGGAGAATCTGGTACGATACACACATTTTATTATGTTTCGATAACTTAATTTTGCATACCACAGCTGCAACAATATTGTATAATCAAGGCATTTAAAAGCTGGATAATAGTATATGACAAAGCGAATCTAAGTTGCGAGTGTCGGGCAATACCCTAAGTGCTGTAACCAACTTAGCAATAAGTCTATTCATAACTACAGCGGAACTTTAATAAGAGTAGAACTTTTGCTTTCCTTTGTAGTTCCAGTCCCGTTGTGTTACAAATAATTTGACATTTAAATTTATTATGATTTCATAAATACGACTTTTAGAGAAAAAAACATCATTTTCCCCATTGGTAATAAAAAAAGCAATCATGTAATAATTTTTAAGTAAATGAATAATGACAAGTATAGTATATAATATACTATATTTTATAGATGTAATTTTGAGCAACTAGGTTTATCTAAGCTGATGACATACTTATCTTCAATATGACTAACAATGCCATTTTTATTTGTAGTAAGTGTAGTTGACGGCGAAACGCTCACCATAACAAAAGTATCGCGCCTACACATGGGTGCCTATCTATGTATCGCTTCCAACGGAGTTCCTCCATCGATCAGTAAACGCATCATGCTCATGGTTCAATGTGAGTAGATAAGCTGATCTGATCCAATAACAGAGTAGACTTGATGGATAATCCTTATCGAATAATGATTATTAGTTTATTAATTAGTAACCGATTTACATAATACGTGTACATGTAGTGTCTATTATTAAAACAATATTGACATGGTTAGGAGGTCGTTAACAAATCCAATTTGTGTTGTATACGGTGGTAATTAATCCGATGAATTTACTTGCTGGTGGAATTTATTTAAGTATCAAAATGTTACTGCGACATATAATTATTGTAATTTAATTTATTTTTCTCTAATTAGTTCCACCGATGCTGTCTATACCAAATCAACTGGAAGGAGCATATGTCGGTCAGGATGTAACGCTAGAATGTCACACAGAAGCTTACCCGTCCTCAATCAACTATTGGACCACGGATAAAGGGGATATGATCATTTCCGGTGAGATTTATTCGAATATCACCACTACTCACTACTTTCACAAATCACAATATATTCCAATAGGTCATTTATTTAAGTGATTGGTCAATATTCATTTGTCTGACATGTTAATATTATATTGCGACTTTACATTTGTGTAGATATGTTTTCGTAATAATATGGATTTAATATTAAGTAGGTTTCTCTAATTAATATTTTATACTAAGCTACTAATATCTATGGTATTAAATGTTCAAGTTCGAGAACGTAAATACCTACGCTTAAATCTCAACTTTCGAAGTACTAATCAGAGCAACACAATAGAACTACTACAACATTTATCATGTCAGCTTAAATAACATGTGTCTCTGTCAAATATAATACCGCACAATTCATCATTGATTTATGACCTGATAATGAAAATAGTTTGTGTCGAACGAAGGAAGTGTACGACACAATTGGTAACAGCGTTGGCAAAGGTAGCATATAAAATGGAAATATAGAGCTTCGTATTCCTTTGGGGGATAAAAGTTATATCGGGCGGTAAATTTTTACCTTATTTTCATGTAGAAGCTGATTAACAAATAAAGTTATATATTTTATTAAATGGCTTCGACTCGCGGGCTCGCTTCGCTTTGGGAAGACCGCATTTGAATGAATTACTGTTTTCATTAAGCATTTTATTAATATGTTTAGTTTTATTTATAGATTATGTTTCATCTAACAATGAGTTGTAAAATGTTTAAAGTTGATGACTAACATTAAATATTTAAAATTTTGAATAAATTTATTTTATATTTATTTTTATATTGTCTTCGAAATGTTTCGATTTCTGTTAGTTTGGCAGATAGTCTAAGGAGTTCGTTTCCATAGATTTCACCTATTAGATGATTATACATGCGAAAACTTATATCAGTTTTTCATTATAAAATCTCACGTAAATTAATATCTCAGAAAACTTATCAATTTACAAGATGTCTAAAAAAGTGTACACAATGCAATTTAAAATATTTCAAAGACGAACTGAATGCGTGTTTAATTTAATAGTAACTTTGTTTACAATTACAAATGAGGCTGTAAAAATATATTGAATATATTACATACTTGAGTACTAATAGAAGCCATAACCATCACGTGTCCCATAATAACTCTTCCCAAATATGCTATGATATTTTACTATTTTGTTTATCATCTATATATAAAAATAACTGATGTCTTTTTGTAACTTCAATTTAAATAAACTCAACAATTTTATTTTTATATTATTTGTACGTAAGTACAAAGAAACTTTTAAATTTTTATATGCATGTCTGGATTTTCGATTGTAACTGGTCTTAAACTTTTGCTAGAAGATGGATGAAGTTGTGGAGTAACATATAGGTCGCTTTTTATCCTATAATACCAAGCATTACAACACCGCGATTCGGATTTACGCGGTAAAAGCATTTTCTGCGCGACAACACCTTCTGTCGACATAAAAAATTACATAATTCAAAAAAAAAATAAAAACGTTTAAGAGCAATTCGTATATATTCTTTTAGAGTTAATCATCTTTATTTGTAATAAAATCAAACCTAAATGTTTAATTTTAGTTTTAATATATAAAATACAAAAAAATCCTAAATATCATTTATAAATAGTTACTATCAGATAAACGTAATATTTTATCATATGTCGTTAAATCGAACAGTTTACGTAAAGAGTGATTGGTATCTAACCTATACAACCCATTATGAGTAAACTAGTAAAGTTTGGTTAGATTAATCAACTCCGTAAGGTGTTGGCGATTACGATCTTTCCTTTGTTGTTTCACTACTAACTATGTAACAAGTTACCAACTATTATGCGTCACATTTTTTTTGGATTATGAGATGAGATCTAAGATTGAGATAGAAAGGTTTATTACATTGTACTACAGTATCTGTTATTATAAAGATATAATTGTATGTTGAGTGTAGTTAGGAACTACACTACTACTATTAACTATTATAGCAAATTTTATGCTTCCGTTACACGGTAGTGCAATGATTTCTTCCACATCCCAAAATATACACCGATGAAAATTTAAGTTCCACTTTAAGTTCCGATTACACTTTAAATTTATAATATAAAAAAAGTGGCAAAATCATTTTTGTCAGTCAGATTTCACAATTACACAACGATGGTATTTTTTCCCTCGATTTTCAAAATAATTTCTGTATTGGATATTTTTTTGCATATTTAATAAAAAAATCGCTTAACACAAGCTGGGGAAACATAGCGTTCAGCCATCCTTCTGCACGGAAGGGATTGCATGATCAACTTAATCTTACAACTGAACATTCAACGGCTTTAGCAAAGTGAACTAGGAATTTGAGAAAATATTTAGTTTTTATAATAGTTTTTTTTATATTTAAATTATGTAAAGATTTAATCAAATTGATAATATTGTTTTATTACCACTTAGATTTAATAATTTATTTCATTGGAGAATAAGCCCACTACTCTCACTATTTTTCATAATTAAAAATATTTATAATATAAATTAATACAGGAGTAACGTGTCTAGCGGTAAATAAATTAATTAATAATAAATTATGTTATTTCTTAACGCTGTTAAGAAGACAAAGCGTGGCGTTTAGTTTCGCCACTTAAAAATTAAAATTGGAAGAAAATAGAATAACTTTAATTAGGTGCTATATGTCATACACAAGCTAAACTTTCAAATAAAATGTGTTAATCACCTACTTCTTAGAGATTTATTATAGAAAAATAATTAAGATTCCGTTTTCCACTTACATTGTAATAAAACTATAGTTCTACGTAATTAAAATTATATTAAGTCTAATCTAACTTAAGTGTTAAAGTGCTACTTACGCTTCATCTTTAACATTATTTCCCCCTCCTTAATTGATATTCCGGTATAAAATCATTAATTATATTATTCGTTTGTGAAAATTGTTATAAACTACTGATAATACCACAAGTTTATCAATTTAACCTACTTTGTAGTATAATTTTATCAATGTGTAAAATATAATTACTAGGCAAGACATTAAATTATAGAGAACAAAAGGAAAATAAAATTAAAAACAGACAAATAAATAGAAATATTGTAAACTTGAAACAGGTAGTAAAATCTATTTTCGTGTCTGTAAAGCATTGATTATTAATTACACATTACTATTTTAAATTGCCAATTACTATTATAATTGATTGTTTGGATTCGGCGCAAAGTTATATTTTTATGAATTTGTATTTATAGGCTTTGATTTTGTTTCAAATGTATAAAAAAATAAAGGCAGCAGGATTCGAACTCGTGCCCCTATAAACATACCCAAGCTTTATCCGAATAAAGCCATATGTTCTTGTCAACTACTAGACAACAACTAGATTGTAATTATTTTTATGATTTTTAAAGTCCTAATTCCCACTGAGGACAGAAAAAATTCTTAACTCTGACCGCTAATCCGGACTCTTTCCAGGTGCTTGGATGGTTTCCAAGGGGCGCAGGTTCAAATCCCGCTGCATTCAAATGTTTTATGTTTACTTTTTTATCTTCAATGTAATACTTTAAAAATCATATAAATAAATCCCTTGGCATTGCGCAGTTTAATTTGTAAAAATCTCCTGTGTGTGTGAAAATGTTATATGCAGTAAGTTGTATAAAGGCGCGATGTTTTATAAATATAATGGAATAATATCTTCCTTTCCTTAGCATGTAAAGGTAATTGTGTAAATCCTCAAAATATTACAATGAATTATTAATATATAGAATATTTTAAAATACTGAAAAGTTATTGTAATTAGTCCTACCTAGTAGGTACCTTGTACAGGTTTGTTATTTGAACTTGTTTCCAAATTTATACGGACTATAGTTTTGGCCGGCGTCCGCCCAACTTTTCACTTTACACCGGCGACGTCATTCTGCCGTTTGCAAGGGAAATTAACTTTAGTAAACTCTTTGTTTTTTTTAAAACTTTTCTTGCGGGGCTGTATTTTATTTATGCAGAATAATCTTTCTTTACCTGCACGTGAAATCATTTTATAAACACAAAAATCCCTACAATTGTAAATGCAAAAGTAAATCCGTTTTCATGCATAAATCGATAAACCGTATTTGATGTATTTTGATATACAAATAGATAGATAAACCCCTTCGAAAAAATAAAACAAATTTTTATCGCGATCCCAATCCCGGAATTATGTGAATTGAAACGCACTGACGTAGTATTTAATTCAAACTTTCTACGGACTGCTTATAGATTATATTTTCAATGTAATGATGATCCTAGATTTGTACAACTATTGAGCGCTGTTAATTAGTATTAATTCAAAAACTAAATTTTTCCATGCATTTCATATGTATCGGGGTATCCATTTCGTTAATCGTTTTTAAAAGAAGACCTATCTATTAGTATATTTATATCGTTTTCGGTAAACTTAAGAGAGTACAAAGTTGAGTGTCAGGACTAATAAAAGAATCACGGTCTACCTATATAAGAAATAAATAACAAACAAATTATTCACTTTGTTTACTTTTATGAAGTAGACCAGACCAGTAAACCACAAAAGTTTTTTTTAATAATAGTATATTCAATAACGTATATTTAATACAACGTTGTTGCATTTAGAATAATAGTTTTACGTCCGAGAAAATCATACGAACATGGTTTATTGTGAACGTTGTATCCACAGGAGTTATCAAAATCGTGATACAACTTATTTAGTTAGTCTTACAGAAGATCGCGTAACATTACAAAGATTAATAAGGAGCCAATAGATTAGCAAGTAAATAATATAAAAAAGACAATCAGTTATATATAAATATATAACTATTTGTCTTATTGTCTTATCTGAAATACTATAGGGAAATATTTTATTTATTAAAATTATTCTACCATTCACCCCTCGCTATGACTCGACATTCTTTAACATCAAAATACGAAAACAAAATCTCGTGTTCGATTTCTCCTCTTATACGTGATTTATTGTTTTGTCTATCGGCTGCGATCGAATAGCTGGCTAAATTGGAATATAATAAAATAATGTTTTGATATTTCTTCGCAGAATTTTGTTTTAAAGAATAGAAATATTGTTGAGGCTAATTTAGCGCAATGTGACTACAAACAAGAGGATTATGGCTTTAAAAATCTAAATTTACATCAGAGCCATTGGCAACAAAATAATCACTGTATAAATTAGTAACAGAACATATATATATTTTTTTTAAAACACGCTCCCTTGTGCTATTGAATTATTGTGAGGTCATTGAACAACAAATTTACTACTTTAAATTATTTTATTAAAACAAATATAGGTATATACTTTTACATAAAATTGTAAAGGAAACTGTTAAAACAACTATTGTACATTACAACCGAGACACACGGAAATTCTACTTGCTTCATAGCTAAACCTTGTCCACGACGTAATAAATCTAAAGACAGTAAATTTAAATGGGTACCTACATTCTGAGACCGCAAATTCTCCCCTTAGTGAAATTCACATCCCAACTCGTACCTATAACATGATCACACACCATTTATTTCCTAACAGTCCATTTATCTCATAACTATCAAAGCTCACTGCGTTCGCGTCTAGGAACAACTATACAGGTTTTATATTTAAGTAGAAATGGAAATTGTAGGTGGCAAGTATGAAGCGTTCCCTGTGGATAGCGGTTATAACAAATTTATGATGCTAAAGATTCGTAACATCACCAAGGAAGACTTTGGCTTCTACAAGTGTATTGCAAAGAACTCGTTGGGGGAAACCGATGGCATCATCAGGCTCGATGGTAATTAAGATTCCGTTAAAATATACTTACAAATCCTAATTTTAATCCACTGTACACTTAAATGTTTTAATTTTTAGAAATACCAGCACCTCCGTCGGCTTTTACTACTACGCAAAAATCTATACTGGATAATCAAACAATAAGAAAGAAAGGTAAAATGGTGTTCATGTAATTTATAACTATAATTTTATTGTTTTTAATTTATTAATTTATTAATTAATACTTACACCCTTCACAGGACAATTGCAAATATTTCAATCAAACGAAGCAATCAGCTCTACATTCCAAGGTGAAGCCTATGGTGAACAAATTCGTGATTTCGGTAATAATACTTAACTCTATATAGTTGTATTTTGCTCATATCGATTAAAATGTATGAATAAGAAGTGTGTACAATCGATCATAAACCGCAAGCTTGTCGCACCGCACTGTTAGAATAATATTTATAGGGTTTCAATGGTCAATTACCTACGAAGTTAAACAGATCAATATGTTAAAAGAAATTTTAGGTTAAGCCTTAATCAAAATTCACATTGAGACCGTATTATTAGTATTCAAAAATACTTTTATATCATATTACTTTAAATAAAAAATATTTGATCTTTTTGATGTCCTTCTTATACTTAAATAGGATTAAGAATATTTCGTTGACTCAAACCAATCCAATTATATAGGCATGAGTGTCATTAAAAAGCTTTGTGAATAAAAAAATATGCCTTGATTATCTTCAAATCATAACAAAGGTAGACTATGATTTTTTATTTACTTTCACATAAATTTATCTTTTAAACTTATTTAAATGAAGGCTAAATTAAGATTTTAAATAAATGTGCAATACAGATTTCCCTAGTATTTTTTATTTATAAAATATTTTTTTACAGATTACTATGAAAAGGAAAACTCGGCAGTGACTCCAAAGCTAGAAAAACTTTTATATTTAACATTTTTAATTCACCAAGTAGTAACACTTCGTGTACATTCTTGATAATTGTTGTGTAAATAAAATTCTTATTTTAATTAAAACCATCTATAAGTTTTTATAATAGAAAATTTTCATTTGGCTGAACAGACAATAATCACTTGTACGAAATCAACATTCCGTTTAAACTTCATATATACCTGTTAATTACGCACATTAGTATTCTAGATTTTATAATATTGTATTTTAATATGTAGAAGTGTTTTTATGCAAATCTGCTTTATGAAATAGTATGAATGGTTTTGCAAATGAATGTTGATCTAATGAAGCTTTGCATAAAGCCAGACGTTTTAGAGACCTGCCTATACTAGTCATTCTACATGCTTCAAAAAATTAGGTTCATTTTAAAATTATTTATGTACATGTTGTGATATATTTAAATTAAAACTGTTTTTAAATATTTTAAAAAAATAGTTTTAATTTATCACTAATTAATAGCCATTTGTACATATAATATAACAAATAAGAAACACTAAATGGTAAACAATTTTTATTACTAAGGATTATATTATACACAACTCAATCAATTCACTTTTATAAAAAAATGTTAATACAATCACGATAAGCCGCTTTAAAATTTGTTTATTAGGCAATATAAAATGTTATACACGAAATTCCTGCCGTTGTTAATAAATATTTTCTTAACCTGACTAAAGTACCTGACATTTCCGGCGAAATCCCGACGTAATAATTATGGTATCTTTACCGACCCCCATATTTTGTTACGTGATTCTCTAAGGATTCGCGACCTACAATTTAGAAACCCCGGCCTGTTAGGGATCTATTTCTTTTATGCAATGATAGATTGGCGTATGAACCTTTAAATTTGTTTCTACCTTTTGAGATTTATTCTCCAAATTACTATTTATTTATATCACTTTTAGCGTTTTTAGTTATTATATATAGACAAGTAAGTGTAGGTACCAAATGAATAAATAATCCGATCCTAAGGAGATATTTTATCAGGGTTGCTTATAATTTGAATGTATTTACCGTACAATATACTAATTACAACGAATTTGTCCAGGTTTCGCATTTAATTCAGATGAAGTATATTTAGAGCTCGTTTTAAGACAATAGGTTATTTTGTTCGTAATATGTACCTAATATATATTTCCAATTCCATTGTTACCTGTGAGCCAAAAGCATTATGAATATAAAATTGTCTTAAATAAACACTTGTTTAAGAAAGAATTTATTACATTCACAAAGAAGATTCTGTAGAAAAAATTCAAAGCTTTGTGATATTTTTATATCATAAGAAAATAATAAGATACACAGACATAAAATTCACCCAAGTTATTGAATCCGCTATAAATGTTAGATTTAGATTTATGACGATATACATACAAACATATTTAGTATGTTTTGTATTTCTTTACTTGCTACAAACGAAACTGCCAAATACTGTATAAATAAATTGATGCTTAAATACTAACTTTGTTTTAATTCAGAATTATATTTATCTTTCCTGTTTAGACTGTACGTTTTTCATTAGATATAGCAGTTGCAAGGTAGCGGTACAGTGGCTGATTAAATGAAACAGTTGTGGGTTCACTCCCATTTGAGGGAAGAATGAATAATTTCCTCGCTTGGTACGAAGACAAAATTCGACGTAGAATTTCGCCACTCAACTATCTATCACCTCTGTGGCAGTGTGGATTTCTACGTCACTTATTTTATTGTCAATGTTAAAACACAATGTTTCCAAAATAGGGCGGGAAGTGGGAAACGGAGCACCTCAGCAATGGGTTCATTTTGTACACCCCATATGGAAAAAAGACGTGAAGTTATTTGTCTATTATATATAGTATATATCGACGCTAGGCCAGGGTTTCGTTATCAGGAGTCCATTTTTCATCATAAAATAACACAGTAATGTCATCTTATTTTCGTGCGATAGATAGCACTGAAAAGGAATTTTGCACAATTCAGTCTCTTTTATTTAATTACATTTCTGTTCAATGTTTGAAATAATATCATAAAATTTACATTACATTACAAATAGATTTTACTGGTTTCAATAATTAAACATTAATTTCAATACTAACTACTGTCGAAACAATAAAATGTATGTTGATTTGCGCCCATATATACCTACTCAAAGTAACTTAATTTAATTTCTGTAAACAGCAATTTAGAATATAATTCGTTGATGCCATTGTTCAGGCCGTAACGTCTGAGAAAACTACGAATGTTAAGAGTTCGATTCCACGAAAGAAAATTAACATTTTGTTATTTCCATTCACATTTTCTTATTTCATTATTATTCGTGGCATTGAGTTTCATCACTCAACACGCAACATCTTGAATTTAAGCGGCTTAGTTCTCTCAACCTACACAATTCACCTTTAATTAATCAACATCTAGCATTTAATAAATGTTAAAAAATGTAGTTATTAAGAGATGTCAACGTAAGAGAAACAACGAATGAATTTTTTTTAAGTAAGTAATAAGTGAATGAAATTGTGTGAATGGAACTATCGTGATATCGAATAAACTAGTCAACTACATAAATTTAGAATGAATGACTTTTCTAAAATACAACAACTAAGACGACCCTTCGTTACGCATCTAACAGTAAATGACTGTGAGTTTGACTCCCATTCAAGAGAGAAAGGATTATTTTTAGTTAGTGATGCGCGGCGTTAAGTTCCACCACTTATTATATATACAATGTCTCGATAGGCGGAAAGTGAGGAATTTAATAAACTAAACATTAGATTCTTTCTGCCAAAAAAATATTCATTAAGGTATAAATCTAGGGCTCCACCGACTGAATTTAAATTATTTTAAATTTTAACATTTGAAAAATAATTTGAATTAATCAAATTCCTTACTCTATCCCAATGTTTAAATTAATTATAATTTGAATAAGTAATTAGTTAAAATTATAACAATAGAACAGTACATTTTACAGTCCTCTCTCAGGTGATAAAGACTCAAAATATGCTTATTTTACAATACCTATAATAATTCAATTGGTGTACTAAATTAGAAGAATATATTATATTATATACTTCTTAAACAACATGACACATTCATATATCTTATGCAAACATAGCAAGCATTAACGTTTTTGTCTAAACATTTATTAATTATTAATACTTTTATGATTTTTATAGGTTAACGGCCTTATTCATAAAAAAGCCTTATAGAACGTTTTAAATATACTTTAGTTAATACGCTCTTTAGGCTTATAGAACGTTCGATAAATGTTTGTATTCATAAACGCTCTATAAGCCTTCTACAACTAAAGTGTCACTAATTTGATTTATACGTTCACAATGTTGCCACTATACTGAAGTCGGTCGACTTGTTGCCGAAAATACCAATAAATCCACAGATGATAAGTGACAAACGCATTGACATAGTATGACCACAGATAATATTACGTACAAAAATATATTTTTGGATCTGGCTTGACATTTACCGGCTTCATTTACGTCGTTGTTATCACAAATACTCGAATGTTTATTTTATTTTAGTGTATAAATTTACTTAATTTTTAAAAAAATAAGTCAAAAGAAGTAAAACGACAAATAATTGAAAATTGTTTAGACGTGGACAAGTATTACCTTATGTAGAATTTATTATTAATAAACTTGTTAATAACTAAATATAGTTAATAAATATCAAACCAAATGTCAATTGTTATATTGTTTTGTTTACGAAACTGAAATTGACACTCTTGATGACAAGCGACTCGACGACGTCATATCAATGCTCATATTAGTATGAGCTAGAATCAGCTGTTATATGAATCGTCCATCTTTGGACATTAAAACACTCTTATAGTAGGGTTCTCGGTTCTATAACTTTATGATAGGTTTATAGAACTGATTGGCACAAAAATGCTGTTATGAATAACGTTTTTTGACAACTGTACTATATCGAGTCTTTAAGCGTGCTATAACTTTTTATGAATAAGGCCGTAAGTGTTTTTTATTACTTTATAAAATAGTTAAAACAATTTTATGCTCTTTACTCCTGCAAAACTATAGAAAATACATGCATAAATTTACACAAATGAAATAAATCTAGAGTTGTGTGTGTGCGATGTTCGCCTGTTTACAACAATACTACGTCGATACATAAAAGCCACTAGGTTCTTTGACACATTTTCGAAAGGAAGGTCAACATTCCTACAACACGAACGTAGCATCATAACGTTTTTCCGGCCTCAAAAGATTACTGATCAAATAGCCTTACTTTTTGTGTAGGTATTTGCCTCGCAAAGGCTATGTTATCCGGAAAAAACAAAAGTTTCCCGAGGGATAAGGATGTTAAGTCCAGAGCAGTGCTGGAGGGCAAAAGGCTAGTTCTCATTACATATCTTGATTTACTATTTCATTACATTACATATTGTTTTATTTATATATTTTCTTCTGCTTAAAAAAATGTTGAAAAGATTTAAATGTATAATAAACATAAAGTTTTAGATACGTGTTTGGTACGTCAAAACAGAAATATAAGATAGTAGCTGTGCTACCGCCACATAATATTTTTATGGTAATCTTTATGTAATTCATATTCTATATGCCTTAAATTAAAAAACAATAAATTATGATATCGCGATCGTTGTGGGTTCAACTTCCATTGAAGGGAAAAAATTACTTATATTTTCATGGAGCCCAGTATATTAAGTTATGCCACGCAATACAAAGAAGTGTCTTTACACTAGGTTCAGGAGAACCTAAACTTCTAACACTTATTTCAAGAGCCAGGAGCCAGAGGCAGAAGCCTCACCTGCTATATACTGGACGAGATTAAATTAGAATTTTGAAGTCAGGATTTTATAAATGTACAGTGTGCTAGTATCTTTACAATAAGTGCATATTTTTATTTCCATATTACATGTTTTAACCATTTTTCCACAGCTGAATTGGCCGATTTCTACTCATCGTTTCAGTACATTAGTTTTTATAGTCTAAACCCTTTAAAATGTTATAGACAAAAATAGCCGGAATTCGCATAATATTATGGTATTTGTACGTTTTACTTCTTTTATGGAAATTTATCTTTTTTGTTTTTGTAACCTCCCAGAGTATACCTACGTAAAATATATCAATATAAACTTGACATCCTAGCACTTCTTCGTACCGAAAAAAAAACTATTTAAGTTCTGGATAGTTTCTACTAGTTTCTACTACGTCGGTTCTCGCACCAATAACCTTCTCAAACATTATACTACGCTGTAGAAATTGCTATGGAGCCTCATTTAACAGTAATACTTTGGAATGCGATGACGAGAAACGTTACACGGTCTCCGTTAGCAGAGGACTCGTCGGCGTCGGTAGAGTCCTCTTTGTCAGTATAATAATCATGTCTAATTTCCATATATTATCTTTAAATCGTATATTATGTATGAATATTTGGTTTTTATTTATGTTAATTTACCTGATTCTAAGTGTGATATATTTATCACTATTAAGTAATTTTAAGATTAAAGACATATTTCTTACATTTTTTAATTTCATATATTAGGGATTATTATTATAGAAATAATAACAAACTAATACACATTTAAATTTTGTTTACTTCACTAGTTGACATAAAGATATTTATTTCATAATAATTTTACATTCAATAGCGATGTAATGTTTATTATGTTTATTTCGTGAATCTTTTATTTACTATGTCAATAGCTTACTTTTATAATAACATAGCAAGAGATATATAAAGGTACCTACTAAGCGACGCTAAGCCATCGTTATGTGAATAGTGGGACGTTTGTCGACCTGCAAATACGTCCGATGTGGTATATCCGCCTTGCCATCTGTCAGTTTATTGTTCCTTTGGAAGGAATAATGCAACAAGTGCATACATATATTCATAAAAAATATTATTTTTATATTTGGTCAAAAACAAATTAAAAAAGTAGCAATGTAAAAATAACGGTAGTAAATCTGTTTGTAGTAATATCTACCTATTTAAATTAACATATGCACAATGGCTTATGTTCCCTGAACATTACGGTCGAGCAATTCCTAGTTACATGTTATATAATGTGAAAATTTTTGGGATACAGCCAAAAATTCTATCTAAGTAGAGCTTATGTTGAAGATTGGAAGATTAAAGTACTTAAAATAAATAAATAGCGCCAACCGTTTTGAGGTGGAAACTTTGAAATTGGATTCCAAATATTTTATTTTTTGTATCGATATCGTATTTTAAATGTTTGCTTTCGCTTTCGGCTTCGCCCGCTTTGTCAAATGGAAATGACCAGGTGTTCCACATTCTAAGTTGTAACTCTGGTACAGTGGGTACATAAAAACTCTTAGCATTTTGCTTATTGATTTCCTACATATGTCGTCTACCTATCTAAGAAAAAATAATTTAAAATTGTACCAAAACTTAATTTTATTAGTGCTTTGCAACAATCTCAATTTTTTATAATTAGTATAGATTTAAAGATGTAGTCAATTTACCGTTTTACTTCAATTTATCTAATTTAACTTAACAATTGATATAAGTCGTATTAAAAGTTTTAGCATCTTTCGTAGTAGGTACTTTTAAAAACAAAACCTAATAACAACACTCTCAAATTATAGGTCTGGAATATTTAACACTAATAAAGTATCATAGTGACGTTTAAAACATATACAGCATTAACAAACGTTAAATTGATTTGATTTTTTCATTTGATTTATTTGATTGGATTGATTTATTTTTACATATAAATATAGTCTATATTAAATGCGTCAGTGTTCAAAATCAATTAATGGCTAGACCTAGCCCAGGCCTAATAGCTATCTAGTAGAACAGGCTTAATTCATAGCCTTCCAGTAGTTCCAAAGATGTGCATATACAACTAACCAAATAGATAAATAAACCGACACAGAGGCCAGCAGATAAATATAAGTACAGACTATTAAATGTATAAAAAGTTAAAGGACAACAAATAATAGAGTATCTTTTATAGTTTTTTCATCACCTAAATGATTTTATCCAAAACGTTTATTTACATAAAATAACTTGTACAGACACGACTCCAAGACAAATTAAATGAAATGGATTCAAAAAAGACGAGGCAAATGAGACCACAAACCAATTTTTCAACCCCATACTTACAACCAAAACATATATGTAATTGGCATCATATACATAATTGATAATTATAGTATGAACGCACAATATGTGGCATTAAGCTCCTCTATATAGTATGCTGTGGTTGGTTAATATAAAAGTTTTTTTTTTTTAAATCTGAGTGAAGTTTAAGAGGCCTCTTGGAATATTTGTATCGACACCTTGATGACATGATAAAGTATAACAAAAAACAGAACAAAACCATAGTTTTACTACATTGTAGATTTAACCTAACAAAAATTCTATGTGGATATAAAATTTGCATTGTCAATTTTTTTAATGAAACTTCTTTTACATTTAAATTGACTAGCTCCACCTCGGAGCAATTTAGCTCGTTGCTCTTCTCGAAATGGTCCCTGCGGCCTGTAATAGGTTTCTTAAAAGGAAATCGAGTTAAACAGGCGTGATTGACTTAATTGTAGTAAGGTTTATTTCCCAAGATTAAAGAATCCCTTCAATGTTGGATAACCGAATTTTTGAAATTAAGCTCATTCAATTTGGCCAATATTATAATACGTTTGATATTTTTTTATCATGACTCGTTTAATCTTGCGGGCCGTAAAATGGACGGATACGACTTCATTTAACGGCTAGCACTTCGAAATTGAACCGCTTAATCGCAGCAACGTGGAGCAAGCGAGAAATCATTGGCAGCCCTAACTCGTAATTACGTTGAAGCACCTTTGATGCGTGGAACTCCCTTGAGATTGAGCGATTTTCGTCGTTAATTCTCCCTCTTTGTTTGTCTTATTTAAGTATAACCATTTAAGTTTCGCTAGCCGAAAACGATATCTAATTAACGTTGATGATACACAGCACTATTTTTTCGTATAAACATATCTTTAATATATATAATTTGGTGTCATTGTATTTTACGACTTAGTTTCGTTACGAACGATGCACATATAGGGTGGCATATACACCTTTAATAAGGATCAGTTCAACCAAGTACCGTGAACTCGAACACGAACAAGAACCGCTATTTCCATTAATATGTAACGAAAACCAATCTCAGTGCAGTGCCTTTATTGTCTCGACCAAATCAATACCCCTACTTAGCTATTTACCACATTCTAGTTTCACATTATTATATTTTTAAGCACTTTAACATGTTGTAAATTTTAACATGTTGTAAATTTTAACTGTTCCTAAATTTTTAATGACGCTACAGACTTAATTGATAATGCCATTTTGAATGCCTACGTCATGGATTTATAAAAAAATTAAATTCAAACATTTGGATAACCATAAAGAAAGTAGGAACGGGACGTAAGAACGATTGAATGTCAGTTTCTCTTACTATGCACATAAACACAAACTTAAGTTAGATAATATATTATTAACAAACTCAGAAGTGGTTAAAGTTAATTCAAATATAAAACACTAAAAACACATATTGATCACACGTTCGACTATATTCGGACATAGATTCCTCGCAATTACATAGAATGACAAATCACTCAAAAACAGTACCTCAGGATAGTTCCCTTCTAGTACAAGCCCTTGCCAACGAGCAACTGCCACGATTGACATAAATTCAACGCTTTTATAGTCTTTATGATCTAAAACTACCCCCTTTTATGAAACTGTTTGGAATAACGACTAAATAAAATAGGTGGTAGCTAACAATATGTTAAATGGAATTGTATACTTTAAGCTTATAAAAAATGATAGACTGATAAAGTCTATTATGTTGAGAAGTAGGCCGAAAATCACTATGACAATTAAACGATGACCCACAGGGCTCGTGTTAACAATAGTGATACTGAAGAATTTCGGTAGATTTCCATATTTAAGTCTCTATACTACTTATTTTGTAAGCAAACTTTAGGTCTCTAGTCCCAATGAAGTGATGTACTCCCAATGAAGAGCAATTTTTCGGCGCTTTAGGCAAATTTTTCAGCTGTCACTCCACTAAGAAATATAATTACTTACTAAATGAAGTGAATTAAGAAAAAAGTTGGGTACAGCATAATCATTGTATCGAAATTATCTTCCAATGGACACTAGACATAGCCCGAGTTCGAACAAGTTTTTCTAAAAGAAATCTCAGCAACTCATTATGTACAAAAGCAAGTCCTACTCAATATATATTGCTAGTATCATATAGACAGGGTGACTAACTATAAATTGGTAGCTCGTTGTTGTATTATTGTCATAGATTGAAATGAACAATGCATTGCAAATCTACCTTAAGTGAAGTGAGTCAGAATATATATAATTAACAATACTATGTTTATATATATATATATATATATATATATATATATATATATATATATATATATATATATATATATATATATATATATATATATATATATATATATATATATATATATATATATATATATATATATATATATATATATATATATATATATATATATATATATATATATATATATATATATATATATAAACATAGTATTGTTAATTTATTTTATATCTTTTGAGAAAGATAAAACTTGAAAATGAGGTTTGAGGTTTAAGAATATTTATTTCTCATAAGAATACAATTCACTTACATGAGAAACTAACACATTACACTTAATACAAAAATAACATAGGTACATTGCACAAAGGAAGTATTTTAAAGTAAATAAAATATTAATTTGAGTAACAAATAAAATGTAGGGTAGGATGTTCGCGTAGTCGATGCATTGTGCGGAATAAGAGCAACTGGAAGTGTCACGTAACTTCGTATTCCATGTTATACTATAATATTTTTTCTTATACTTTTTGTTTTATTTTGTGTTATTCTATATAGGTCCTTTGATTTTCATTATTCTTTTTGTGTATTTTTTACTTTTATTTATTTTATTAATTTATTGTTGTTACATTTTACAATTTTTTGACATGATTTTTAGTATTTTTTTGAAAATTAGTGTTGATTTTACTTCTTTAATATCTTTTGGCAATTTATTGTACAAATAAGCACCTTCAAAATTTTATTATTAACCAAATTTTCAAGTTTTATCTCAAACTTAGAAAGTAGAAAAACAGAATTATTTTATAATACAGTGTTTTGTTATTATAACACAGACACTTAAAGAGATTACTTGATATTTAGAATTAATTGAAAATTATTATACTCTACAAGAATCCAAAAATGCGCAACATATACTATAAGTATTTTAAACAGCCTGTGATAAATGCATAGTGACTATTATTATATATTGTTCATTCTTTAAAAATCAATCACAAAATTAATCAATGTAATCATATTTTATACTCAATTACCCCTCGCAGCCATCATTCAGAATAACAACGTAATTTAACAAAATAATTTCAGTATTTTAAAGCGTATGTACGTAATTATATATAATAATATTTTAATTTAATCATGATTGGTATTTGTATACATTTAATTACTGTAATAATTATGTAAACAAAAATCTGATATTTCTCACATATTTTACATATCTCAGGGTAATAGTTATGGATCAATTTTGAAATTGCATTGTGTTGTCATATAAAATAAAGCATAAAGTTCTATCAGAGCATTTTACCTAAGTCAAATATGATCATTTCAAACAAATTTAGGAGGGCGTGTGATATAAGAACTTCCAAAATATTATAAGTACTACAAATAATAGTATGGAATTTAGATGGACAATCTGACACAATAATTATACTGCAGTTCAGCCATTGAATCTCAGTTTCTATGATTATCGCATAAAGCCGAACTTTTCAGCTTTTCAATATAGTATAGAAGTATATTTTTTATAAACTATTGTGAAAAATTGTGCTTTCCTTATGACGTTTCAATTTACCAAAAAAATAATAGTGTTATTTGACAAAGTCATAAATAAACGGCACATATATAAGATAAGTTAAATAATTTTGAATATATTAAGATTTATATTATGCTTGATGACACTTTGAGAAAGACCGTTAGCACAAGGGTTTTAGTTTCAAACGACGTACACGTTAAAGATTTAAACCAGCTAACGTAACGGGTCAAGTACACACAGCACGCATTTCATATTTTACTGGAGCACATGCACCATAAGAAGTTTGTCTAACACCAATGGACTATATAGTGTAATATTTATCTTCTTAATATTTTTCTCAGAAATATATATATATATATATATATATATATATATATATATATATATATATATATATATATATATATATATATATATATATATATATATCAAATCACTATTTTTAAAAATTACTAACTTTAAAGAACTAATTGCAAATGTAAGTACTTGCTCTGTTTCTACTCAACTGACACTTTAAAATCGCTTAATTACACGAACACAAAGCAAAGAAGGTCAGAGCCAACTAATTAATCCCAATACGAACATGAAGTCGAATTTCAAATAGATTTTAATTATATTTTAACGTTTTATTCAAAATCCTAAATTTAACTATAATTATGAAAATACTTAATAAAAAAAACATCTCCGCTGTTTTGTACTAAAGTAAGGTGACTCTTTCGATCTTTGATAAGCAACTAAAAACATCTAAGGTCATGTTTTTTAACCATTTCCCAAATTTATAAAATTGAAATTTAAAATTTAATGTAGAACTTTATCAACTTTTAAATTTGATTCTCAATGAAATATATTCAACTGTTAAGTATTTGCTTTATTATTATTTTTTTATTTAAATAAAATTCTTCCTTTTTTTATTTCGTATTATACGACTCGTCTCATTCTCTATTTTGTTATGAAATGTAATACAACCCAACATCGCACTTTGTCTTAAATCTTGAACAATAGAAATATGTGGGATTACGAAGAAGTTAGGACTAGTTTAATAGTAATATTGCCGCGTCACATACATTCTTTATAATGTATAGATATAAAAGTATCTTTAATATTATTACAACATTATTACATTTTTAAATTTTTTGCTGAAATAACCGCGAGACTCAATTTGGTAGACTATAGGTTACTCTATTATTTATTCAGTTTTTTTGTAACTTTTGTCGTGCATTTACCGTTGTAAAGTGAAGACTATAGCTCTTTACATATCTGCAATCTTTTGAACCATTCCTGCCAAAGCACTATTAAAATTTTGGAGCGAAGCCAATTTCTATTATAAATTTTGTAATTTATAAAATGCAATCTAAAATTGTTGCCTTGTTTTATTCTTTATCACGTACAAGCAAGTCGTTGTAATATATTATTTTTATTTATTATATTTAATTTTTTTAATGAGAAATCCGATTCTTCAATAATGAATGTGGATAATGTCCTAATAATCCGATTAATGAATATGATAAGCTTATTAAGAAATAGACAAATGATAATTTATTAAATAGAGTAAAAATCATTAAAACTTCCTCATACGAGTATATTAAGAAACAAATATTTTATTTACTTAACCAACTATTTTATTTTGTAACGATATAATATTAAAAACAGTGAATTTGGTTTAATAAAAGCTTTTTTTGTATAAAAATCCGTAAGAATATTAAAAATAACAAAATATCTGCATGCTATTAATAATAACCAACTGTGTATGTTACAATTAAATTAAGTGAGGCGGAAGTCGTTTTATCAACTGCTTTCCTTGAATAGCTTTGGCGGCTGCGGATAACTGTTCAAAAGCACGTCTCATGGTTACGTTAAGCAAGCTTAATTGACTTAATTGTGGGGCTTTCTTATTCGGGTCTCTCAAACAAAAGGCTGAAAAATCACAAAAACCCACATTTTTGTAACCTATAATATAATATCAATCTATGGATTTCTTCCTTCATTCGCCGCTCCATTTGGCCCCTGTGCAGTGGAAAATAGACTCCAAAGGCTTTATTTAACGCTTGGCACTTCGCAAATTGAATCGTTTAATCGCACCAACTTGAAGTTAGTAAGAAATCATTGGCAGTCCTAACCCGTAATTATGTTGGTGAACCTTTTATCAGGAATTGTTATATGTGTTCAAATATAATATATGTCTTGATAAATGCAAATATTTACAAACAATTACAACATATAAAATGGACGGAGTGTCTTAATACTCGGTTCGTATAGTTCCTGCAGTTCCCTCTGCCTGCCCTACCATGTGCGTGATAAAACGTGAAGCTAAAAAAAATATACTTTATTTATTCAGTATCGATATTTATTACAATTTAATAATGAATACCTAGTAAACTTAAGAATAAAATCATGTTAGTCACAGTACTTATAACTAGAGTTATTGGATTTTTATATTATTTTTGTTTTTAAAATCACTGAATCGTCAATGCAAAATTATGTACAAACATATTTAATTATATAAACATTAACGCTTGCCCAAAACCAAAAGGCACAGCTTCTGTAATGCTATTTGTATAATATGTATATAATGTGTAAATCTTAATGTACCAATATTATATTTGAAAAAATTTCTAATAATAAAATGCCATTCTTCCAATAAAGCCGTAAGATTCGAAACATTGTGAGCCACTAAAGAATAACGAACTGTTGAAGAACCGCCTTAGCAGCGTGCAACTTTGCTATGCTTGCTTGTAAGTGTTAAAGTGACGCAGCCCGTGGAACATTCTGTTGGCAATGCGAAATTGTTAAAACTTCATGGATCACAACTAGATAATTAGTGTTCTAGAAGAAAACATCAGTAGTAAAAATTCTAGTAATAATTTAAATTCAGCAATATTTTGATACGATTGCAGAACTGAATACAGCGCGCATTATGCCAGTTGACGTTCTTTACGTACAACACAACATTATAAAAATTGATTGTTTCTAAAGAATTTTTATTAGTGGCAAGGTGAAATTCCGTTATCGCATTCATTTGCAATTGACTTTTTTTTTAGCTTCACGCCTTATTCCGCACATAGCAGGGTAGAAAGAGGGAACCACAGAAACCATAGCAACCTAGTGTTAAGATACTTGTAAAGCAGTGCTTTCCGCCTCTTATGAGACATTGCGTTTTCAGTGGCGAAGAAGACAAACACTAAGCCCTAAGGCTAAGTAAGCTAAGTAGAGTGTGCTCTAATATAATAAATTAATAAATACACCACGACGGTCCTCTGCAATCGTTGCAAAATCTCATATCATGATATTTACTGACATTCAATAAAACAATAGTTGTTTTTAAGTGACCTAATTCTAAGCTTTATAGAATAATCATACAATTATATATTCAAAATATTTAATTATCTTTCACTTTACACATCATAAAAATATCTTTATATTTATTTAAAAAATATATTTACAGATTAAAAATTGTTACTTCTTACTACTCACTTTTTATTTACTTTATGTTAAACTTTTAGATTAAAAAAATTATAATCGGTAATAATGACTGCGTTTTATTTAAATAGAATCAGAATGGTGCAAATTCTAGAGGTTTTAGCCAAAATTTTTGCAATATTGACGAAGAAGTTGATCGATATTACAAAATTAGTACTGTAATAAAATTATCAATTTTTACGAGATTTGCAGCAACTACCTCGTGAACATACTGAGGACGACCAAATAGTGATTAGGGCGGATAAACGACGAGTAGGAATACACGAGGCACATTTAACGCTCCAACAATAGATTGAGCTGTAATCCCGATTGATGGTGAAAACTTGGAAACACGTGATATTTTACGCCCACATCATGATAATGGGCAAATGGTACTGCTATTTAAAGCACATCGTTCTTATGACACAATAAATTTTGGAAAAATATGGATATTATTGAAATATTAAAGTGTCAAGTAAGTCACAAGTTTCCGGTTATTTCTGTGTACTGGCCCCTAAAATGGTGACAGGTCGTCTTGTTGTTTGTTATTCTTTTATGTTATTATTTTTTATTTGTTATGTTATTTTATTAAGTTATTTTATTTCTTCAACTTTATTATTTATAAATATAAAAAAATAATACATACAAACGAAATACATAATATTAGTAAACAGAATTTACATATACATTATGTTTAATATTAGTATTCAATTTATTTGTATTAGAAAGCAGTTGAGTGATCGCGAACGATGAATTGTCGCGTCCGTATTTACCCCCTGGTAGATTATAAAATTATTAACTAACTTGCTTTCTATTGGATGTGATCTTTTAGTTTTTATTTTGATTATTTTGCTTAATTACTTTCTACGCTAAGTTTCGTATTTGTAGTTGACTGTTTATACGTTTATTTTTTTACCCATACATGTAAAATGGCGTTAATTATAGTCAGTACTAACCGTGAGTAGACTTTTATGATTGCTTCTTGATAGAAGCAATAGTATTGATATACTATAGACATATAATATGTTCTATAAACAGATAACGTTTTTATTATTATTTTTTATACATATAGAACACCTATAGATTCCATTACATTATTCTTGTCCATACCAACATTTTATTTTTACTTTCCATTTTATTTTCCATTTTTTATGTTTATAATGATACTCCGAAAATTATTATTTGAACTTGAAATAATAGAAATAGATATTACGCCATACAAGAATTTATTCGACAAATTTACAATGTTCATTAAAATTGCTTATTATTAATTGCTTGCCACTTACCAGTAATTGACGTAATTTGAGTGTTACTTCAGACTGTTAGTTACCATGCCAAAAGTCACTCACTTTATATACAGTAGATATCATAAATCAAATTAATGCGATATAAATGGTAATTAAAGATTTTTTTGGGAACTGTCTAAACTGAACTGTTTTCTTATATTAATTATTAATTATGTTGGTCCAGACTTAATATTACCAAGTTGCCACTCGTCTTGTCTAGTTTTAAGGTGATTCACAAAGAAATAAACAGACAGACTGTACAAACTTTACGTTACTTCGTAGAAAATGGTTCGTGATGATGTTAAACGGTGGCGATCGTTAATGTTTTGTACTCTGAAACCTACACTTGGATCTCAAGGCCCAGGCACTGCGTCAGGTTTCTGATCCTGGTCATCATTATTGGTTTTGGTAGACCAATGTACGGAGTGCTGAATGGTCTCTTCTCTTGAGGTAAAATTATTTTTGTTACCAATTTATGTGTGTTTCATATGGCGACCCACTTACGCGAAATATAAAAATATATAGATTTTTATGGTCAGCATTTTCTCCAAATTTTACAGCCGATATGTAGTACAATATGTTAACGAGAAGTCACAAATTATTATTAATGTATTAAAAGAGAGTAATTTAATATATAGCTTCAAATATTTAATACGAAATTCATCTCATAAATAAAACTACGTTACGTTTTCATTGCATATACAAAAATATTTTAAAACTACATTTCCTGCAAAAGTAATAATTCAAGCAACAGTTTCAGCTTTACTTTCTTTCCACAAAATATATTTTGGTTATGTTTGGTCGTGACTGACTTATTCATACATGAATGGACGAAGAAAATTGAAATTTTCATTAACCGGTGAACATTGAAAAGACTAATGTAAAACGTACGAGGTAGTGCCACTCGCAGAGAAAATGCCAAAAAGATTATAAATGAAACCAAAGTACACAGAATATGACATGGCACTTATTGTAAGACTTTATATTGATTTACATAAGCTTGATATGAGTTTAGTTTAAGTAGTATTTTAAAGCAACAGTACAGCATAAATCATTGAGATATCGCCAGACAGACTAAATATAAAAACAATTAATTAAATAATTATGAATATACCATCTTTACTCTGCCTTATTGAGATTCAGACACAAAGAACTTCGTGTTAAGACTTTTGTTATTTAACTATGGGTAAGATAACAAGAAAAAAATTAAAAACAAACAATATGTCTTCCTTTTCTTGAAAAATCTTTTTAAGTAGGGTATATTTAATTAAGTTAATCTCAGCTTAGACATAAAAAAAACGTTTAGTCTAATGTAACTAAAGCTCATCTTAACGTCGTTTATCGCTTATTTAATTGGTACAGGCAGACTCCATTGGTGTAAATACGTTTTAATTAACTAAGTGCCGTTTGGAAATAGGCAGGCGGTCATCATACTGCAGCTTTAAATTCTGAAAAGTTAATGTAATAAAATATATCCACTAAGCCGTCGTAATGCCTCGGATTTGACGTAGCTATCCGACGCTTATAAAGGCTGCGAAATTCCTCCCATATGCCTACAACCTCTGTCTCCCCTTTCACATATTTTATACGATTTGTGACGTTCATAATGAATGAAAAAGAAAAAAATGTAATATGAGAAACAAGATTAATCTTATGGAGATTTGTGAAATACAATGAAACGTTGGTGCTTCTGTTTCTTCATTTTGCTTGTTTATATTGTATATTTGTAGAATTGTTTCAGTAGGTAAATATTATTATAGGCTGTTAAAATACAATATGAATAAAAATATTTTTTTAAAAGTAAAATATTGCAGCAAATGTCAATATTAATGAGTTGTGAGAAGGAAGAAGCTGTACACATTCATCGTAGGTTCACCCACACTCTCGCATTTGTACCTAATGAACCGTGAACGATGCAGCTTCCGGAAATATGAGTATAATTCAATGTAAAATTTTCCCCACAATACCGTAAGAAGACAAATATCAGTTCTTATTGCACTCAAGAAATATTTTGTATTATCCTGAGAATAAAATTCTCTGCTGCCAATTATTATTATCTTAGTAATGCAGGCGGCTTAATTAGATCTTGCAGACCGTTGACCAGACTTGATCGATTAACACTTAAGAACTTCGAGTGCAAAGAAAGTTTGTCCGTCTACTAAGAAACGTTAAGAAACTCCAAAGAAAAATCTCTTTGCCACCGGAAGTCATCCATCAAATACTTCATCAACTGCACCTTTTCTTATTAACACTTACAATAACATATTGTGGTCATGTTCACTTCAAATACCTATACTTGTACTTTAAATCTTATCAAAAATTGCCTAAAATTTTCCTAGTCAACATCGTTGTTGAAATAACTTTAAAAAATTTTTTAAAGGCCATATGCCGCATGAATTAACACAAATTTTAAAATACAAACCAAATGTAAATTATTCATATAAATAAAACATTACTTATTGATCCTCTAGTTAGTATAAGGATTGTACGCTTGAAGACTGACGTTTCGACTTCGTGTCCATTGTGTATAGGACGAGGGTCTGTGATTTATGGCAGGACATTGACAACAAACAAACGGTCGGTCTGCTTGTCCACGATAGCTATGGTTAACAAGGATTTATTTTTAATAATGATAGTCAAAATTATTTGTATAAATACCGTAATTGCTAGGCACAAATATGAAAATTCATTTAGAAAGCAAACAAACATTGTGTATATAGTTTTGTATAATTTGTTTTAAATAAGAGTGCAGTAATTTTATTCACTAATTATAATTTATCGAATTAATTTCAATATTTATATTTTGCATAATACTTAAGAAATATTTTACTTTATCCTTACACCGATTTCAATATCTATAAAAATATAACTCTATAATATAAAACTGAATATAATCATATTATTAATATAGCCATAGGGAATATTCCGAGGAAATAAATTTTATGCAACTTAAATGTAGTTTCATCTGGGTGTTAATTAATTGGATTACACAGCCTTTCCCATTATACGAAATAGGGGCTATTTAGCGAATGGATTTTGTACGCGTGACAGCGTAAAATCAGTTTGTTTTCAGGCTTATAAACGTTACTAAATGTTTTATTATAATTTTTAGTATGCCTATTTGCCGTTTACATATTAAAACTGTTGTATTTGCAGAGTTTGCTCTTATTATATGTCAATTTTACATTCATATAGGGTTTAAGCGATATAAAAGGTCCCCAAAGATGAGAACTCGTCACACCTCTATAATATTCTCTAGACGCCACGGGGACCTTCCAAATGAGTCCATTATTTCATTCAGTGAAATGGAGTGGCAGTGAAATAGGGCAAAGGGCAAATAAACGGGCTACTGGAAATGAAGACGCCGTTTGTTCATAACCAGCCCGTTAATTTCATTATTACAAGTCAGAGGAGCGAAGCAAAACGGTAACAGATGTGCCACTTGACTCGTGAATCCACCGCCTTGAAAAACTTCCCGAATTTTAACAGCTGAATTTCGACAGCTGAGTTATTTTTCTTGGCAAAGACAAAGCATTCAACAGCAAAATATATTGCTTTTTTTTCGCTTTAAAATATTAAATTAAAAATGCCGCGGTTTCCCCGTGCAAATCCTTTCATTTCATATGCTAGACATGCAATGCAGGCAAGTAAACGCAGTCAGAATTTGTTATGTGGCATATTAATAGTGGTGGCTAGTCTAGGAGACAAAGTAAACTGTCATGCTAAGTATGGCCCCGACTTTAAACTGTATAAAGAAAACGTCCAGTTATTGACTAGTATTTGAACCGAACTTTTATAACAATATTTTTGTTCCTATTTTATAAGCAATGGAGAAAAGTTAAAAAATATGACAAAAAACATTATATTGTTAACATTATTGTTTTAAATAGTTTTATTATCATTTCAATAATAAAATAAAATAATAAAAAGCAAATTGACGTTTCAGACAACGTCTTGGTCTTCGATCTTCGATCTCTTGGTTTACTTCAAAAACTGTATATTTAACTTATACTAATATTTACGGGTTGTAAAAAGCGTCTAAAGCATAACACATTACGTAAAAAGATTGTACAATGATCTCTGATCTGAGTAAACTCTGTAAAAGGATCGGAAAGCTTCTCCGATTTAACGAAGTATGTTAATAGCTTCTTTGATGATACCAAAACGATTCTATTGAATATATAATATATATTTAAAAATAACGCATAAAATAAAATCTTTGAGGTATACAACCAGTCAAGATCAAGGGACTTCCAAGAATTGAGGCCATTGTAGCACAACAACAACACGTTTAACTGTAAAAGGCATCTTTTTAGGCTGTCGATTTCTACTCGATGTATGAATTATTTTGATTTCTCTCATCTACGAAAACAAAGTTATGGAATTAAATTTCTCTACTCATCATAGGATGTCTCGAATGACAAAAAAATTATAACAGAATGTTTTTGACACGAGTTACTCTTCCTTATACTTCTGTGTACAATATTATAAAATGTTGAAATGTTTTCTTTATGTAAGCCAAATTTATTGTTTTGGCATCTAATACTAATTTACTATCTTAGTTTTAATAAACAAAAATTAAATACATGGGTATAACATAGCAATACAGAAACGACATTTGTTGATTTATTTTGGCTATTACAACCGTTATAATCATAACATCACCTTTTACGAGGTCAGTGAAATGAAAAATTGGACTTTGCCTAACAAAAAATGAATCTAGACACGAAAAAATGAATTATGGTCGACGTCTGATACCATCTACACTAATTGTTTACGGACGGCCTAATAGTATATTTTAATAGCATACTTCCAGTGTTTTAAGTAAATTAATATTGTTATTTCTTATGTGCTACGCGTGTTATTAGTTTTTGTGATACCTATAGGTGTATGATAAGTGGATTTATCAAACCCTTTTAAAGTATATTTCTTCAAGAAAAGAAAACATTGCTATTAACATATTTAGTATGTTTTGTGTTAAAAAATACAGTTGGAGGGTGAAAAAAAACAAGTTTAATTTTGAAAAATTTTTATTTAGCTAAAAATAAAAATTTCAGCTTAATTTAAATTATAACTACACTAGTGCCCTATGCTAGGAACAATAGGGTATGAATGTGAATATTAACTAAAAAAAATTATTCTACATTTTAAAATATAAAATAAACTAATCCACGAAATAAGTAAAACTAGTACTTAATTATTTGACCACAAGTGCCCAAATTAGAAACATTCTTTTCCCAACATTGTTTTCCCATCTGATCTTCAGCAAGTCAGCATTTCATCATGCCTATCACACCACACTTTGTTATATATTATAATTTTTCTGACATGTCAATGTAACAAGCTGATGGAATGTTTATATTTGTAACTTAAGTTGGAAGAAGTTTGCATCTTTTAAGAGCTTCAATGACGTACAAACTTGTAAGTAGTTAGTTTTGGTGATGCTTTTTTTGTTCAAACCACATTACTAGCATTTTCTTTATAGCTTCACGCTTTTATCCCGCAGGGTAGGCAGAGGGAACCGCAAGCAGCATTGGCACCTAGTGTTAAGACACTCTGTTCCCCGCTTTCTGCATTGTGTGTTGAGCGGTGGAGCAACGCCGCGTTTTGCCTACTTGCCAAGAAAATGAAAGTAGAAAAATGTACATTTCGGAAATTCAAAATAGGTTGTTAGTTAAGATTATTATAATATAGGTTAAGATTATTATAAATATATTATTTACGTTCATTAAAGGCTACGTTTTTCTTCCAGCAAAAGAAATGTGAAAATATTAAATTTTCCCGAAATGGGGTGAAAAACCAGGCAGGAAGCTGATATGACCTGTGTCCGCATACGTTGTGCCAGTTGGCTATCATTTAATATTATTTGCATATATTGCGATACTTTAATTCACATGTCATCAACCCTTATCTGTATCTCTTGTGATATTACAAGAAACTGAAAAATCATTGTTGCTTTTAAAGTCAAATTTCTTGACGATGATATACTTTTTGCAGTATTAATGAGTCCATATAACCAATTCTCATCGGTTATACGGCGTTAATCTTAATTCTCTTCTTAAAATGAGTACAATTCAAGTCCCTTCTGTTGTAAAAATATATAATAATAAAGCTTAATTTTCATTTGTTAATGAAAATGATTTGGAACATATTATTAATATAGCTTTAATTATTTGAAGAGATTATTCTTTTTAATTACTCGTAACTATTACATAGCTATACTATCTTATTTTTCCATCAATTTCATTGAGCACTAAAACAGCAAACATACACATAGAAATCCGCGCTAACATTAAGCAATAATGTTTATCGGCTAATGTGTAGAAATAGTTATTCCATTTATTGCTTTCGTCCAGTCATCTCGACGGCCATTAAATTCGTCGGAATATCAAATAAAACGCCAGAATCGATTTCACATAAACGATCGACGTGATCGGTTCACTGATGCCATGAAGTCTAATTTGGCGTCTTCGAATCAATCTTATATGTGAGCGACAGATTTTACTTTATGCTAGGTAATGTAGACGAAAAGAGATCAGCGCCATATAATCTGATGAATATTCCAAAAACAATAATGACAATAAATCCAATCAATAATTATTACATATTATGGCAATATATTAAATTCAAAATCATAATAAAATTTTTACGAAACTATAATTTAAATACTGATGAGCTACAAAATAGTTAATTATAACTGATCATAAGATACAATGAACTAAAATATCCGCATATTCTGCTTTTCTAACTTACATCCTTAATCCGTCTCCTAATTATAAATAAATGAATATCATTTACTTTAGTATCGACAGTCGAGATAACATTTACAATCTAGTTATTAAGTTAATATTGGCGAAAACTTTCAAATGAGGCTTTGTAATATAGCAATATTTGAACCAAATGCTGAATATTCTAAGCCGAAATTCAATTACAAGTTTTGGGCGTGAGTGACCATCAGATTAAGGGTAGACCCCAAGATCGAAATTAATTGGCTCATCCAGATATTGTAGTGAAGAACCCTCATCTCTTAGGATTTACTGTTGCATTGAGCGACATGGAATCTCTTGACTCGAATTTGTTTATGATGAGATATAGCCGACCAAATTAACGAGAACGTCAAATTAATGAGATATTTTGTATTTAATATTATTTTATTTGTGATTAATGTATTTTATCCTTTTGGATATTTATGTTTGTTTTGAGAAAATCTTAAAAAAATAGAGTTGCTGAATTTTTTTATAACTATAATTTAAAATTATAAAATAAATATTAAATTATCAGTACTGTATACTTTTATTTACGAATCAGTGCAGTCTCTCCAAAACAACTACGATTTCCTCCTTTGGTTCCATACCCGTGTCATAATTCCCATGAATAATATATAGAACAAACATCTACCGATGAGTAAAATCGATAGATATCTACACCATTTCACTATTGTGTTGATTATTACCTTGTGTCATATTCTGTTTGTAATCTTACTTTTGAATATATAAGTATATTATTCTGGCATAAAACTGAGGTATTTTAGGCAAAGGCCTAAAATACCTCAGTTTTATGCTATAGATTTTATAAATATACGCTAAGATGTTCATCAGTAATTAGGGAAAGCCCTAAATTGCGTGAATTTTAATAAAATACGAAAATGTAAATATTATATATGTATATTATTGAAAAATATTTAAATTATTTATCGATACTTTAATACGCATATTCCACCTAAGTAAAACTATCTAATTACTGATAAATCTGATGAACATCTTAGCGTATATTTATAAAATCTATAGCATTTTAAGTTTTCTATTCTAAATATCTTAAGGTATATGTCTCACTGAGGGGTGAAAAGAATCTTGTTCATTTTAACGTCGAAAAGACTCAAGTTTGCGCGTTAACCACTAAAAAAAACCCTTTGGTCGTGTCACCAGTTTTTGAGAACACTTCTCTTAAAGCCTCGCCTATTATCAATATATTGGGGCTCAGCGTTTCGAATGACTGTCAGTGTCGCGATCATTTGGATATCAAGGCCAAGCTGGCCTACTGGAGACAGTACTTCACGCCTGAACACCGATTGGCTCTGTATAGAGCCCAGGTTCGGCCTTACATGGAGTATTGTTCGCATCTCTGGTCTGGTGCACCCCACTAGCAATTTGAACCATTTGATCGCATGCAGCGTAGAGCCGTTCATATCGTTGGGGATCGGGGAATTATCTGTGAAAGTCTAGACTAGGCCAAAGTGTCTAGACACTTGGCGCTGCGTAGAGGCGTGTCCTCGCTGTGCGTTCTCTACCGCTTATACCATGGGGAATGTTCTGGAAAACTCTTCAATCTTGTGCCTGCCCCTGAATTCTCTAACCGCACAGTACGTTTTAGTACACAGTAAGTTTTTTTTTTTAGCTTCACACTTTATCCCGCACATGGCAGGGTAGGCAGAGGGAACTGCAGGGACTGTAGAAACCTAGTGTTAAGATACTCCGTTGCTTAGTCACTGCTTTCTCCGTCCCCGCTTTCCACCTTTTTCGAGGCATTGCGTGTTGAGTGGCGGAACTCAACGCCGCGCTTTGCCTTACGCTTATTGATTTCTTATGTTGATTTATTTCATGCCATGAATTAAAAAAATATACTCTAAGCAGTTACTGAACCAATAAAACTGTCAATTATTTAAATTCCGGATTTATATCATTGTCCGGTGTGATTCCATTAACGGCGAACTATTTTAAATACTGTAAACATCTGCTAAAATAATTAAACCGATCAAACAGAATGGCCATGGCAAAGTAACACGTATAAAATTAATGTAAATAAACATGCCATGTTAATTGTTTCAACATGCGTGTCATGAATTTATGAGCACAAAAATTGTAATACACATAATATTTGCGGTATGTTGCCCAACTCACTGATGCATAATAATGAAATACCAATAGGTAGTTATTAGATTTTTGTTAATATTGTATATACAGAGTGTGGATGTACTCGCGACATTAATTTAATGTATAAAATTAAGTCACCTATATAAACTCGATAATATTATAAAAAAAAGTAATATTTTTAAAAATAAAGTCAGGTTTTTTTAAATAAAGTAAATAATTAAATTATTGTTCTAAAATAAAACGCCATTAGTAAAGTATGACCCAACGAACACTATCCAGTCATAGCGGCAAACAGATATACCTATGTATTTATTTCTCTTAGGGTCATTTTTTGAACGAAAGGCGATTGGTGACGTTTAATAGTATTTTTATAATATGAAATCTTTACGTCATTTGTTTAATCATAACTACCTCTCACTTCACACGTTACACAACACGTATAAATATCGTGAAAAGAGGAAAAGTTATCCTGTGCTAAATACTTAGATTTATAATTCTTAACTAGATTTTTGTACATCAATTTGCCTTGAAATATTTTACCCTTTAAGTAGTTTTGACAAAACCCGCGCAATTATGACTATAATTATATATAACTACCGCTTATTACTAAATAAACACAATTATAAATTATTATAAGTGTTAGTTGTAATTATAGTTCAGAATTGAGTGCTTGCTCCTAGTGTGGTCTGCGGTTTGTAGAATGGTGGAAGAGGAATATACATCTCAGGGAAGACACTTTAATGTGGAAGGCGAAAATACATTAGCAACAAAACATGTCTCAAGTGTCAGCAAAGTAAACAGTAAATAATAGAGTACATGGAAGATTACTGAGGGTTTAAATTTGATTAATATCATGTGACTGTAATTTTATTTGATTAAGAATAATTAATTATTTAAAATTATATTATATATACCTCATCAAAACGGAGAATATAATCGAAAATATGTGAACATGTATAAGTATATATATCTAAATATTATAACATAAAAAAGATTTTGTTATCGACAGATAAATATTGTAATTTCTATAGTATAGAGGACATATAGTAAGGTTTTCAAGTATGGTTATTAATGGTACATTTGCTTTCCCCAAAAAGTCATAATAAAAACTTTTAATATTTATATATAAAAAAAAAACAAAATAAGGTATATAAATAAAGTATTTCACATAATAAAGTTAAATAGAATTGATTAAGCTGTGAGATGACTGGACATAACTGGCCATACTTCGTACTTTCCTTATCACTCAAAGTTGTCGCCCACCTTCATGTAATGGGATTGTTTTCGGAATAAAACGAAGGGCTACTATATTTCAATCCAATAAGGTAGATAGTATGATAAATAATTCAGAAAGTTGTAACATATAAGTGGCACTCCCGCGTAACGGTCGTCCCGAAAGCGGAAAATCTGCCCGCGCTACTCCGGGGATAAGTGGAAAAATTATATTAAATGTGGCATTAATATGTTTGTTATTTTATTACTACAAAATAAAGTAAATTGCATTAAATAGTTCATTTTTGTGTTTTAGTACAATGCCTACTTTTGATATTAAGAAATTAATCAAAGGACTTATAATATAATCCTAAAAACTTCTAAGTAAATCATTAACACATTATAAATCAAAATATTGAACATCATTATAAAATTAATTAGTTACTTGTTCGGCATCCAATTCTATTGCTTGTAATCGTATTTTATAAGTAATTATAATAAATTGGACGTAAATTAGTAATTTCAATTTCAAAAAGCACTTATCAAAGCTCCATAAGTTTGACATAGATGTTTATATAAAGGTATAAAATAAATAATTATCTTATATTTTTTCATAACTTTTTTATAATTTATCTATTAATAAAACGTTTTTCAAACTAACCGGACTCACTTCGCGCATACTATAATTGAAAAAAAGAAATGTTTGCAAGGATAAAGCGAAGATAAATATGCTCTTAAAAAGCGTCCTCTAGAGACTAAGCAGAGATTCTATCAATCCAATAAATTATTAACGCAAGGCGACACGTCCCGCGTCACGCATAGCCATTATGCCCCGACGGGATCTCCAGCATCGTAGATAAGCTTATTACTAATGCAATAGGTTTTTGGTACGCGCTAATAACTTCAAGTTTAGGGTAGATTGATTTTATATAAAGTATTTAACTTAATAATAGTGGAAATTAAGTAAAATTAAATGATAACGTATTGAAACGTCTGTTTACAGGTTACCCATTGTTTATCTGTTGAAACAAATGAGGTTTTGTTTGTGTTAGATTATACAGCTTGTATTGCCTAATAACAGTAAATTAGAAAAGTTCATCCAAACTTTGAATGTGTCTGTACGATGATGTCTTGACTTTTTCACGGGCCAATCGGATTAATATAACCTACTCCACCTTGAGATGAGGATAAAAGGTATTGCAACTATGAACTGATCACAACTTATAAAACTTTTATATGAACTTATAAAATAAAATCTACATCAACTATCATATGTAGTCAAAAATTAAAACTATTAAGAAAACTGTCTATAAAAGCACTTATTGCGAAATTAGTTGCTCGTTTCAATGTTATTCAAGTTAGTTGGGATTATCCCATGTGCCGATACGTAATTTAGTGGAAAAGGTTGCGACCCCGCTAGTTTGTATTACCCCGACAGTGATATAGGGTATTAAGTTCCCATCCCTGCCTCCCTTAACGCGTAAACAAGACAGAACCTTTCTACGTATCGCCCTTACAGAGTTAATATTTTAAGAGACTAAGCGAAAGATCCTTTCAATTCACATTCTGTGAGAACTAACACTTTGTCACTTATCTAATCATTATGACGTCTTTGAATTAATAATATTTGTTCCGAATAAGAATTTTGTTCGTGTATTGTATCTTAAAAAAACCTTAACTATTATACTTATAATTTTAATTTTCTATTTGATTATAATTTGAAATGAAAATTATAGAGACAGTGGAACAGCAACCGATGGTAATCAAGATGGTAGCGGATTTGATTCTTTTTAGATGAAATTAATTTTCTTCGCTCTGGTAACAAGGTAAAGCGCGGCGTTGAGTTCCGCCACTGCGCCACTACGCAATGCCTCAAAATACGAAAAACGGGGAACAGAGTGTCTTAACACTAGGTTCTAATGATTATGAAGGTAGGGAACTTATCATGCCTTGTGTGGGATACAGCACAAAGTTATATATAAATATTAAGCACAATTTTAATACAAAGTCATATACATAAATACTCGTAGAATGCTACGAAAATAATTTATATACAAGCCTGCATCGGTACGCAACCTTAATAAAATAGACACTTCATTCAATATAGTTAACGAAGCGTAAGCCGATTTGCAAATTCGATAAGTTAGGTGAAATCGCGTGGACACATCCCAAGTAAGCCGGGTTTGATCCTATTAACGCACGGCTAACGGGGATCCTGTGACAGTACCGTGATCTTTGTGTAGATCTACCAAAGGATTTAACTCGTTTGCCTTCTCATCACTTTTTGTTAAATTAATAAAACATGTCACGTACAAAGCAAGCTTATACATAATATTAATAGTTTTTAATTATAATACTAATTCGCTTGCACTTTATTTTGCTTTCATATATATATACGACGATCTCGCGATACTTACTAGGAATCCAAAGCAATGTCAGCTGCTATTGGATGAAGTAGAAGAATTTTGTGCGTGGACGAAGGGAATGAGGACAAAACCTAGTAAGTGTCACTGCTTATGTCTGGGTAGACGAAACACTAAATATACCTCATACGATCCGGGACTTAAAATAGATGGTAAAAGCATTTCTATAGTTTCCGAAGCGGCACCTTTTAAATTTCTCGGCAAGAAAATAGATTATAAAGGCCGTACTCCATCTTTAGATGTACTAGTCGACAGCTTTTTGACAGATCTTGAAAAGGTAGAACATCAACCTATAAGTAATGTCAAAAAAGTTTGGATATACGACAATTTTCTAACATCACGTCTGAATTGGCCTTTCCTCGTATATGATTTTAATAAAACCCTCTTGGCTAAGTTAGATGCAAGCGTCATAAAGATACTGAAGTTTTGGCTTGGGCTAGCGCATTCGGCAGACACCTCAACCTTATTTAGGGAAAAAAATAACTTTGGGTTGAGATTAAAGAAACCATCGGAGCTCTATAAACATCTAAGAGTTGCCAAAACACATATCCTGGGAAAATCACGAGATGAGATTGTTACCTCACTTCCAAAAGACAGAAGTGTCCCAGAGCTCGAGTCAAGACTTAAGTTCCATAAACAATTTATGATAGGAGCACAATCAAGTAAAGTAGGGTTAGGATCAAAGAGGAAAGTTCAAGATATGGACATAATAAAATCTTTTATACGGCAAGACGAGAATGATAGGTATAAGATGCACGCAATGGGGTTAGAAATGCAAAACGAGTGGCTAACTCTGGGAGAATTTTGTATCCCTTTAGCTTTAAAATGGCGCACCCTAATTCATGACTGGTCTCCAGCACTATTAAAATTCTACCTGAATGCGTTCCAAATGACTCTTCCAGATCAAAGTAATTTAGTGAGATGGGGTAAAGCTACCGATAAATCTTGCTACATCTGTAAAGAGGCAGTGGGGACAGCTAAACATATGCTGGTGGGGTGTAGGGTACTCCTGGAAAGTGGTCAATACTCGCGGCGCCATGACAAGGTACTAGAAATTATACGTGAAGCCGTTAGTCTTTCAGTAGCAAGAGCACAGAGAAACATTACAACCAGCAAACGTTCAACAGAGTTTGTGAAAGAAGGTTCTGTTAAAAAACACACGCAAAAACCTTTCTCAATATTAGATCCAGCTCCTGATTGGACTCTTTTGATGGACACGTATGAGAAACAGTATAAAATCCCTGAGGACATTGGTGTTTCGTCATCCAGACCTGATATTTTTCTTTATTCTCGAAACCTAAAACGCGTAGTACTGGTAGAACTTACAGTTCCGTGGGAGACTAATATACCTAAAAGTCATAGCTTCAAACTTAATAAATATTTCGAGCTTACTAACGAACTGACCAGGAATAGGTTTAGAGTAAATTCATACGCGGTAGAAGTAGGAGCGAGAGGTATAACAGCGAAATCTCTCTTTAGCTTGCTAAAAGATCTCGGCCTGTCTAGAACTATTACTAATACATTTCTAGAACGTACATCAAAGGCGGCATTAGCAGAATCTTTTCGAATTTGGTTAGGTAGTGGGAGGAGCTCGGACAGTGAAGGTGAGCGTTAATGCATTTTAAAGGGGCCCCTTTAAACCTACACTTGGGTCGCAAGTCCCAAGCGCTGATCGGAGCTCCTCTTCCTACAACGCGATGGGCCCGGCACCCGCACGGTGAATCCATGGAATGCTAAGCAGTTTCTTCTCTTTCTCTATATATATATATATATATATATATATATATATATATATATATATATATATATATATATATATATATATATATATATATATATATATATATATATATATATATATATATATATATATATATATATATATATATATATATATATATATATATATATATATATATATCTATATATATATATATATATATATATATATATATATATATATATATATATATATATATATATATATATATATATATATATATATATATATATATATATATATATATATATATATATATATATATATATATATATATATATATATATATATATATACCGACAACAATTCCGTACCTTTATTAACAATCACCGCACTATGAAAGCAAAAATTGTAGATATACTTTATTTATACGTGAATTGGTATGTTTGTATTGAACGCACAAAAATGGTTTTGGTTAGATAGTCGTCGATACATTTTGATCAAATTTTATAAACAAATTTAGAGTGTGATGAAATTTTTACATAAACCACACGGTGTTTCAAATGTAGAAGGATTTTTTTCAGTTGTGCCGATTGTGATGCTGCGGGATTCGACTGTCGGCTTGCGGACGACGGCGGTTGCAGGTTACAGTGGGATAGACAAAGGGATAAAAATATTGCTGTGATTGCGGAACTCAACGCCGAAGCTTTACATCAAATTTAATTATAAATAGTATTCTTTAAAATAATATTATTTTTCAATTTAAATTCTGCTTACTTAAAAGAAGATTAAACAAGACAATGGAAAATCAACCTAGCTTGATGACTTTTGAAATTAGTTTCGGGAATCTTACGCGTAGGTATTATTAGCTTTTATCCTTCTACTTCAAAAAAGGTCATATTTTAATTATATACCTATAAGTTTTTATTACTTTCTATGTCTTGAAATATATTTGATAATTTGTTTGTAAAAACATTAAATAGACAGAAAAGATAACCAAAAAAAAGAAAATACCATAGGTAAATAGTGAGTTATAACAGAAATTTCTTAACACAACTTTTGTTATTTCGATTGTTCACATACATATGTTTGATTACACAAACAACTTGTTAAACTCTGGTACATTATAAAAATATTGCCATTCAACATAATACGGAACAGTCTAATCAATTAAAAACTAGTGTAATCAACAATAAAATTTATACGATTTCATGGCGTTTTATTTTTTATATATACACACTTATTATAGTTATGTTGTCCTGTCCATATCTACTTTACACGCTGTCTCTATATATCTGTCTATATATTGTTCTGTAATGTTCTTTTTATACATATATGCTCTCTTAATTCGAAATAAGTACAAAAATAAGGGTCAAATGTGAGTGTTCTGACTAGCGAAAGAGAAATAGAATTAAAAAGGTGAAAAACTTAAATTTATGGGCGTGTATCATTTATTATATCTATGTTTATTAATGTTGATCTTATCCTAAGAAAAATCTCAGTCAAATACCTATGCATTTTAATTTTTTACTTGATCCAAAGATATTTAATATTAATTTCAGCTTGATACCGCTAAGCGTCAATCTGGAAGGACTCACAAATAGAAACTAGACAAACAGATGGACATAAAAGTGATTGAAGTAAATTCCTTAAGAACTAAAATAAATATAGTAACTACTTGAAAAGTGAATAAAATTATGAATTGAAATTTGTAGATTCTTAAAAAATATAAAAAGAACAGTTAGGAATCTCTTCTAAAAGGGGGTCTTAGACAAAGACTATAAAATCGTGGAAAAATTCGTAGCTTCATTAGCATTTCAAGCAAACTAAATACTAAATGCATATTATTAAAAATATTTATACGATGTTAGTCGATACAATGCAACTTACTGTACCTATGATCAAAGCTTTTACCGAGAAAGCGAAGTCTGAAGAGTTAAGAATTAAAATGAGAATAAATAGTTTCACTATAAACTATGTGTATTAAGATTTAGCGGTATGTTTTTCAACATTCTTTTAAAAAAATGCACTTATTTTTTTGTAAAATTGTAGTTTTTAAATAAGTATTAGTGTAAGTATTTATATAAGTACCAAATAAATAAATAAATAAAGTTCTTTTTATAGCTAGGATTAAAAACATTCACCTTCAAATAAGTCTCGAATTGTCTATTGTTATCTAACTCACTAAACTCAAAGAGAGCGATTGCCATTTGCTGTATGGAAGCCCTTGCGTATTAAGAGCAACGCAAACATTCAATGCGTCTAAAAAGTAAATGTAAAGCGGATTTAAAAAATAATCACAAAATTAGCTTAAAAATATTTGATCGTTATTATGACTTTATCTATAAAAAGATTATCCAAAATAATTTGTTATATGTGAAATGTTGGTAATATTGGTGTCTACGAATTGCTTTGCTTTTGACGAAGCTGACGGTGCTTTTAACGAAGCTGCATGCTGAAGAAACGTGAAGATAGAAATATTAAAATATTTAAGAATTTAAAAAACTTAGCAGTTATATTAAACTAACGGAATTTTAGTATAGACGAAATATACATGTGTATGTGTTAGCAAAGAAACATCATTCTTATTTCTTATTTTCTCAGTTTAAAATATTAGTAAAGAACATAAATATGATATTTACAATTAAGTACTAATTGTTTAAGAGACCCTTAAAAATATAATGTTCTATTAGAAATGTAATAAAGGAGCTAATTATATAGAAGCTTGTGGCGGCAGGTCATTGCTTATGCATTCAGGCGCGCCTTAATGTCTTCATTACCAGTTTAAAGTATTAGCAAACTTTAGAGCTTGAAGACGTCTCACTGAGATTTGTTTAAGTGGTCCAGCCCCGAAATAGTTAACCGCAAGTGTTTTAGCCAAATAAATTTTGTAATAACTTAGAATTCAAATATTTGTTTTAAAGATTATTATTTAAGTAATAATGTAATTAAAAATATAAACTTATACATTTTTCTTTATTATTAACTTTGAATATACCAACTAAATTTTAAACTTAAAAATATATATCAAACTTTTCACTTCACATATGAATATGGAATTTCGTTCACAACTTGGATCTATTACCCACTCGCTGCTATTTAAGTGCGTTTTATTTCATTGTTCTGTTTGGTAACGTCGCATTGAAATGAAAGGAATAAGGACGTGCAAGTTCTTCAATATAAATAACAAAATATTTGATCTATATATGTATGATATTGAGGTTTCGAATCGATTGTGAATTCGATTCTCAATCAGGTAAAAGTTTATTATGTTTCTTCGCTCGTTTAAAAAATGAGATACAAAATAATTTAAATTTGTCCATAGAGACTAAATTGAATTTCAGTTTATTTTAATTTAAACTGAAAAGCTCTTGTTGCAAATTATACAATTTTAAAGAAATTATTAACGTCAACGACAATATTGATTATATTGAGAGCTTTTATTGAGATGCCAAAATGAAGAAGCATTATAGGCGAATGTCGCCTAAGGTTTATTGAAAACCCATTTAATTTATCCAACAAACAATTAGTTATTTTCATAATATCAACGAGTTCTGTTAACTACAAACGTAACAAATAAAAATAACTGTATATTAACTATTTAACGAACTAGTTCATTTGCATTCATTACAACATTAACTTTTGGTCCAATAGAAAAGTTTGCTAGTTTCTAAGCTGTAACTGGACTCAGATCAGTCCTAAGTAAAATATAACTTTGGTAAACTTTAACAGTGGCTTGTATAAAAACTTTTAATTTTGAAAGTATTATGAAATAACATGAAATTAAATTCTACCATATATTACTGTTCACTTCTTGCATGCTTTGTTATAACATATTCCTAAGCTTTTATTGTAACTTAATGACTTGAATCGCTACAAACTACTTACGATTTATTTTTTTTATATTTTATAACAGCTTAACTAAAAATCAACTTGTATTTTAAAAACTAAGTGGATATCGAACTTACAACAGACAGTATCAATAGTAAGGCAATCCGCGAGTAGTACTAAAATACACATTACAAGTACATATATTATATTTATCGTAAAACCGATACTTTTTTACCATTACGTTGTATCCCGCATGTAGCAATGTAGGCAGAGGGAACATAGTATTGTGATACTCCCTTTCCGTTTCTTTGAGTCATTGGCATATGGAGTGATGGAATTTAAAGAAAATTCAAACTCTCCCCCATCGAGAATCGTACCCACAAACATCACGTTTACAGTGAGGCTGTACCGTTGCGCCACGAGAGCCATCAAATAATTATTCTTCTAAGAAAGCAGTTTTTATTTGATATTGGATACTTGAGAAGAAGAGGTATGCTTAAACTGATTACATCGAAAACCGTAGGTAATAGAAATTCAATATTAAATTTGATAAAACGAGAACTCCGCCGGATTCAACTTTATTGTAATTTGATTTTGTTTCACTACAAACAAGGAAAACATTCCAGCTAATTTGTATGCCAAGTTTAATGATGTCTTAAGGAACTGGATGTACTTAGTTACAAAGGGGAAGATTTTTCTTGCCCTTCGAAAGGCAATTGCGAAGTGTTAATAGCCCGGTATTAGGGCCATGCTTATGAGTTTCATTAGTAGTGAAGCCACGAGCGATTCATATAAGAACGTGCCTTTATTAAAAGCGACGTGGCTGTTTTGAAAATTACCTGATAAGCAAGGTATGGACCGCTTTGTCATAATGCTAAAAATCTTAGTTCTGATTTTATACTAAAAATTTTACTAGGTACAGTATAAATTAAGTCACAATAGCATTTCAAAACAATAAGTTAAAGACATAATTTTTTATATAATGATCTTATAAGTACATAATAAAATTCACATTTAAGATTTTTAAGTAAAAGAAACGTAATAACAGTAAGAACCTAATGCGTAAAAAGTGACTACGAAGAAACTTGATTTTCGGTGCGCTTTCTTGTAATTTATGTATGACGGCGCAAATGCCAATTTATTGCTGAGTAATGGCACCGTTTGGAGATCTGCAAATGGGCTAGCCGAATAAGAAGAGAAATGGTTTGAAACGTGCGCTGCTAAATGTGTTTATAATTTATTCATCGGCTGATACAAATCCGAATTGTTATTACAAGAACTGTACCTAAAATGCTTCTCGAACGAGTTTTGGATTTGAATGGCGGGGCGAGCGTAAAAATATAATGGCTTCAACCACTCACCTGAATGTTTCAATTTTCATGCAGAAAATTTTGCTGACTTGTAGTGCTGTTTGTCGGTCAAACTAAAAAAGTATTATATATATATATATATATATATATATATATATATATATATATATATATATATATATATATATATATATATATATATATATATATATATATATATATATATATATATATATATATATATATATATATATATATATATATATATATATATATATATATATATATATATATATATATATATATATATATATATATATATATATATATATATATATATATATATATATATATATATATATATATATATATATATATATATATATATATATATTATTTAAATATTTCAACGTTCAATATACGTATTCTATTTTATTTTAGTTATTTTCAAATTCGTTGCACTATTGTCATAAAAACAACATTTATCAAACAAATACGTTGCTTTTTAAGCGTAACTACTAGACAAAACTTATTTCCAACATCTTAACACTGTTTTGCGTAATCACATAAAACTATACATAAATAAAAGGTATTCAGAAGTCCTGATAATCATCAGTATCCCAATAGAAACCGTTATTATAAAGATATTAATATGATAAAACAAAAATACATAATTTTTAGTTCTATTTTTAATATTTTTTAGTTTATATTTAGACACTCAAATGTAAAGTTTAACCTTATCACAACATAGCTTACACAAATAATATGAAATCCTATAAATAAAATAAATCTCAAGAAATTTAACATCGTTTAAGAAAAAACATTCTATCAGAAATATTATTTGCGGTTCCTGATTACGAGTCGTTATATATTTACCTTAAATATAGCTAAAGCCAAGAAGCAATTTATTCAGTAAAATGAAGTTTCAAATTTTAATAGACCGTGCTAGTACATCGCGAGAATCGTACCTTTGAAATGTTGACCGATTTCGAATTGCTTTTTGACAATTTCGATTCACCTTTAACAAGTGACGTAAAAATTGCCCAAATTAGTCAAATGTTGCGACTGGTTTCGGGAACAGCGAGCAAAAATAGAATATTGATAGCAATTTACTTATGTAAATGAAATGAGTGCAGAAATAATTTTGTGTAAATCTTTCTAAGAAAATTCTTGATTTAAGATTCTTATTTATACAAAATAAAATAAGATAAATAGCATGAAATAAGATCTGATACATTTGTTATAAATATGAAAGAACACTCTCATCTAAATAATAATGTATCATATAGAGCACCATTTCCTAAGATAAATATAGACAAACCATAGAGGCTTTAATCCGAGCTCATGTTAATATATATAACTATATATAATATATGTTTTTGTATATCTTATATTATATATATACATATTAATAAAGATGGCTGGATGGAAGGCTAGAATGTTCAAATATATCCTTGGTTATAGTAGTCACTAAGGCTTGTCACAAAATAAACAGATTATAGGGAAAATATTCATAACTAGATTACGTTTTAAGTATACTTTACATATTTTAATTTTATGGCAATTGTATTCCTAAAGTGACGATATTTTTCTACTGATTCGTTTTTCTGCGCGTAATTTGTTACTTAAAAATTTGTATTCTCAAACAACACTATGTCAGTAGGACTGACAGACTCGTTAATAGTCACTTAGTCACTTGTTATGTATTTTCGAAAAAATATTCTGCAACAAAGTCATTTATAATTCATATAAAATATATAAATATTAATATTAATAAAAAAAATTAATATATAATAATAATTTAAATTACGACATTCTGATTGGTATTTAAAAATATTCAAATACATTAAAATTTGTACAAAACATATTTCATTTTCAATATTAGACATTAGAAAAGTTGTTAGAACTATTGCAAAACTTTACTTGTATCAATTTGTAATAATATGCTAGTAGCAACAAAAGGGTTAAGTGGAGAACATTCCAAATTTTTCTATTTGGGAACGAGATTACTTCTACAACAATGATAGCACTTCTGCTGACTTTATTACAAAGGTAGAACAATGAGCCTGTTTTAATCTAACTTTCTTTTCTTCCGGGGAAATGAAAGAGCGGCCACACCCACGTAGGGGCAACACGACGTCTTTAATTAATTAGTGAGCATTTCTTTACTGTGTCTATGTTTGCTGAAATATGGTCTTGATATAATAGCTCAACATATCTTGAAAGTGTCACGTTAAGTTCGGTCACTCATCGAGCAATGTCTCGAATTCATGGGACAGCAGAGTGTCAGTATAAATTGATATAGGTATTTTTAGATTTTTTTCCAATTCTAAATGAAACTGGATATTTAAATTATAGCAAATGGGGTACATATATTGCGTGCGTGTACATACGTATCTATATAGATATGGACAGGTTTACAGTTACCGTTCCCGTCGGCGTAAGCCTACAAATATTTGTTCTTTTAAGAGCCCTTCTCTCAAAAATAGGGTTATATTTCCTAACACTTACTTTTATATCTCGATCATGAGAGTTTTAAATATAATTTTGAGAAATCATAATAGGTATACGAGGTGGAATATTTTACTAAGCAAAATATTTTGTACTTACAAATAAGTAAATAAAATGTGCCTTATGTGTGTATACATGTATATGATGTGTATATACGTATAATTACGTACAACTTATGAAAAGGGACCTGAAATATTCGATTTAAATATTTTTTTTTAATTGACGGTATAAATATATAAATCTGTCTTAATTTTTTCTTATAAGCCATCCAATTCTGTTTAAAAGTAATTAATAAATTAAATTGTATTTACTATAATTCTGTCAATTTAATTTTTAGTATTAATTCTATTAATTAAATTAATAGAATAAACGTATATTAGTAACAATATAAAAGCAAAATATTGACATAAAGATAATAAAGTAAACAAAATTATACGTCAAAAAGTTGTTGACATAAAATTTAACACCCACTCTTACATGATTAACATGAAAGGATTCTTCGACCTCTATATAGACGTTTTAACTCTGATAAAACAACGGATAAGTTGATATCGTATTACAAGGACTTTGTTCACTTGAACCTTTTACGCACATTTTATCAAACGCAAATTGTTTACTTCCGAAGGCTAAAAATAATAATTCTCTATTTTTATTTTTAGTCTTATGATATATATTAATACAAAAACAAATGTATAGTGTGTTCCTCAAATAATTATAGATTAAGATAAAAATAGAAACAAGAAAAAGTTCAATATCAGTATTTTTTAATTATTATTATGAATATAATTAATATAAATGATAAGAAGAAGAAATAATAATAAGGTGTACAGAGATATACTTTACATTACCGTACATTGAAAAAAAGTATATATTACTTATTATGTAAATGACATGTAAAAGGTGAAACGTAAAAATTTAAAAAATCACGATTTTTGAAATAATATTTCTTTTATAAAATATGTATTTTGACAATAATATCCTTAGCTTACTGTCGCCTTAAAATACGATCATCAAAGTCTTAGTTTAGAAAGATGTGCGAGGAAAGGAACATATACTGTATTTTATATTCAAAAATTCTTCTTCCTTGTCGAGTTCTCTTGGTTGGGTGGTCTTGCTAGTGCAGGTGATGACCTGGTTAGTCTTCCATATGGACCTTCACTTGTGGACCTCCTTCCGTTTAGACCGCTTGTTAGCAGCATCCTCAACAAAAAAATCGTTTATAAATATTTGTATATTATGACAGCTAAAATTTAAAAAAATATAAATCAAAATTTAAATTTTTATATCAAAATTATTCTTACAAACGACGAGCTTTTGTTCAGTAATAACAGCTTAAGCTGAAAGTGCGAAAGATAAAGTTGTGAGATAAGCCAAATTTTTTGTAAATTATTTTCCTGTAACAAAACATTATATTTTACAGGTAGTCGTAATTTTCTCAGCCCAACAGCAAAATAGGTACGAAATATACGGTACCTAGGAAAAATAAAGTGAAGGGTTTTGAAAATACCACCACTGTTAAAATATAAAAAAAACCATAAGTGTTATATTTCTGTTCTGTTCTGTTCTACAGTAATGGCGAGTGTTATATTTTATGAATATTTTTTCTTAGCTTCACGCTTTATCCCGCACATGGCAGGGTAGGCAGAGGGAACTGCAGGGACCGTGGGAACCTAGTGTTAGGACACTCCGTTGCTTAGTCCCTGCTTTCTCCGTCCCCGCTTTCCGCCTTTTTCGAGGTATTGCGTGTTGAGTGGCGGAACTCAACGCCGCGCTTTGCCTAGTTTTACCAGAGTGAAGAAAATGGAAATAGAAAAATCCATCTACCCCGACTGGGGATCGAATCCAGAAACCATCGCGTTACAGGCAGACGTTGTGCCTCTGCGCCACGACGGTTCTCATTATATGAATATGTATATTATATGAATATGTTTCTTCAATTTGAATTAATATTTGTTTGTTTTTTATATAAATCAAATAGAGATTTTAAGCAACTTGTGTGCGACACATTTTTTCTAATGACACGAACGAGGTAGGTATTTTTTTACTATTTTATTGTCCTTTGTGTTTTTTTCTAGTAGTTAATTTTTTCTATCTCTTACTTTTTCTTTCAATTCAATTTAATTATTCGGTTTCGTCTTTCTTTAAGCGAAATATATGTTATTTTTTTTGTATTATAAAAATATATTTATCAAACATAAGATGACTGGTGCCATTATGGTACAATTTAACATAATTAACGGAACGTGACTTCTTACTACTGAGAAAATAAGCACACTCCTTATTTAACGCATTCTATTTTGCAAATTCCATCTAATTTGCCAAATGAAATGCGTGTCTATAATTAAACCTTCTCTAAAGTTATACTTTCAGTAGTATGTAGTAGCCCAATGGCATGCGGCTGTCAGATCTTATTATATATTCACATCTTTAAAATATATTTCAATGAGATACCAATATTAGATTCAAAAGAAAAATAAAAAATTGTATAATCCCTATCTGTATACTATGCTATATCAGCCGAAGATTTATGCCTTTCTGATTAATGATGATAAATAGTAGGAATGAGTTGGTACTATGATGCAAACATGAATATCTAAACTATAGGATGAAATATGAGACCACTTATCGATTCGCCTTTTTAAAAATCCCATATTAATAGTTAGCGATTGCTCACTTCATCATTTACAGAACATTCGTAATGTCCTAGCTCAACATTGCCAAAGACTAAGAATATCGAAATAAATTCTTAGTTTCACTATCAAGAGAAGATTATAAGAGTGTTTCTCAATTTTCGCATGTATTGAACACCCACCTTAATCGATACTATACGCAACAACTTTTGCGCTCCACTATGCCAGACAGTAAAAGCACACTGATGAAGGTATGATTTTTTTTAGCTTCACGCTTTATCCCGCACATGACTGGGTAGGCAGAGGGAACTGCAAGGACCGTGGAAACCTAGTGTCAAGACACTCCCCTGCGTAGCTCCCTGCTTTCTACGTCCCCGCTTTCCGCCTTTTTCGACGCATTGCGTGTTGAGGGGCGGAACTCAACGCCGCACTTAGCCTAATTTGCTAGAACTGAAGAAAATGGAAATAGAAAAAACCATTTTCCCCGACTGAGGCTAGAACCCAGAAACCGTCGCGTTACAGGCAGACGTTGCGCCCCTGCGCCACGACGGTCCTTATTTATTAATTAAATATGGTAGTTAAAAGCCCTAAGCGCAACTTTCATTCCAAAATTCAAGGAAACCTTGTACCTTGTTTTGATCATAATGCTATGATCAATTCTCGAATATTGGGCATCTATCCCAGTGGGGAATCTAATTCGACTTTTACTATGTACTTTTATGTAAGTATTTTTAATGAAAGTATATTTTACCCAACTTCCCTTCTATCTATTACAGCTAAATAAATATTCAAAAGATTTTTACTATATAATATTATCTAACCTAGTCTCAAACCTTTATCTAAGTAAGTATCTATCCTCAGTTTGTAGTATGAGGATTGAGGACGCTTCCTCGCCTGTCATTGACGGATGCGGCTGCACTGTGATCGTTATGCCGTTGGACATTCCATCAATACCACGGCGCTTTAACGAGCTCTGCTCCTGGACGGTCAATTTTTATTTCCGAAAAACTACAACCCATCAATCCTTTGGACTTTATGGAACGAACTTAAATTAAATTGTTTTATATACTAGCGACAGAATTGTGGCTTCACCTTTTCGAATTACATTTTTGAATTCAATATAATTTGTTTATTTGTTGAATAAATTAAGCCACAATTTTATAGATACTATTTAAAAGGGAAATTCAAATTCATGTGACTTTTTTCTCATATTTTGACACTAACTTCTTTATATAATGGTCTATATATGCAAAAAGTATATTACCTATATAAAACATAAACCACTTAAGGTTCCTTATAAAAAGAAAAATCTTACATTTTTCTGTTTAGGTACATTATCGTAATATTCATAAAGATATTTGATTCATTTTTTATTTAAAAAATATTAATTAAGTAGAACTCGCACATCGACATTTCCTTACTAATTTTATGACAGTACGTCAACGGGAAGCACCTATAAATATAGAATTAACGGATTATAATCAAGGTAAATATGTAGCTGTAACTATACCTAAAAACTTATTTTTAATTCACACTTGACATTGAATTTGACATACATGGAATATTTTTACGACATAATAATGCAGGCAATCTTTGGCAGCTAAAAAATTTTAAAGTCTCCCTAGACCCTACAGAGATGTTAACAACGTAATGAGCTGTAAAAAACATAAAAGAATTTCAACGCAGCGTGATGAAGGACGCATGACGATGACGATCAACTGTATTCAAACGTATACATTTAATTGATCGTCTTTCACGCAAAATCTAAAAAGTAGCATAATTTTAAGAAACTATTCAACTATGTTTTTTTATATTAAAAATTCCACCTTATTCCTACGTATACTCTTGTTATAAATTACGTTATATTAAACTCATAGATCAAAACCCATTTATTAATCCATATTTGACAACAGCGTCATACATTTTTGTTAATAGAAATATTTTTATTAACAAAACAGACGTCAGTCACAAGATATGTATAACCTACCATCCTACTTACTTATCCACCTACCAATAACAACGGAACTTGAACTTGTAAATTGGGAAACCGAGGTTTTCTCTTAAGTTTGTGTTAAGGAGATGGTGTCTGTATTTTATAGTATACTCAACAAAATAAAATAACAATTTGTACCAAAAAAAATAAATTTAAATCTAAAAACTATCCTCCATGGTAAACAAAGACTTTGATTAGGCTATTGTCCGAAAAGTACAAACTTCGTGTAAGGTATCGGAAGTATAACAATCCCAGAGATGAATGTGAATTTCAGTTGCTATAAGATCGTTGCAATAGATTATATGATGAATGTCACTAACGGCCTTATTCATAAAAAGTTATAGCACGCTTAAAGACTCGATATAGTACAGTTGTCAAAAAACGTATTCATAACAGCATTTTAGTGCCAATCAGTTCTATAAACCTATCATAAAGTTATAGAACCGAGAACCCTACTATAAGAGTGTTTTAACGTCCAAAGATGGCCGATTCTCGCTTTGACTGCCGAGCCGTGCGGACGTGCCGTCTTCGTTCTCACGACTAAGCTGATAAGCTAGACCGATTGTGCGCGCGCGCTAATGCGTACTCGCGTTTGTACGTAGCAGTTGTGTGTGTAGTGTCGTGCAGTGTAGTGTTGTGCAGTGCTGTGAGGCGCCGCCGATCCTGCTCTGCCGCCCGACCCGCCTTAGGAGAGGTATTATAAGTATTTACCATTTAAGCTACTCTAGGTCTCTCTTTGTCAGATTAACATGGCTTCAACGACCATGCTAATGGAAGCGCTTTTAGCCTTCCTTAAGGAAAACCACCAATCCGCTTTCGATAGCGCGATGACATTTGTTAAGGCTCAAGAAGCACCCGCTGCGATGGACCTCACCGAGGACGCCGCAGAGGGCGCGTTCGAAACGGTGGTCACAAAGGCCGCCAAGCGTAAACTCAATGCCAAAACCGTGAAAACCGTTCCCGCGAAAGCCCCTAAAAAGGCTGCCGCAGCCCCCGTACCACGTGACGAGGAGGCGAAAATCATTTCCCCGGTACCCTCGGTACCGGAAATAATCATTTCTCCGGCCCCTACGGCCACGACAAGCACGGCCCCTCAGGCCACCGCGTCCGTTCCGCGAGTTAGGGCACCCCCGCCGGTAATCATACAAGATAAGGGGGCATGGGACAAGGTGTCAGCCTGGATGCTCGCGCAGAAAGTGGCTTTCACGACTGCGCGAGCCTCCCAGGAGGGCATCAAAGTCCAATGCCCTCAGACGTCGGACCACTGCCGCCTCACGGCACACCTTAGGGAAGTCAACGTGGGCTTCCACACGTACGCCCTTGAGGACGAGCGGCAATTGCGCGTCATCATCAAGGGCTTACCAAAAGAGTTAGAGACCGATTACATCCTAAAGGACCTTCAGTCCCAAGGATACCCGGTACGCGAGGTACATCGGATGTACCAATTTAAAACGAAAAAACCATATGATAGTTGCCTCATAATATCCGACCTTACCCCCGAGGGTAAGAAAATATTTAACATTAAAAACGTATGCTTCCTGACGGGCATCCGCGTGGAGCCCCCTCGAAACCGCGGCTTAATAGGGCAGTGTCATCGCTGCCAAAGGTACGGGCACTCAGCACGGAACTGCAACGGCAGACACAGATGTGTCAAGTGTCTGGAGGACCATGGCACCGCGGATTGTCCCCGCAAAGTGCCAGACCCCGTCGTTCCGCCGAGCTGCGTGTTGTGCGGGACCCAGGGGCATCCCGCGAATTACAGAGGATGCCCCATGGCCCCGCGCCGCAGGCACGCAAGGCAGGGCGACGGGATGGGGAGGGTTTCGAGACCCTCCAACTATTACCATAATACTCATGCGATGCCTTCAGCCCCGCACGAGTACCTCCCGGCACCTGCACCAACAACCAACGCATGGTTCAATCCCATGCAACCCCGAATGACCGCACCATGGGTGGACCCCCGGCAGGTCAACCAAACACCAACAAACACGCTAACACCAAGCGTGGACCCTCGGCTCGCTCAAGCTCCCATATATATTCCGTCGCGAAGGGACCCGCGGTTGGCCAACCGTCAGCCACCGCAAACCGAACCAAGGGTGGATCCCCGGCTGTCCACCCCCGCGCAGCCCTCAGAAACGTACAACATAAGCGAACTCGCTGACATGATAAACCTAGACGAACTAAATTTGCTCGAAAAATTGCTAGGGAAAATTAGAAATCACAAACAACGCCAGACATAACGCGACCCTCGAGCACGCCGCTCTGACCAGAGCCGTCAAACTTTCTTTCTTTAACGCATAATAATTTCAATGGCTGCGTTAAATAAAAACACCCCATTGTCCGCTGACACGCGACTCGCGCGCATAAAACCTAGAGCCCTATCGATCGCGACGTTCAACGCAAACAGTGTCGCCGGCCAAAACGACCTAATACGCGATTTCGTTACCGCGCACCAACTCGACATTTTTTGTATACAGGAAACGTTCCTGAAACCCGGCATACGTGATCCGAAAATCGCGAACTACCGCTTAATACGCAACGATCGACCCACCTCGCAAGGTGGAGGAACTCTCTTGTATTTTAAAAAGACGTTGCATTGCGTACCATTAGATCCGCCTGCGGCCCTTGAAAACGTCGAGGCGTCTATATGCCAGATATTTCTCACAGGCCATCAGCCAATTATAATAGCTTCGGTTTACCTCTCACCGAACAAGACCCTACTTGAAAATGACTTAAAACTACTGATTAATATGGGTCCCTCGGTCCTTCTGACTGGGGACCTCAATAGCAAGAACCCCGTGTGGAATTCGACCCGCCACAACACCAAAGGCCGATATCTAGAAAGCCTCGCGGATAGATACAACCTCTCCGTACTAGGCCCATCAACACCATCCAGGTATCCAACCGGACAAATAGGCAGCCCAGAAGTTCTGGACATAGCCATTCTTAAGGACGTGTCCCTCAGGATACGCTCTATAGAATCGCTATCGGAACTCGACTCTGACCACAGACCAGTAGTATTAAAACTAGGTTCGGACAGCCCTTCAGGCCAGCCAACAAAAGTCATTATAAATTGGAAAAAGTTCGCCAAGCTCATCAGAGCGGACGACTCCCCTCTCGCACACATGATTCCTGGCATCATAGACTCCATAGACGTAGCAAAGGACGCCGCGACTAAATTTACCCAATTCATACAGGACACGCTCCAAAGTTGCTCCAAAGAGGTTCCAGATCTGCCAGAAGGCAGATTTGAAATCTCAGAGAAACTACGACGCCTTATTCGACGTAAAAATAAGGCCACCAGAGACCACGACGCGTGTCCTAACGACAAAAACCGTAAAAAACTAAACGACCTTAGGAGAAGAGTCAAATCCCAATTTGAACAGCTCAGAGGCGAGTCTTGGGATGTTCGGCTCGAGGGGCTCACGCCAACGGCCCAGGCGTTCTGGGCGCTGTCGAGAACCTTTCGATCCGACACAGTGGCGACTATGCCTCCTCTCACTAAGCCGGATAACACCACCGCGGCCGACGACACAGAAAAAGCGGAATGCCTCGCAGATAGTTTAGAAGCGCAATGCTCACCGAGCAGTCAGCCATGCGACCCGGAACACCTATCGATGGTGGACTCCGAGGTGGCAGAGTGGGCATCGTTGCCCCCGACCGGCGAACCGGTTCGCCCGACCGACGTAGACGAAGTTAAAAATATTCTCAAGGACCTCAATCCCAAGAAGGCCCCGGGGCCTGACAACATCCCCAACAAGGTCCTTAAGAATCTTCCGATCCAATTCGTGTCTTTATTGGTCATGATTTTCAATGCTCTTCTAGCAGGGTGCTCCTTCCCCGCCGAATGGAAGGAAGCCACCGTCATAGGGATTCGAAAACCCAATAAACCCGCCCACCTACCCTCGAGTTACAGACCCATCAGCCTCATCAGCTGCCTTGGGAAAGTCTACGAGAGAATCGTACTCGCTCGAATTAAAGAAATAGTAGAGACGAAGAAACTGCTCATCGACGAGCAGTTTGGATTTCGACAACGGCACTCTGCCGTTCATCAAGTTCACCGACTCACAGAACATATCGCTAAGTACCACGTACACCGTTCGATCCGCAGCGACACGACTGCCGTATTCTTAGATATCGCTAAAGCATTCGACAAGGTTTGGCACAACGGCCTGCTCTTCAAGCTCCGCCGTATGGCACTCCCGGACACTCTCGTGCACATCATTCGAGAGTACTTGTCGAACCGCACGTTCCGCTACCGTATAGAAGGGACCCTCTCGTCGCGTCGTCCCGTCCGCGCTGGAGTCCCGCAAGGCTCCACACTCTCCCCCCTTCTATACGCACTGTACACGAGCGATATTCCGCGCGTTCCAAAAGTAGAACTCGCGATGTACGCCGACGACACCGCGCTCTACACCACGGACCGCTCCGCTTGGATCCTAGCCGAAAGACTGCAACTCGTGGCCGACGCCTTAGGCGATTGGTTTAGCAAGTGGCGGTTTGAGGTCAACCCGGAGAAGAGCGCAGCGGTACTCTTTCCGCGTAAACGCTACGAAACCGTCTCTACTATACGGCTACAAAACAAACCGATCCCCTGGGAAAACCAGGTCAAATATCTAGGCGTCATCCTAGATTCGCGTTTCACCTTCCGCCCTCACATTAGACACGTGAGAAACAAAGCCATGTTCATCCTGAACAGGCTGTACCCGCTCATATGCAAGCGGAGTAAAATGTCACTTCGCAACAAGCTGACATTGTACAAAACTTGCATCCGCCCCATCATGACCTACGCCAGTGTAGTGTTCGCACACACTAACACAGATCTCCTTCAGAGAGTCCAAAATAAATTCCTCAGGATAGCATCCGGATGCCCCTGGTACGTTCGCAACGTTGACCTACATAAAGACTTCGAATTGGAATCGATTAAAGAGTTCTGCAAAGGCTTAGCCAAGCGCTACTACGAGCGCGCAGACTCTCATCCTAACCCCCTAATCGTTCAAGCGTCTAAGTACGCTCCCCACCCTCACAAATTACTTCGACGCCCTCGAAGCGTTCTTTTAGACCCCGATGACCCAATTACTGTAGCCAACCGTAACTACAACGGAAGGTTACACTCCTCAGTACCAAAGTCTCGCCGTCGCCGCCGTAACAGGCAACGCGGCCCATCTCTCACAACGGCACGACCGCGCCTCGGCGCGGCGGGGCCAGTCGGTCCATGACCGCCCTACACACCTTCTTCTGAGCAGCCATTAATGCTCATTTTATTCTCTGGGGACGAGGCACACTCCGTCCCCCCCCGCCCGGTGACGCTGTCAAGGCCAATTGAGATCAACAGCATTCAAGTTATTTTCGAAAGAAAAAAAAAAAAAAAAAAAAACAAAGATGGCCGATTCATATAACAGCTGATTATAGCTCATACTAATATGAGCATTGATATGACGTCGTCGAGTCGCTTGTCATCAAGAGTGTCAATTTCAGTTTCGTAAACAAAACAATATAACAATTGACATTTTGTTTGATATTTATTAACTATATAGTTATTAACAAGTTTATTAATAATAAATTCTACATAAGAAAGGTGCACAGAACATAGGTAATACTTGTCCACGTCTAAACAATTTTCAATTATTTGTCGTTTTACTTCTTTTGACTTAATTTTTTAAAAATTAAGTAAGTTTATAAACTAAAATAAAATAAACATTCGTGTATTTGTGATAACAACGACGTAAATGAAGCCGGTAAATGTCAAGCCAGATCCAAAAATATATTTTTGTACGTAATATTATCTGTGGTCATACTATGTCAATGCGTTTGTCACTTATCATCTGTGGATTTACTGGTATTTTCGGCAACAAGTCGATCGACTTCAGTATAGTGGCAATATTGTGAACGTATAAATCAAATTAGTGACACTTAGTTATAGAAGGCTTAAAGAGCGTTTATGAATACAAATATTTATCGAACGTTCTATAAGCCTAAAGAGCGTGTTAACTAAAGTATACTTATAACGTTCTATAAGACTTTTTTATGAATAAGGCCCTAAATATATAAGCATAGAATTCAGGAAGCTCTTACTAGAGATGGTAAAACATTTTGGCGTTTCTTTAAAAACAAGCGTTCAAATTCCTCATCATTGCCCGCAAATATGCATTTAAACGGCGTTACTGCGAAAGCTGGTTCAGAAATTGCTAATCTTTTTGCGCATCACTTCTCATCTGTATATTCTGATAATATAATTATAAATCATAATTGTACGACTAGTAATTACGAACAAATAAGTGAATTAAAATTTAATAAAGTGGACATCATCCTACATTGCTGAAAAAGTTAGAATCTATTACACACTATGCAAAAAGTGGGGTCCCCTAAGGATCACACCTAGGCCCATTGCTGTTTCTAATTTACATAGATAATATAAAATATTTCATATACAATTGCCATATACAATTGTCTTTTTGCCGCTGACCTTAAACTATATAAAACTATTAAATCATCTTCAAAGCTTCAAAGCGATCTACTTGGAATTCAGCAATGGTGTGTTAGTAACAATATGTTACTCAAAAATTCTATAAAAAAAAGGATTCCCTATTACTTCTCCACACACAATTTATGGGCAATCAGTTAAAGAAGTAGCCGAGGTTAAAGATTTAGGCGTTATTATTGATAAAAAATTAACTTTTGTGCTCCTTATTAACATGATAAATGCCAAGGGAGCTCAAATGATTGGATTAATTAAGAGAAATACAAAAGGATTTACGATTAAAACAAAGCTTTACCTGTACAATGCTCATGTTAGGGCAATTTTATAGTTAGCGTCTCAGATCTGGAACCCTATATACGCTGTTAATTCACAAAGAGTTGAATCGATTCAACGCGCTTTCACTAGACATCTAGCTTTTGCATGCAATGGAATATCCCATAGAGCGCCATACGAAAGTCGCCATACGAAAGTAGAATTTTTTGATATTCTTTTATTAAAATGGATACCTTGCGAAATCGAAGAAAACTTCTCGATTTAATATTATTATTTAAAATTATGAATGGCACTGTCCAATGTGAACAGGCTCTCCATAAAATTAATATCTCAGTCCCATGTCGCCCTCCTAGAAAACCTAACAATAAATTGTTTTACATAGCGAAGTCACGCACAAATGTTGCTAAATATTCCCCGTTAAATAGAATATGTGGCCAGTATAACGATTTGTGTGCATTAACACAAAATATTAATGTTTTTTTCCGATTCCTTGCCGAAGTTTAAGCGAAAAATTTGTGATGTTTTGTCAAGTTCTGTTAGTTATATTTAGCTGTATTAATTCATTTTGCTTGTTATGTGATATTCTTTATTCTTTTATTATATGCATTTTTTTTTTCGTAATATTTTTGTTATCTTTATTCTTTTATTTTTTTGTAATAACTTTGTAATCTCAAAAGATAAGTATTATTATTAAGCAGCTAGACAGTAATCTTCAGTAGTGCTGTGTACATATGTAATTAGTACATACATCAGATAAGGGTCAGTTTTAAATGTTTAGTTTTAGGTGTTGAATGTATGTACTGTTGATGTGCCATTCAAATAAAAATTAAATAAAAAACCTAACCTAAGGATTAAGCTAATAGCAGAATACAAACTTGAGCTTATTGAACTTGTAACTACGAAAAACATGAGATGATTTGCAGCTTATTTCGGAATATAATCATTGATATGTAAAAATGACTTGTATATTGAACGAGCAGACTCTTGGCATAAAGGCTGCTGTAAGTGAGCCAAACGGTCGAATCTTGGCAATGAAATGTTCTCAGTTGACTGGTGGCCTACATTCTGTGATATAAGTGATTTACTAAGTTAAATAAGTACTGTACCAACGTTTTGTTATTTACTTATATATATGTAAATGTAATACCTATGTATAACAAAGAAGTAGGAATATATTATTTTTATGTCAAATTACACAACTAGATATTTATAACCGTATTTTTGTGCTACACATGCAACGCTAGGAAAAGTGTAACCATTCCGGACTGGAATCAAGTAACACGATGCATTTTAATTAGGCATAAAAAGTCAACGTAACTTGAATTCACACAATTTTTATATAATTTTAAATTATAAAATATTTTTATATTAAACTTTTCAAGAATAATAATATAAATAACGGCTTTTAATTTAAAAAAAGTCACAAAATGTGCTTCAAATCAAGGTGAAAACGCTGTATAAATCGCGCTAGGACTTGGTATATAGTTATAGTGACGTAAACATCCGCTGAGGTAGAATTTTTTGATATTCTACTCCTGAACAAAGGATATTAAATTTTGTACGTTACATAAGAAGTTTGTAGAAAATAGAAGCTAATTTTTTCGACTTGAACGAAATGAGAAGAAATATTGAGACATTTCCGTTAAATGTAAACAATTCTAATATCGCACGTACAGTTGCAAGTTTAAGTAACATTAAGGTTATGATCCAAATAGGGATAATAACGTAAATAAGTTTGCAAAAACAAAATCGATATTAATTTCGAGAACCCATGTCTTAAATAATATTCATGAATGTTTCATATACTAGCGCAAGCTCTTTCTTTAGAATTCCTTACTTCTAAAGAAAAAACCGAACCTTTATAGACTCTGTCACCCTTATAATTTTTTATATTAAAATGGTCGCATAATCAAAACCTACAGTGTACTTCCAGGTGAAGTAAAGCTATGAAATATGGCAATAACTTAAAACTAACAGTTTTATACTGTACAAAAGTAAAGTTCAGAAAATTTGTAATTTTTTAGATACATCCTAAAAAGAAATTATTATAAGTGCATAGAAATTCAATTTTTTAACTCTTAATAATTAAATTAATTTATTGATAATTAATGTTTAACACAGAAAAAAAAAGTATTAATTGTCGTTCATTTTAAATTAATAAATTATAAATAATTGTTAGAAGTATTGTTTTTAGCTCGTTTCTTACAACATTTTCTGTTTCATCAGTAAACAATTGCTATTATTTGATAAAAATATCTTTGTACGGCAATTATATTTAAATTTAATTAAAGCATAGTTCTATTTGGACTTATTTTCGTAAATATAAAATAATATCCTTAATTAAGGCCCACCTAGCGTATGAAGCAATTTAAAAACTGAGAAATCTGCAAGAGCTTTAATTAAAGTTGATCAAAGCGTTTCGTGAAGTTAAAAGCAAGGCATTAATGTTGACTCAATTTGATTCCTAAGAATTTAGAATATAAAAAATATTAAACAGCGTGCTATAAATAATGATGTTTAATGTCAATTTTATAAACTATACCGCTAGTAAATTTTTGTAATATAACAAAATACACTTTGTGTCGTGTAAATTTTACATTATACTTATTATTAATTTATTTGTCGTGTGTTAAATAAAGTTATCGTAACTGAAGACTTATAAAAATATTGCAGAACTATTTCGTATAATACTACAATGTTTAAAAGGTGGAAGTTATTGGATTGTTAAGTCCATTTAGAAAACTTTTGTAACAAAAAGTTTCAGAGACATACATAAACTAGACTTTACGAGCTATGGCTGTCATGCAATAGTTTTATTTCGAACATATGGGGTCACGCAAGCGCCTCAACTGTTATCGTTACCTGGCCGACGACAACTTTACAGGAAGACATAAAAATATTGCGAAACGCACTTTTCTGTATTTGTGACACATTTATCTTCTTTAGAAGTTAAGAAACAATTTGTCTTTATCGATAATATCTGAACCAATCTACTGCATAGATATTATTTAACCTTTCAAGAAAATACAACCTTAACCTTACTAGAAAATATATATTTAAACTATGGCATTATACTAGATGTTTTGTAATCCAGTGCGTTTGTACATTAACGTTAAATCTCTAAATCTCTCGAAAGCCTTTTACTTACACCTTGACGCTACTAGTTTCACCTACTATAAAAACTAATAAGAAAAATACGATATTATTAAATGTTTCTATTAATTTAGTTCAGTTGATAAGTAAAATAAGTTTAAGTTTTGTTTAAGGCTGAAACAAACATTGTTTTGCCTAAATTTACATAATAACATTTTAAGGTCATCTCTGTGGCATTCATTTCCATTAAAAATATATTTTTTTGTTCGTCTGATAAAAAAAAACATGCGTGAAACAGAGTAAAACTGAAAAGAAAGGTCCCAAAACGTTTTATAGAATAATTAAGTATATTGCTTGCTTTTTAAATTTTTTGTGCATCTATTAAGCTGACGTCTATTTAACAGTGAAAATCATAAATATACGTAGTAGTAAAACGTACAGTAGGTAAGACGTAACTTATCTTTCAAGAAAAGTTGGTAAATTTGTTTACGTACATTTTCCCCTTTTACGTTTGGTAGGTGCGTTATAAATGAATGTCGTTAAATCGTCTCGCTAAGAAGACAAAATCAACATATATCATTTCTCCCTTTTTCTTGGTGTCATATTATTTATTTTTTAATATTTGTGATTTATAAGGTGTTGTATCAAATATGTGCGTATATTTATCATATTTTAAATTGTTCCTTCTTACGTTAATAGATATTCTTTGACACTACAGCTATTTGGTACGTACCAAATAGCTATTATTATTATTATATAATCTACATCTTTTCTTATATTATTTATCTATATTTAGTTGTTTATGCTGCGAAACTTACTATAAATAATATGAAATAAAACATAAGGGATAATTACAAGTCTCAAAACTCCTGAACTGAAATTTGAAATAAACTGAAATTTACATATTTTGTTATACATGTGTGTGTGTACATGTTTTTGTTTTTTTTTTAATTTAACACTTTTTTTATAAGGCTTTGTTTAAGAGCCACTACCTATGCGATGGTAACCGTCTCGTAAGAAGACGAGCTTAGACTAAAGAAAATGCTCTTCATCAGTACAAGTTGGCAGTTCCTAGTCACCCACAATAGAGAGACAACCAAAACTTGTACCATATGTAAAGGGATTTACAGAGAGAATCGACAACATCTTAATAAGAGCTTCTATCATATCTATTTTTAAGCCTAACAAAAAATTGAGCCAATTCTTGAGACCAGTTAAATATAATATTCCTTTGCATTGTGCAGGTGTATACAAATTTAGTTGTGATTGTGGCGTATCGTACAATAAACAAAGAGAGAGGTCAAAGAGAAGCATCGGTGTTAGTATGAAGGAACACATCTCATATTCAATAATGGATGTGTATTGAAGTCTGCTGTATGTGAGCGCTCAATGAACAAACTCACCTATTATATCAGGTTTGACTTTCCTCATATACTCGCTAGTGAAAATGGATAAACTTCCAGAATGATCCGCGAGGCTACTTTTTAGTTTACTTTTTAATTTATTATACGTCTTTCGAAGGCATGCTTTCGTTATTTAAGAATATTATACTAACTTCTAGTTTACTCACATAATTTGAAGTTCTTTGATACAATAAACCTTTAGTCATTCAAAAAATGTAAAAAGAAACAATGCATATTTTAATTATTACTAATATTTTTTAAACTTGACCTTTAAATTACTTTGCAGAAATCTATGGCCTCCTGTTGAGAAATGACTATTATTCATTATTATTGTTGTTTGAAAACGACAATTGAAAGTTGTATAAAAGTATAATTTTTACTCCTAACAAAAGTATAAAACTTTACATAAAAACGACAATCTCATTCATTTTTCTTCCAAGCCAAGTAAATCCTAGCGTTCAATGGAACCTCTTGGCTTCAGTCGTTATATTGCAATTTCTAAATCTACGGATCTTGTAAGCTTTATATGTTGCCTTACTAACCTGCGCTGCACCAAATGTGTAACCTTTTATTATAGAAGTATTATATACAATATAGAAGAACTATTATAGTATATAAGAACTATTGTTCAATGACATTTTCAAAAATACATTCTGTTTATTGAAAAGAACATTAATATCTAAAAAAATAATAATATCTTTTAGATATCATTTCGGTTGCATAGTAGCTTTTGTATTTTAAACTATTTATAACTATCGCATACAAAACAAAACAGATATATTTTTAATTCCCCAAATACAACATAATTATTAAGTTACTATATTTTAGTAAATAACGACTCGCTTGCGGCTTCGTTCGCTGAAACTACACAATTATTTCTTTATAAAGATGAATAAAGTATGTTTTGAATTTTTTTTATGAAATTGTCTCAAAAATTTCAATGTAGTAAATTCGATCATTTACTCGTAGATAATATATATAATTATATTATACATACAATTTTCCGAATTACTCTATATTATTGAAAAAAGTATTTCTCACTTGCATGTAAGTTTAGATATGTAATAGAATATGGCCGTTTTATATACAACATTTTTTTACAAATATAATATAGATATATAAGGTACCTAAGTATCATGAGTGAGTCATTTTTTCAAGTTTTTATATCCTTACGTAAATTAAAATCGTTAGAGCAATCGTTACAGCAAGAAATTCATTTTCTCATGCCTTTCCAATACTATTGTATTGGTGCTAGATAAAAATAACAGATATATAGAAACATAATAATCGTATATGTAGTTTTAAGCATTTGTTATCTATATATTTATTAGATCCCATTTTTCTTAATTATTCACGTACAGAATTGACTCTTCTATTTTTTTACATCTTATGAGCTATTGGGACATTAATCAACTTCTAATAAAGAAATGTTATTGCAAAAATCTATGCAACTTTAATTTGTTACCATTAATTAAAATCATGGCATAACGCACGTAGAAAATTTCTAATTTCATTAATATGAATTGGGCGTCTGAGGAAAACCATCATGTATTTTTCTATGGTTAAACTGATGAAGATAGGAACTCCATTTATGGTTTGCTATATTTTTTATTAATTTTATGATATAATATTTGGAGCTTTTAATTTATAATATTAATCGTTATTTTGCAGGTAATACTATCGTGGTATTCTGTATCCAGTGAGGTTAAAGATGGTAAACTATTGTTTATAAATATTATTATTAGTTTTGCTTACAAATATATACATAACTAATACCTTAAAGTATGTAGAATTAATTAATATTTGAACGAAATCACGTTTATTTATTCATTATTATACATTTTAGTGAAACTTAATCCAGGGTTTGATTTACTACAAGAAATAAATGGAGTTCCATCCCTCCGAATAAGCAACTTTGAAGGTAATGCTTTGACTTTGATAAATGTGATATAATAATAGAAACTATACGCGTCACAATAATTGTCTGTGTCATTACTATTGATTTATGATGTTATATCTACTAAATTTAAAGTAGACGTGTACGATCTACACATTTATATGTTAATGATATTACAGGCTTTGAAGGGAAAAGAATTTGGAAAAGATCTTTTAGAGCTGACTCATCAAGCGGAAGTGAAGAAAAAGAGCCTGTAAAGGGCCGAGACGTAAGCAAACCAAACCTAAGAGATATCCGGGAAAGTGATCAATCTGAAGAAGGCGGCAGCTCAGGTTAGGTCTTAAAGGGAATCTAAGTATTGTTGAACAATAAATGTATAATTGGTGGTAATTGCATAATTTTTCCATTGTATTGTAAGCTCGTTATAACTCAAAAGATTCTCTGACTACTTTGATGGGCATAGAGCATGAAGATATGTGTGTGTGTATGTGTGGATGTGTGTGTGTGTGTGTTTGTGTGTGTATGTATATATAAAGCAAAAGCTTTGAAGTTATATACAATTACTCACATTTCTCTATCTAAGTTTTAAAATATATACAGTTGATTAAATGGCTATTGCAGATTCAGACGGAGATCGACGTCTCAGCACAAAAGGTATTTACCTACCTGATGACTTCGAAGCTGATGGTAAGAATAATATATACAATAATAATATCGTGTATTGGTTATTTTTGTTGTTGAATTGCGATTAAAAATATTTTTTACAGGTAACCCAAGTGTTCATGAAAGATTTGGTAAAGATTCTGATTCAGAATAACACATCATGTACTTACTTCCGTATCAGAAATAAATAGAAATTTGGTAAAAATAATAATTGTGTATTTTTATTTTATAAAATAGTAAAAAAATGCCAATGAAAGTATTTACTGAATAATTTTACATAACAAACCTAACTCATTAAATTCAAGGAAGTTGAAATGTACAAGGAAAGTACTGATAATCATTATATATTTTTTTCTATTACAAATTCCGTCCGGTACCATTTATCTGAAATGAATGAATAATTCAGCTTCAAGATTCCCTCGTTCAAATTTAACTTTAACTTATTTTATTGCATTATGATAAAGTTGTTTTAAATTATTTTTTACGCTAAATTAGTGCGTCAGGGAATGTCACTTACAAATAGTAATAACACTTTTTAAAACAAAAATAAATAATAAATGTTTTTACCATCTACAATTACACTGGCTACAATTATAGCAATTATAACGGAAGTTATAAAATTAATGGGAAAGAATACCTGCTTTCCGAGAGTTATCTTAGAGTTATCCAAAAAGAACTAGAAATATAATTAAAATGCTGTACCTACTGTTTAACAATGTGCAACGTTGTGCCTTCGATGTTGGCAACGTGAGTGAGCACGCATTGCGTAGCTTTTGCAGTCCAAAAGGCAGTACTTCTAAATGATTAATCATTTTATTCTAAAAGTTAGTATTTATAGGTTGAAAAATCAAGGAAATTATTGTAATAATCATGAATACGGATAGATTCATTTTTATTTATTGTAGAATAGAGTCCTCATGTCAATGATCTCGGTCTCTCTCGGTCGCACAAAAAAAAATTATTGGTCTACGCACTCAGTGGCTACACTTCTTTTTTACGATTTTTACATGAAATTTGTAGTAACATATCAATAACATTTTTTTAGCTTCACGCTTTATCCCGCATTTGGCAGGGTAAGCAGAGAGAACTGCAGGAACCATACGAACCTAGTGTTAGACACTCCGTTGCTTACTTCCTGCTTTCTCCGTCTCCGCTTTCGTTTTTGAGGCATTGCGTGTTGAGTGGCGGAACTATACTTTGCCTAGTTTCCAGAGCGAAGAAAATGGAAATAGAAAAATTCATCTTCCCCGAGTGGGAATCGAACCCACAAACCGTAGCGTTTACAGGCAGACGCTACGCCTCATACAAATTATATTTGTTGTTTTTTTTATTTTAATTTACTAATGCTAATGAATCATATAGTAATAGAAATTGCAAAAAAACATTGACAATGTCAAAAAATTCAAATTCAAGCATGTCTTAACTTACTTGCTTCTACTATTCCACATAAGAAACATATTATATACATAATCAATATTGTAACTTTAAATCTATGCTACTTTAGTAAATATTTATTTAGGTTATCTGAAGTCGGTAAACAAATTAAAGTGCTTGTGCTTGTTTTTTACAATTTCTTAATAAAACAAATGCGGGATACTCTATAATCGTTAAAATATTCAAAAATACAAGATGCAGTGATTTAAAAAAAGTTAGTAAAGAACTCCAACAGTTAGCAGATAATGATTCAAAGTAGGTACAATTTAATTTAGGCACCGATGCGCACCTCAAGCAGCGGCGGCGCGGGCTCAAAACTTATAATTGAATCTCCAATCCTTAATTGAATAGTAGCAGTCAAAGTCCAAATGAATACGGAATTTATCTATTCTTAACGAAAGATAAGACCTTTAATGAATTCAAACCAATTATTTACGTCTTTATTACCTTCACATCCACTTTTTTTTAACTTTGATCTTAAATAAAATTATATTATGAGCTTAAAAAATATATCATGAGATTATTATTTTTTACATTGACTAACGTTTATTTAATGTAGTTAGCACAGATTATTTAAAGTCTTTTACTTTATTATAACAATTAATTATGATTCTATTGATAAGATATCTTATTTTTGTATATTTATCATCAATTTGTTAAGCCTGGTCTGCTTGCATGAGGTTGTATGTAGATCTATTTATAATTTTTATGAATTTTCCCAAAGAAAATATTATTATTATTGTAGTTAAACAAATTATTTCAGATTTTGTCAAATAACTCTTCTGCACGACGTGAGTTACGAAAATCATTTTTATTTGACATTGATATTATTTTAAACCTAAAAGAATTTATTCAGTTTTACCAATATGTACGTTTACACAACACAATAAACAAAAATATTAAAATTAACCTCATACAGATGCAATAAATTGTATATTTCTATAAAATTATTTAAAATGTTAACTTCTTACGACTATTAAAGTGATAATTTTATAGTAATTATTTCTAACATGTTCATACTTTATTTTTATAAGATGAGTAACAAAGTAATTTAATTCAGTTCTTTTGACTTCAAATCTTCAAATAAGTATTCACTTATTCTTTGTGAGCAAAATACCTCTACTGCACTGCAATCATTTCGACATTACTTTGACAGTTGCTTTAAGTCATCTAAGAAAAACGTCAATTGTCAAAAGTTTATTTACGATTAGTAGAAATGTTTCTATTCATTTTAGTAATATTGTAAGAGAAACAAATTTATTAAGTGTAGGTTCTTAAATAAAAAGTTATAATCATTACTTGCTATTGTTGTTTTAATTTTTTTTATTTGTCATGACATCTGTTTGTTTTGATATAAGAACTTACGAAAATTATTTAAATTAATTCATGTAATAATATTCAAACTTAAAAATGGAAGGCGGAGATTGGAGAAATAATATAATAAATGAGATTCAGAACCGCAATAAGCGCGAAACTGCTGCATTTCAAGATATCATAGCTTTTCGTAAGTAGCATAACCTACCTGTATCTTTTTCTTCCTTATTGTATTTTTATAGCTAGGATAATACTTATTTACATAACGTCAATAATACTATCTTGCTTAATGAATCTTTACAGACTGTGAATGATAAAATTAATAATATTTGATATACTTAATTGTTTACTGTTTGTGTTAAATTGAGATTAATTGTGTATGCAGATAGATTACACAGCAGGCTATATGTACACTAAAAATATACCATATTTATATCAAAAATTTCAGAAAGTCGCCTCTTTGACAATGTCAGTACTTTGAAAAATGAAAACTTGCAGCTTACATTGTTAAATGAAAGAATTAGGTTCTCCAGTACTGAAAGTGTTTTAAATAGTGGAGGTTAGTAAATCTATCTCTAGTGAAAACTACACTCTAGACTATTAGTAATTGTATTTTTTTTTTAGACTAGACTTTTAAGTAAATTTGTATTGTATAGAATTATATTATTTTTCTTATTAATTTATCTTAATCATAGTAAACTCATAAAGTATGTTAGATAAAATATATTTTAATTCAAAATTTTATAATTCAAAAATTATAATGTGTTATTTTATGTAACTAATAGAATAATATTAACATTCCAGGAGGTGCTACAAATGAAAGAATACAAGCATTAGAACAAAAAATCTTGTCTCAACAAGAGGAACTTACTTCTATGCACCGGAGAAGGGGTGAAAGTGCACAACAAATTATAAATCTCAATGCCAAAGTACATGATTTGGAAAAGAATCTACAGTCCAAGGATATTATGTAAGTAACTTTTTAGCTTTGTATTAATTTGCTGGAAATCTTCAACCTAGAAATTATATATTGCATTACATATATGTTTATGCAACTAACATACATTTTGCAATATTCTTTAAATTTCATAAATCATTGTAATCACTCTTTACTGCACATATTTTATAGTGACTTCCATATTACAATTAAATTCTTTTTATTGTAGCATTCTGATTGTGCCAGTTGAGTGCATATTGTTTCACTACATCACTTTGTATGTAACAATCCATGAGGTACGCACAAAAGAGATTGCACAATGCCAAAACCTTTAAAATGACAATATCCATGTCTAGCATTGTAATGAAATTATTTGAAGGGATAGAATTTGAATCTTCTACAAATGTAGTTAATTTTAACACTGAGATTGACACCTTATAGAACATTTTCTTGTAGATGATTTTTCTTTAAGTTATTAATAATATATCCAATGTGTTCCAGGAAATTATGTAGCTTTAATATTTACCTAATTTGATGCTTCAATTGCCATATTAAAAAACTTAAGTGTTTTAACTTATTGCTTAACTTTAATAATCTAATATTTTTTTGCTAATATTTTTTTTAAATTATTGTAAACAATAATATCAATTTTATGTAATAATTTTATTTGTTATTGATATTTATCAACATAAATGAACATTTAAATGTATACATATAATAGTTATATGTACATATATTTATATTAAATTGTTATTTCTATTAGAATTTCAGAAAATACTGCATTAATAGCTTCCCTTCGAGCTGAAATACTGTTGTATGAAACAAACATGAATGAATTAAAGGGACTTAACCAAATGCTAAGAGATGAACACCAAGCGTTACAAATTGCATTTGCGTCTATTGAAGAAAAGTTGAGGAAGGCACAGGTATTTCATTTTTTATTAGTATTTCTTAATAAATTAAACATGCTTTCTTCACTCGAAATAAAAAAAAGGAGAATTTCACTTTTTATAATCACCACAAACAAAATTGCAGGAAAATAATATAAATAAAGCTATATAATATCTGGCTTGTATTTTTATATTTTTTATTTTATTTATTTATAGTAACTAGAATAGGACAAAAACTTAAAATATTAGTATATGTAATTTGTTCTACACTATAGATTTCAACCTTGAAGAAGTTATTCTGTTACCAAGATTAGAAATCTATATATTATTATAACTATTGACAGCCAATGCATAATTAATTAATGACATTATAAATATGGCTAACCTTTAGTAATGATTGTATAATGAGTTAGCCTTAAAATCATTATCACTGTCATAATCTTATACATACATTACATTCTAAATTTCTTTTAAATTACAATGTAATATTTTTAATTATATAAACACATTAACCATATTTTTAATTGGTTTTTTATATAATTCGGTTTTTTATGGTATATAAATACTGACTGACTGAAATACACTTTCTTTATTTTGACAAGTAATTCTGATTATAACATACTAACTACAATTTATATTTATATATCAACATAATTATATTTCTTAAAAATAAGTCAGTTGTGACCTGACCACATAATGTCAAATTCTGATTAAAAAAATGCTTTACTAAAGTTTAAAAGCATTAGCTTAATGTAATTAAATGCAATTTATATCCACATTATATGGATATGCTACTGAGTGTATGCCATGCATACATTAGACCACTCATAACCACCAGGTACATGCCCAGAAAGGGCAGATTACAGGACAAAGAGGATAATAAAAATAAATTAAAATAAATATTTGAGTGTAAAAATATTTTTCTATCATATAATGTGGATGAATATTTCGAAAAATGTTATTTTATCATAGGAGGTCTTTGGGTGCTCTTTTCTTGATTCATTTTAAAAAAAGCTGTAGAAATATTAATATGTATGAAGTAAGATATTAGCTAAATAGAAATGACACTGTAATGTTTTAGTGCTGCGCGTTTTTCCTTTAACCTCAGTTGTGTGAATTGAGTGTCTGCATATTTATAAATTATCTTTTTTTAATACTTCCTATTGTTCATGACTTATGACTTTATTGATAACCTCATATATGAAAAGACCATTGTTATCTGCTTAAAGTGAAACATTATTTTTAGTTAACAAAATTAAATATTTTATTATTTAGTCATGTATGTTAATGGTTAGCAGAAAACCCCCTTTTAATTTGACAATTTAAAATATATTACAATGTAGAATATAATATATAATATAGGCATAACATTCACTAGGGTGAGGACCGTCGTGGCACAGAGGCGCAACGTCTGCCTGTAACGCGACGGTTACTGGGTTCGATCCCCAGTCGGAGAAGATGGATTTTTCTATTTCCATTTTCTTCGCTCTGGCAAACTAGGCAAAGCGCGGCGTTGAGTTCCGCCACTCAACACGCAATGCCTCGAAAACGGCGGAAAGTGGGGACGGAGTAAGCAGGGACTAAGTAACGGAGTGTCTTAACACTAGGTTCCTGCAGTTCCCTCTGCCTACCCTGCCATGTGCGGGATAAAGCGTGAAGCTAAAAAAAAAAAAAAAAAAAAAAAAAAAAAAAAAAAAAAAAAAAAAAATCACTAGGGTAAGGATTTCCTTTGATTTATCGAAGCATAGGGTCTAATTGAATTACACACTAAAATTATCTGATTAATTATGTCCTCTCAGTCTACCACTTCATGAATAAAAAATAAATTTGATGGTAAATTGCCTCCAATATGATTTCAATAAAATTTTGCAGCTATTAAGTACTAACACTTCTTATTAAAATAATGTTTCTACGCTGTTTACATTAGTTTTTTTAAATTACATTTTCAAATAGTTTTATTAAGTAAATTAATGAATAATTTAAATAACGTGATTAGTTACCGCCTAAATTATTACTTCTTACATATTAAAACGTTTTTGAAATACAACGACAATTTAAAAGATTTGACAAATAAATGTATAAATGAAGTGTATACAAATTCTCCATTTATACATATATATATATATATATATATATATATATATATATATATATATATATATATATATATATATATATATATATATATATATATATATATATATATATATATATATATATATATATATATATATATATATATATATATATATATATATATATATATATATATATATATATATATGAATGAATAGTTACTTGTATCACATTGACTAAATAAGTGGAAAAAAAGCTCCATATGTCTTCCCAGTCTAAACTATTTTTATTTATGTTTTTAATAATGTTATGTAATTGTAGTAATATCAATGATAGCAAACTAACTTGACTTTTATATTCTTAACTCACAATTTAAAACAATTTACCTTACACCAACATTTTAAAATCATTAGTTAAATAAAGCAAAAATGCTAAAATTATTATTTTTTTCATTTAAGAATATAATCTTCCTGAGGCGTTGTGTTCCATAATATTTTTAAATATTTACAATAAATAAATAAGTTGTTAAAAGTATTATTAGTAGAAATCGCTAAAGATCATTTGTTAAATAAAATAGGAAGCTATAAAACTCAAGGTTAGTCTTTATTTCAAACATGAATGAGTGACCTCGGCTCAATGTGGGAGATAGTAATATATTCAAAGTCACTGAACATGCACTTGTTTACGTTGTGTATGATATTTTTGGGATTATGTGTATTTTAAATGTACAAATGAAAATGAAAAAAATTTCTTGTGTCGACAGATGAAAACAAAATCATTTAATTATTCTATATTCTATTGTTACCTAGAAACATTTGTACGTCGGCTACATAGCGCGTTCGCCTGGTATCGCGCACTTAAACCAAACGTACACATAACTGGAATCAAACTATTCCACTGGATCTTCAAATTTTTATTACATCACTCAATCGTGGCAATATGCCAGACCAATTCGCCGTTTTGTCCATCATACTCAGAGTGCTTTTTATGTTGAAGATATATTTAATTTTTAATACGTGATAATTGATATCTTTATTGGGCGGTAATTTTTTATATTTTTTTTTTATAAAACGACATAACATTTAATTTTAAGCAATATAGATATCTACATGAGTTTCTAAAATTTACTCATATTTGTTAAATTGTACGTTAAAATAATTATGTATAATATCATTTATTGGTGTAAGTTGCTGTGTGAACAAAATTTAATTTTCAAACCTATTTTTGTCACATTAATATAACAAAACGTGAACGCCCTGTATAGTTTACGGCCCTCATGTGATTACCGTTATATATAACCACATGCATACGTACCTATATCACTTATGAAACTGCAAAGACCACGTCCAGTTGAAAAATGTATTTCAGTCGGTTTGCATATTTGAATTTATCCATCTTAGTTCCATAGTCCCTTTGTACCAATATTAAATTATAGTTATTATGCTGAAAAAGGTGTTTTATTTATTGTTGCTTATATAAAACGTGCATGTAAGTATGAAAATTTCAGTTTCCAAATATTCTTGTTACAGGACGAGAATCGGTCGCTTGTTGAAAGACTTATAAAATACAAAGCTAAAGATGCAGATAAAATGAATGAAGAAAATGAACATTTTCTAAAGTAAGATTATCATTTTTTTTGTTTTCAAAGTTTTGTGAATCATACTAGATGCATGTATCTTACTTTAATGTTCAAAAAATCAATATATTTATGAAATTCATTTTAGTGTTTTTGCAATGTTATTTTTCGAGTGAAAAATTTTATTAAGCTGTATGGCTTCTTTATGTTGTAGCAATTTTTTTCGTTGGGAATAAGGTGATTGTATAAGCTATAGTATGTTTTAGTATAGAATGTCTCTATGATTTTTTTAGGAACGCCCGTTTAGAGTGTACCTAAGCTATACATATTCGATTTTTAAATAAAAATCCGTAGAGAATGGTTTTATTTAGAGCACTGTACTTCATAACGTATAAAATATTTGTAGTGTACGAATGTATAAATTATCCCTTTTCAAATCACTATATTTTGCTTTAATTCGCACTTTTTAACATGTCAAACTGTCAGTGCATAAGCAGATCAAAAATTATGTTATTTCATATTTTGAAAATATATTTCCAATCACTTTCAACATTAACTTTTGCACTGTTAGCTTGATATAAACTGTTATATTGTGTGTAATTAGTAGTACATAGGTAAGTGTTAATATGGGCTATGCGTTTGACACGCATCAGAAGCTTGCATAGTTGTCTATGATTTTGTTTGCTTCCTTTGTTTAATTTGTTCAACAGGTCAAGCAACCCTACTGCGTTTTTCATCAACACGTTTGGTAGAGTTAGTTTCGGGTGAGTTTGACATCATGTGAATGAGGTCTTGGTGGTAATAAGGCATTGTGATGTTAAAGGACATTTACTTCTCCATAATGGCCCATATCGTATCGTTCGTAGAAAACTGTTAAAACTGATGATGCAGAAAAATCTATTTAAAATTATTTTAGTCTATGCATTACATTAACATTCTACGTATAGTAAAAAAAATAATAAATTTTATTTTTAAAATAGATTTTTTTGTACTTAAAACATTTACAACGTCTCTATATTACAAATGATACGATTTGACTGCACTCTGAAACTGACTCATGTGTTCGATTATTTCACTTATTATTTTTATTTCTAAAGTGTTTGATTGAGAATATTTTTTATCTGTATATTGTTGTGTTTTTTTTTTCAATTTCTTAAATGTTTCTTTGTGGTTTGATTTGTAATGACTTTACTGATGTATGTATGTATTTTTCAAAATTCTATATTGGAGATGTTTTATTGGTTTTGTATTACATTTCTTTTATATTTATGTGATGAATGCATTGTGTATTTAAATTTTGTACTTTATATTTTTAAACTATATGTACTTTGTCAAAATTTATTAAAAAATCAAAATTATAATATTTAACATGTATATTAAATAAAGATGAATCTAATTTTGTATGAATTGTGGATTAAATTAACGTTTATATTTGATTGTAATATGGATTAAAGGACTGCACTGAAGTTTTATTATTAATGACACTGTGTGATAGTATATTTATACATATTATACGACGTGTGAAAACGTTTGCTTAAAAAGACACTAAGTCCTACTTACGATACATTAATTGAACACATATAAATCTCTTCAAGTTTATTTACGTATTTTGTTATTTATATGCAACCGTTTTTACATACTATTTATCAGCATTTACTAAACGGATGCCATTAAGTTTTGGTTTGGTTAACAGATTCACGATTTTGTAAATATATATGATAAATATGATATAACATAGTAAATATGATATCATAGCGGAAATGTTGTATCTTGCATGTCTTTCTTCGTATCGCATGTTATATAACGCATGTGCATTTGCACAGCACGTTAAATTAAAAGGCTAACATGGTGTAAATTAGATTAAATAATAATAACAGCTGGCAAGAGTTTAAAAGGAAAGCAAATGGCGCTACCGGCAAAGTTCAAAGAGCTTGTACATAAGCTTAAACGCACGAATCAAAGCCGAACGCTAATTAAATATATAAATATTGATTGATTGTGTTAAATTTATATATTGCTTTTAGAAAACGAAGCGACAAAGTTAGAAAAGAATTGGAAGAAGCGGCTAGAGAAGGTAGCAGTAGAAACAGTGGGGGTTCCGGAAGTAGCTCAGATGATAAAATCATTGATTCAATGCCTTACTACGCAACAGCGTTACCTACAAAAGTGGCCTTAAGATTTGTAAGTATGCGTCTACCTACTACATACTATTATTTGTGACTTTTTTGAACTTCATTATGATTTAAATACTTTTTTTTTTTTTTTTTTTTTTTAGCTTCACGCTTTATCCCGCACAAGGCAGGGTAGGCAGAGGGAACTGCAGGGACCGTGGGAACCTAGTGTTAAGACACTCCGTTGTTCAGTCCCTGCTTTCTCCGTCCCCGCTTTCCGCCGTTTTTCGAGGCATTGCGTGTTGAGTGGCGGAATTAACGCCGCGCTTTGCCTAGTTTACCAGAGCGAAGAAAATGGAAATAGAAAAATCCATCTTCCCCGACTGGGGATTCAACCCAGTAACCGTCGCGTTACAGGCAGACGTTGCGCCTCTGCGCCACGACGGTCCTATTTAAATATGAAATTATGTAACATACAAAATGTAACGAAATATATTAATAATTACATACAAATTCGATTAAGAGCGAGTACTGATGCATGGGAATAGTCACATAAGTGTACCGTTGTAGAAAATACAATTAATAAAAATGTACTTACTAAAATTTGCAATCGTATCCACTTATTTTGTATGAAATGAGCTATATCATAAGTGAGCTGATCATGATATACGATTAGATGGACACAGGGCCGTAGCTAAGGGGGGGCATTGTGGGGCAATGCCCTACCTTAAAATCACAGTGCCCTACCTTAAAAATGAGGACCGTCGTGGCGCAGAGGCGCAACGTCTGCCTGTAACGCAAGTAACGCGACGGTTTCTGGGTTCGATCCCCAGTCGAGGGAGATAGATTTTTCTATTTCCATTTTCTTCGCTCTGGCAACTAAGGCAAAGCGCGGCGTTGAGTTCCGCCACTCAACACGCAATGCCTCGAAAAAAGAAAGGCGGAAAGCGGAGACGGAGAAAGCAGGGACTAAGCAACGGTTCCAATAGTTCCTGCAGTTCCCTCTGCCTACCCTGCCATGTGCGGGATAAAGCGTGAAGCTAAAAATACCAAAACTAAGTTAAGATACATTATTTGTCTTTGTTCACATTATAGCTATTGAATGTACCTATATCACTTTAGGTGATCGATTTAGGGGCCTATGCTTCGAGGGCAGATCAATTATAATATTTTATTTACTTCCGCCCTACCTGTAACTAATACTGCCCTACTGCAAATTTGACTCTAGCTACAGCCCTGGATGTGAATCATAAAAATAAATCATTACAAGATACCTGTGGTTAATTTCATATTTATTAAGTGGACAATACAACACGCTCTCCAATCATCAATCCTAGGTGCGCTAGGAATTATAGCACTTAGCCGATGTATTCTTAAGCGACTCATATTAACCATGTAAAATAATTAGTAACTTTTGCAATATCAAATCAGTAAAAAGTATATAATAATGATTTTCATACGTAACCCAGAGCAATAACGCTTACTTGCTTTAATGTATAGGAATTTTGTATGTAGACGAAAGGAATGAAGACCAAACCTAGTAAATGCCATAGCTTACAGTATTTACTTGATTTTTTCTCATCTCATACGGGAATACAAAATTCCAAACGTACCTCTTACGATCCGCGACTTGTAATTAGCGATCAAAGTCATTCTACATTTTTGAAGCGGCACCTTATAAAAATTGCTCGATAAAAAAAATTGGTTACGACGGTCAGTAATGCGGATATACGACAATTTTTAACATAGCACGGAGAAATATAACATTCAAGTAACGGTCCGTAAAGTTTCAGATACTAAGTTCGCCTAAAAATTCATACAAAAGTCACACTCAAGTTTAGAATCAGCACAGAATTTGACTTTTATTGTATGGTCACTGTATTGTGCCAAATGCCCAAGGTTCATGGTATTTCATCTTTGAAGCCAAATTCTTCTTTTGAACCCACAAATCATTGCATTTACACGAAAAGGCAATGTGTAAACAATCTAGATTTTAGTATTAAATACCTATGATACACATTAATTTCATAAGAAAATGAAATGAAATATAAGACATCTGTGCGATGTGGATATTTTTTTTTATTTTAATAAGTTACGTGTATTCCACTAGCATTGAAAGCTACTCGTATTTAATTTAATATGATCAGTACTTCACCATATTTTATACGTCGCTTTCTCGTTATTAATCACTTTCAGAAACGCAAAAAAGGTGTAGTTCATTTCTCCGCTAATACGATCTAAATGCACACATAAATAAGGCCTTGGTCCTCCAACAGTAATTTGTCATGGTTATTCTACCAGTTATTGTGTGAAGAATTTTATTCTTATATTTCCTACGACTTTGTAATTTATTTAAAATCTAAATGCGTACATAAATAATAATCATAGATAACATATAATGTCGCGAATTGATTCATAAAATGGAATGCAGCCTTCAATTTATATAATGTCATCAATATATCGTTGCAGTGTCTTAGTAGACTTATTTTTCTTACATTGTTGTTCATTTGTACTAAGTACACAGACCCCAAACATTCTTGAGTTTTTTCTTTATCGTCTTCGTCTTTATGAACCAGATTATTAGTATTCATCTTCAAATAAATTAATATTTATGTTTGGGGTCTGTGTAATTACTACAAATGAACAACAACGTAAGAAAAATAAGTCTTATTAGGGTCGTATTACGATTAGGATAATGCTATTATTACGATAATGTAAAACGAAGTTAGTTATCAAAATTAGATATAATGCCAAAAATGTTTTTGATACTTATACTAAGATAATCTTAGTATTAATGCTATCGGTAATTTCAAATTGTACTATACTTTTTTTAGTTCGTAATACGTTTCGAACACAGCACAGCAGTCCGTGGTTTCGAGTAAACGCCCGTTAGTCTGACTCATAAAGATTCCCAGAAGATCATTCCGTCTTAAATACTTTAACAGCTATAGGATATATTGCATTAGGTAAATTATGCTCGTAACGTAATAAAATTTAAAAATATAATACAGTTAAGTTTATTTGAAAATATTAGTTATTTAGTTTTATAACGGAAAGGTGACGCATAGTTTTGGTATCTTTAAGAAACTCCGTTCTTTGCTTTCTACCCAAATTTGAAAAACTGCGTGTTGAGTGGGAGAACTCAATGCCATACTAGGACAAGGACAGCGTTTTTTGTCACACGATATCCCACTGCGCGGCCTCTACAGATTTCGCATAATTTAATTTAATTTCCTATTGTTTTAAAGGAAAATCAATGGTAAAATTAACATTTCTTTTATTTTTTCTAATTTGTTATACTTATACTTTACTCAGAGTAAAGCATTTGATAAAATAACAAATAAATGTCAGGTACATCGTTACCATCTTTTATCATTCAAAAGTTTCTTATAATAAATAAAAAAAACAGATAATTAAATATATATTAAAACGCTTAGAATGAAAATAATACAAAAAAACAATGCAGCAACGGATGCTTTAGTTCAATATTAGAAATTATAATATTATATTATTTTATTATTAAATTTACATTACAAATATGTTTTACTAATTTGAACAATTAAACAATATAATTTCAATACTAAATATTTTCGAAACCAAATAAAATAGTTAAATGTATATTGATTTGCGTCTATATCTACTACCATGCACTATATTTATATAGTAATATTAAGAAGCTGAAGATTTTGTCGGGTAGACTTCGAGAATCTTAGGAAGTACTGGTACAAATGGAATAAATATAATTTTATTGCATAGTCGCAGATATACCACGGTACTTAGAATGTCTTATGGGGCATAGGCAAAGCTTAGCTTTTTTCATTTAACCATGAGGCGAAACTGCAGGTAAAACTTAGTTAATTGTTAGAAGCAAAAACACCATATTATATAGCTATGATATGGTGTTATAGATATAGATAGTTATTGCTTTTTTTTAAGATATAGTAAGTTCATATTTCTCTGGTTCTGGATGTGACCACTTTATTATAAAATACCAAAGTACCGTTGCGGGCAAGCGGTTGGTAGGTACTCTATCATCTTTTGAGCGCGAATAGTTCATCTTATACCTTATTAATTCAATAATCGTACGGCCGGGAGATTAATGAAAAGTATCGTAGCGCATTGAATGTTATCTGATATTTTATATTTTCTAGTATATAGTAACGGATTTGCTCGACATTTTATAGAGTAATGTAAACGAACAGTTCCCCTTAAAGTAAAGATCCTCTTCGTTCTTATAAAATTTGTAACTCAAGTTTAATAATAATATAATAATAATTTCATTTTTATTTTAAAAAGAATTTCATATTTCTTTCTTTATTTTTAATATACGCATATTTTAAAGGTAAAGTTAGCCACCTCCTTTCATAATGACAGGACATGATCTTCCTGTTCCGTTGCTTGATCGGCTATAAACAGAAATCGATGAGACTGTTTCAACATACTAAACGTTTAATCTATATTAAAAATTAATTTTACTATTTCTAGATTATATTTATACAACATATATGTACTGAGATACAATAGCACTTTAAAATTTTAGTCATAAACTTGTCTGCTTAAATATATGTTTTATACTTAATTTATATGGGTATACTGTATAATATACTTTTATTCTGTACATTTGTGACGTAAATGTTGTAATGTAAATTCATGATTAATTTATTATATTACAATAAAGTATTCATCATTTACAACTAGGATGCGCATGATGGTGAAGTCAATGCCGTAAAGTGGAGTCCCACTGACCGCTTAGTGGCCACCGGGGGAGCAGATAGAAAAGTTAAATTATGGGACGTTTCGAAACGTAAGTAACGGATATTCTAATAAAGTAAGTGTTGTTAAGTAACACTATGATATTTATTAAATTATGCAACCACGGTTTTAGACAGAAGTTTTATTTATTAACTTGATTTAAAGACACTAGTAAATACCATATAATTACCGTTATGCATAAACGTAATGCTGATAAAATTATAAAGTAATAACTATTTACGCGTTAAGACACTTTTACACGACACTAGATATTACTATGTCACTTAATATTTCAATGCGTGTAACTCATTATTTTCGACCATATTGCACAATTATAAATTATACACACACACAGCTAGGAACTAAATTAATTTAATTTAAATATGTATTTTGGAAAAATTAAATTTTTAATGGATAATTAAACAAAAACCCTAAGCATAAATACTTGCCTGGCCATATATACTGTTACAATAAAAAAAAATATTAGTTTTGAATTTGGAATCTGTATTTTTATAGTATTGTTCATTGTGTTTTGTTATTTTCGCGCCAATATATAATATTTTGTGATATTCCAATGGAGTGGAGTGACAAAAAAACCGAATCGCTGTGATTGTAAAGTAGGTATGACGGCATATACATTTTTTTAAATCTTCCATGCTTTTATTAGTCAAATTTTTGTGTACCAGGTTATTGATTGTTAAAATTTCTGTTTGTGACAAAAAAAGAAATGATCCTCCAATACCTATGGCAAGACTAAACAATTACAACCCAACAAAATTCACAATACGTGATTTAGCCTAAATCAAATAACTACACAAACTAGAAAGTTCACCTTTATACTTATCAATACACAAAAATATAGCAGGAATAAATATATAAAAAATTTCGCAGTGGGCACCGTTGAAAGCAAAGGGTCGCTGGTTGGATCCAATGCGGGCGTCATGTCAGTAGATTTCGACGCGACCGGCGCTTACATAGTAGGCGCGTCTAATGACTTCGCAAGCCGCGTTTGGACGGTTGGTGACCAGCGATTAAGGGTAAGTTTATATATTATATAAGTACACACATTAAAATTGGACAGAAACAGCTTCTTCACCGATTAAGCCACAGTGAAGCTAAGAAATATGTTTCAGTGATTCTTACTCTTTGTTGGTGGAACTTTAAACATTTTGGAAAGACAAGTTTTGCTTTTTTTATATATCTATAAAATTTTATGGTTTCAGTTGTTTTATATAAATCAAAAGCAAAATTTCAAATTTAATTAAATGATAATTTTAATATTAATTAAAACAGACAAGAAGTACCTAAACACACAAATTTTATGTGTTAATTAAGGAGTAAATAAAGTCGAGTCTGAATCTTCTAACATTGTTAAGATCCGTAACATTGTTTAAACATTTTTTCATTGCAAGTATTATATATTATTATTGCATTAGTTTGTAATGGAAATAGCTATTTAAACTTACCTCTGTGATGTTTAAATCACTGTTGGTTTTCAAGTGCATTCAGTTTATTAACTGAACGTTGAACAAATATATAAGAAAAATCTCTCTGTCTCCATTTATCCGGGGTAGTTCAAAATCTATTTTTATGAAACTTTCACTAGATGAAAGAAGAGATTGTGAAACATAATATAAGCTACTCTTATCCAATAATTCGAGATCGAGATAAACACGGTAAAAATGATTAAGTACGTTCCTTATAAAATGATAATTTATATACATTCATTGTTCATTATTTACTTAGACAAGGACTTAGATTTCAAAGAAAAAAAAAAACAAAAAAAATACTTACGTACAATACACGCATATTTTATTACAGTAATTCCGAGACGATAAATCAAGCGGGTGAAGCCGCTACCGGTCGCTAGTCATAAATATATTGGTCTTTAATTAAAAAAACAAACCTATAATAAATAGAAGCGCAGAAAGTATGATTATGTATGCGGCAGCATGTTGTCCGCATAGTATTTAACCGATCGAAGTATGGGATAATTATATTATCACTAAAATATGTAGTCTTCAATAGGTAATCTATTCCTTTACATTTATTTGTATATAAATAAGAATCAAGTAATGACAATAATACCAATCGTCATAGAGATTCTTAGGGTTGGCGTGTGCCCAGCAGTGGCCATAAATAAAGGTTAAAATGATAAAATTTGAAATAGAATGAACACGAGATATATATTACATGTAAATATTTTTTGCATGAAACACACAAATTATCTATTATAATTACTGAGTATAGATATCAACTGCCGTTTTATATATCAATAAGTTTGTTATTGAGGAAAAAGTAAATCGAAATCATTAAAATCATTTTCAACTTAAATAACATCTTGTTACAGGGATATCCTTTTGATAATTTTTCTTAAAATACATAAATTATACTTAAATTGATAATATTAATGAGTGTTCTGTAATAAAAAATAATTGTTAATGTGTTACCTGCTGGTAATAATTTATTACCAAGATAATTTAAATTGTAAAATTTCGATGTTTAATGAGATATAGCCAAATATTCTTTTAATTAGGTAAGATAAAAAAATTTTGCACAAGATTTCTTAAGAAATTGATTTATAAACACGAAATTACCTATGTGCCAATCAGTTAACAAGCTAACCATTTTCTTTAAACAAAAACGTTTTGTTTCATGTTCAAATACTAAATTGTTCGCTTCTTTCCCATCAAAAGTTACTCTATCATCACAAAGCATAATTGCTCAATAACGTAGTTTCGTAACGCGAAAACGCTGCAAATACAATTATATTAAAACTAGCTATTGTCCGATGCTTCTCCTAGGCACAGCCTCTTCTCACTCAATGTTTTTTTTTTGTATGTCGTAAACAGAGGGGGATCCGTGGAGTTATTATTAAATTTTTAATACTCGTGTACTATACATTTGTAACGGTATATGTAGAAGTTAAGTTGTTAGAAATACTATGTATATATGTAAGTATAATTTAATGTATATTATATATTTTTTGGTTGTCGGACAACGGTGGTCTGTAAAATCTGTGATTAGTGATTTTCTGATGATCAACTTTTTGTACTTTATTAGCTTGTTATTTTACTGTAATTTTGTTTGTTTAAATAAGTGTTGTATAGTAAAGTGTAAATAAATTGTTAAATTTATATTATATATCAATATTTTTGTAGGTTTGTTTTGTTTTTACAATACATGGTCAGTTACAATTACTATTCGGCTGGTTATAATATTTGACTAAATAATTATTAGTTCACTTTGGTATGTACTAATTTTTTGGGTTACAAAATTATATAACTTCTCTTTGCAATTAAACTATTGTCGCAATCAAAATTTTAAGGATGTGTGAGATGTGATAAGACTATTCGTCCACATTTTCAATAATTATTTATTTCTCAGGGACGCGTTTTTGCCTTATATAGAAATTAGCTGTTTTGATTTGTTAATTTTACTGTGATAAATTAATAATATTAGTGCGATATTAATATGTTGAAATATTTTGAAAATTAATATGTTGAAAATATTAGTGCGATATTAATATGTTGAACTGTAATGTTTTAATCTAATTTGCTATTCGGCATTCGCAAGTGTAATTTAAATTAGTGAATTGAAACTATATGCTGTTTTCAATTTATTAAAACTTTTGGTGTTTTCTTAATTCTAAGTTGTTTTTTAATATAATTATAATTTTTGTCTGTCTGTCTTAAATGCTAATCAACTTTGGCTAGGTTTACACAATGTTAATAATATAGTCGTTTTTGGGCATATAAGAATGATTTTACTTAAAAATGTTTCTAGCGCTACATATTTGACAATTTACTTAAAGCACAGACTATATATCAAGACAAAATTGAAGTAGAAATATGGGATATGAAGGTAAATTTTAAACCTGAGACATCTGCCGAAGAATTTCAGTATAAAATAAAGTACTTATTTTATGCTGCCCTATAAAAACATTACAAAAAATATATAATTGTACCCTAACACGATTACAATAGCGGAACAGTTTTATACAGTTATACTGATTGCGCCGACGAAAAAAGATTGGATATTTACAATAGAAGCAATAAAGGTATCCGTCAGTTGGGATAATATTGTCGAGTAAGGGAGGCGGGGTCACGAACACGATCCCTATTAGTGGATTGTTAGCGCGTCCGCTTCGTGATCTCACTCAACACTTCCGATGCTACGGATGCTCAACCCTTGTTTCGTTGTATATTATTGTTATTCTCACATCTATTGTGCATCGCGATTTATTACTCACGAATTATTTTAAGTCCACCACGCGATCTTAATTTAAGCTGTTTAAATCGCATTTCTTCTTTACTCACATCGTGTACTGCACTTACCTTAATTGTATATGTATATAAGAACTTTTTTATTTAATAAATTTTACATTAAATGTACAAAGGATATAGATATTTAAGAAAATTTTAACACGTATTGATCGTTACTAGACGAAGGTCTGTATGAATGTAAACACAACTATTGTTTTTTAAAAATGAAGAATTTATAGCTGGCCAAGTTATATGCCAAATCGTATACCGCGCCAGTATATTGTATATATTGATTTTAAAAGAACATTAGAGTCAAAATAATATGAAAGCTAAAACCGACATTTTTAATCTAACTGTAAACGACACATTGCCCATCACCTTTAAAAAAAGCTAGATACAATTACATGTATACGTGTAAATGTACCTATCATTTATAAAAAAAGGTTTTTAATATCTGCCTATAAATGAACAGAAACAATAATTGGCTTAAAATAAGCTAATCTAGAATAGTTTCATAACAAATCAAGATTAAAGATAGCTAGCTTTTCTGAACTCAATCCCTTAACAATAGGTGAGCTAACTTAACCTAACTCACCTATTGCAGCAAAATATTTTCGTATATATATATATATATATATATATATATATATATATATATATATATATATATATATATATATATATATATATATATATATATATATATATATATATATATATACATATATATAGTATTATAATTTACTTATTTATTTAGTATTATAATTTACGAAAGAACTTAATATGACAACAAGAGATTTATTACAAGTCCCTCTTCCTTATTTTCGATAGTTAAACGACCCAAAATATGATTATTTTAAGTGACCTTCAGTGATCCTTGGATCGTTTGCGGGTGTAGATTGTAATTGAACTTTTACTATTACTATTTTTATATCATGTAAGTTAATAGCATCGTTGTGTCAAGTCAGTTTTTTGAAAGAGCGTCACAAACTATTTTCGTTATAAAGCGAATACTACATAGCAGATTTAGCACTCTGAAAACAATGAATATATTAATATTAAATGTCGCTGAAAACCATCCGTCACTGGTGATAACAAATCAACCAAATCACTTTTGTAATATAAGTTTGACTGATAGTCCTGTCTAGGCTTCATAGGTACTCGACCTACCAGTTTTATTCCCGCTCACATATAAGTACCTAACTGCGGAGCATAAGTTAATGATGACCCGATACTATGACGAATGGATTTTCCACCACCTGCGGTGCTGATATCTTAAAATTTAATAAGAATAAAAAATAACCCGTCTTAACAAATTTGTGGATCTGCAAATGCGAGTGTTGTAAATAATTATGGTGCCATTAAGCAAGGAAAACGAACGACTGCATTCTCAGATTACTTATATAATGGCATACTTACACCTATAGGCAATTTACTCATGCCTTCCGTCTATTGGTTTTTCTTATTGTTTACATGTCCATTGTGTTTAGTGCGTGTAAGACATTTTTAAGAGAAAAACTGGTTCATAAAATATAAAGTTTTATAAATATTGCAAAAATAACATATTAGTCATAAATTGCAAGAGTACTTCAACTTAAGAGTAGTTTGAAGATACGGGAATATATTGATAGCTTCCTCGATATTTCTAATTCAATTCACGATTCCTTGCTGATGCATTTATGTTTTGATGTGCAGTCCTTACAAGACTGAATATTTGATTTACGTGTAAACCAAATTCGTTTTCGCACTAGAGTCTCCGTGACTACGATTGCTCTCGACGATTCTCATGCAAATAAGCACACAAATTACTCCACGAATATCCAGTATCGAGAAAACTCCATAATAATGAACCCAAAATGTAGATTCGTTCTTCTCCTAATTTATTCTCGATTGTGATTAGCTTATTTTTTAACGGTATCTATAAAACCTAGTTAGCTAGTAGTTATGTTTTTGTAATTATTATTATTTTATGCTTAGCATGCCATAGCGTGCTTTATATACGTTAATTCATCTGAAAATTGGTTGTTATCATGGTTATAAAAAAGTATAATTATTTATTACTGATAAATATTTATATCTGTTTAGTTACTTGATTTCCTCAAAAATACGTTTTTAAATAAAGATTAAGAAATAATGGTATATTCAAAAAAAGGTTTATTGAAATTAATTTTAATAGATTATTTTATTATAATCATTTTATCATAATCTAGCACATGCTTTGCTAAGATTTTATACTATACTATAAGAACGAAAACTTTCTGTCATTCTATACAAGTATCGGCGCTCAAAAATAAATGTATAATGTGTCAGAACTTAAAATGTGTTTGAAGTACATCACTCATTAAACTCTTAGCTTATTTGTGACATAAAGGTACTTTAAGCTTTTTTATGACTAGTTCCTGTATGCAACTTTGTTTTCGGAGTCTTTATGACTCTCCCCATACTATTTCTACTTAATACCCATGTTAATCGAATATTGAGCAAATAAATGCATCCGGTATTCATATCGTGAAGTACCCCTTAGCTTATGCGTGCAATATTGGGGGCGTCATGGCATAAGGTTTCACTGTAACCACAATGCAAATCGTATCGCTGAGGAAAAAGATTTAAATGTAGAGTCTCGAAAAAGTGGAAAGCAGAGAAAAAGTGTCTCAACACCTAAGTTTTCTCTGCCTACCAGAATCACATTTTAAAACGTAATTTACTCGGACGTTCCAGACCTTCGATTTCTAAAATGTAACGTAATAGTTCTTGAATTAAATAATGTTTATTGTGGCGTAATTTTTATTTTATCCCATACTGAACTATTTTACACATATGTTGATTTTTTATATTATAAATTGCGTTATATATTTATTTTAATTTTATATAAATTTTACATAATCAAAATGATTGATGCTAGCCAAAGCAAAACTAAGTAATTCATACGAAAGATAATGTCATTATTGTGTGACCCCACCATCAAGTGACCCTAGATTATTATAATTTTATTTTATTTATAACACAAAAGATAAAGTGTATAAACTTGTGTAATTCGCTTATCAGCCATATCCTTAGTTTTAAGTTATATTAAATTAAAAAGAAACGAAAGTTTATTATCTTTCGTTTAAAAAATATCTACATTATAACCGACTTCAAGAATAACGCATTTCAAATCAAATTGTAAATAGTTATATGTACGAATTACTGTGACGAAATTACTGTTTCAGTAATTTATTCTAAAGTAATAAAAATATAATTTTCTACTGTACATTTAGTATTTAAGATAGAACATATACACTGGGTAAAATTTTGAAGCCGTGAATATCTTTTATCAATACCAATATTGCAATTTTATCTTTTAACTAAACAGTAGTATGTATCCTGCAAAACTTGCTTTCCAGGCCTTTTCATCTCTTAAATATTTCTATACCGTATGAATAAGCTGAACTTATCTTAAAGTCTTTACAGTTACTCGAAATTTTTATAGTTTACTTAGACTTATTGTTTTTTTTACTTTTGGCGAAGGTTATCTGACGTTACAAGTTAATCTGCATTTTTATTATTATTGCATGTCTGTTATTGTTTTTATTAAAGTGTTTTAATACGTTCTCAGATAAATAATATAGTATAACAATTATTTATAACTATTAACTAAACAAAAAAATGTTTGTAAGAAATAAATTTCGAGTTTCTACCTTCGATAAGAACGTGTCTAGTATTTCCGATACGGATAAGATATCTGTATCCGGCGAAAACGTTATTATAAAAGGCAGTAAAATGAAAGTAAAGAAAAATTATATTTAAAGTGCAGATATTGCACTTGCCACTGCTAATTAATTTTACATATGTATAATTGTCATTCTTCATATGTTGCTCGGTAGATAAAGAGTAAATTAATGTATTTTAAAATGTATATGTTAAATTTTACTTATATAATGAATGTGGAAAGTTTGATCGTATATAAATTCAATTGAATTATAACTCTCAAGCTTTATTTCAAGTGGTGGTCTGCACATAACCATAAGATGGTTGATTTTATGAATATTTCATGCTATTGTGAACGACTTTATTTTCTATGGACAATGCTACATTGGACGGTTTTATTTTATAGTCTTTCAGAATGATTGGTTATTTATAGAAGAGGTACCTGCTATAACAAAATTTATATGTGGAGCCATGCAATCGGCAGAATATCTAGTTTGTGAAGGAATTTCGAGTTGAATCATTTACTTGGCAGTAATCTTAATCTAAGACCGCAACTTAGATACTTAGCAAGGTTTGCTAATGGTTGTAGTCAGTGCGGCACGTGTCTGAGAGTCGCGTGCCGCTGTCGTCTGCGCTATACGATCTAATCTAAGGCACGAATGCCGACGTGAAGTGTGCCTCTTCACACGTGATTATGCCATGCAAACCCAACTTCGAGATCTCATCGCCTTTGTGCGTGCCGTTTTCAAATGTATCTGAAACTGGTCAAATAGTTTGACCATTTTTGTTATAATTCTCGCAATTTTCTGCGTGTAGGTGGGAACATAACATTTATTGACGTATATGTAAATTTAACATAACCACAGTTAAATGTTGTTTGTTATTCAATTTCTTTTTATATCATAAGTAAAAATATAGGCGGCAACTGCTACATACAAGAAATGCAAATAACAACAAATATATCATTTCGTACCAAAGAATAAATATTTGAACAATAATACAAAGTGCTATTATAATATTTTAATTACATAAACTTTACCGCTAAAAAATCAATATAAACTGTATATAGAATAGGAAATAATAAAATATATTTGCTATTCTGTTATGTGACTACAAAACTGTATTTTTAAAATAATACATAAACAATACATATGTTTATTTAACAGAAACACAAATACATTTTCTGTCGACATAAGGTATATATCAGAGCCTTTCTGTCATTCGTTTATTTATACGATGTAAGACTTCTGAGCGTTAGCTCTATATCTTTATACCGGGGTGACTAATGTATTTCATATTTTATCGTATCGAGTCCCTGTTTATTTTAATGTTACAACTTCTTCCAACTTCAAGTTATTATATATTTAAACATTAGTAAAAATTATAAAATATAATTTCGTTAAGTCGTTCTCGTTTATGTGAAGCGATTGTTACACATTACACTTATACACTTTTAGGTGGTTCTTTAAGTGTATACCATGGTCACTATACTGGTTCCCACGCACTGCACCAACTACTACAATATGATGGACTCGACAAGAGTCACAATGAATCCTTGGAATTTCTCGTTATAATTAAAGGTAAATGAAACATAATATTTACTAAAAAATTTATTGCAGGTAATTGGCAATTTGGACGGATTAAATTAGATTACAAGTTCACAATTTAATAGTACAATACTTGAATAAGGCACTTAAATACCATTATAAATATAGCAATTATACTTAACATTGCAAGACAGCATATTTTAGTCGTAAGCATATATTATATATAGAATAGAAATTCATTAAATTGATTCTATTTTATTCGTTATCAAACATAAGTTATGTTAAAAAACTAAGCTAAATTCAATAAATTACGATGTCGGGATGGCCGCTTATCTACCGTTGTGTGACTTAGGTCGCATGCTCAGTTATCTACTTAAAAGGTACTCAATATGGAATTTTCACTTATCACTATTATCAAATCAAGCTTATGCTAATTTTATGATATGGTACAATACAACCTTGGACTCCTGTTATGAGGTCGAAGTGTAAAGTAAAAGAAGCGACATGGCCTTACGAACGTCTTACGGTCAATCCCAGTATGACTCCAGAGAAGGGGACAAGCGAGTGTACCCAGTCATTCATACGATCAAAAACACGATTTAATCACGCCTTATCCCTTACATTCGTCCACAATCGCACACGCTCCATTGGTCGTCCCCGTCTCTATGTCCAGATCTGCTTAGTGCCTGACATGGCATTAAAAATGAATCCGCTTGATACTTATAATTATAACCGCTGTCGTCATCTTACGCTCCCATAAAGTAAACGTGAACATTGACGTTATCTTCAAGAGCTTAGAGCCGACGGGGGTATTTATATTAAGTTAATATACTACTATTGCAGACAAAGACGTCAACAAACTTAAATTCTATTCAAAAGTGCCTCTGATGGGCGCGTGAGAAGCTAGCATCATAGACTTTGCAAAGCGCTGAAGGCGCGTTGGGTCCAGGAAGTAGTTCCGCAGCTTTAGCTGCTGCGCGTCGTCGCTGCCAACTGCATGTCCATGCTGCAAGCACGACGAGCTGAGCTGCAATAAATGCAGCAGCAGCTAACATTGCTCCAGACGCATTTACGCATGTAACATCTGATTCTCTTACGTATACCATATCCTCAGTTACGTTCTTGGACTTTTGCTTATCAAATCCAAACTTATCGGTGATTTGAATTGTTTGCACTAGTAGCATATCGTCAGTGGGAGCTGCGGGAGTCGAACGTCTCTTCCTACGACCGTATGACATAATGGATCGAAGTTCGTTTGGTCCACCATCACATTGAACAGGTTCACAGGTAGGCATACACGGCGTAACTAAGGCGCGGAATTGAACCACTTCTGACGATGGGAACTTAAATGCATCAAAGTGTGAGAGCAGCGTCTGAAATAATTTAAAAAATTGTTAAATGATCCTCATCAATTTAGTCTTTATAAGATATTTAAATTTCGAAAATTTAGTGTTACCTTTCCACTGAATGTCGATTTATATAAGGGTCCCATAATGAAATGATCAGTTGGACAACCGCGGCTATCAATAAGAGTGATTTCACTAGAATCGACACCATCCATGGCAACAAGTTCTCGGACGAAAATTTCGAAGGGTGAATTTTGATCCATAATTTCAAATCGTAGAGCCTATATAAAAATATAGATTATAAATAATAAATAAAGAGAATTATAATAAAAAATATAAATAAAACTTTTTTGTAATTTACTATAATGGTAAAAAAAGTTACCAATGGATCTCCAACTTCAGCAGATGCTATAGTATCATCACCACTCCTGTCTGTAATTCTCATAGCAACATTAGGCGAATCAACAATAACTTCCTCTGAAATTCCTGTTTGAATGTCACCAGTAATTCCAAGATCTACTTCATTAGCTACAGTTTTGTTTGTCAAGTCATATTGACAAGTAACGGCTAATCCAAGATCAGAAGATGTGACAATAGTGTCATGATGCTGAATAACCACGTCATTTAAATATCTGTTGAAAATTTTTTAATTATATTTGATTTATTTAATATTAAAATATATAAAAAGATATGTTAAATAAGGTTAAATAACTAAAGTTGAAAACTGAAAAATGAATTACCTGCCAAGACCGTTTTGTTTTACGTTGCATTCAATGTTATTATATCCCATATGCAATTCGAATTCCAAACTTTGTTTTACATCAACTACACAGGAATTAGGGCTACCTTTTGCATATATTTTGCCATCAAATAATTTGGATGTTTGAATACGAGCTACCATATCACCTGCGCGGCAGTCAATTGATACATTGTAGCATGAGGACAATTCATAAGTGGCCGCTTCAGGCACCTCTAAATAAGGATCCTAAAAAAATATTCAATTTTTATCAGATATTTTACACATACGTAAAATATACGTAAGATGTAACATTTTATTTATATCTTTCAAAATATTAACAATGATTAACAGAACATAAATATTTGTTTGTGAAATTAATTTGTGAATTATACTTAGGTTCTCGATCGAAATCATTAATTTTATTCATTTTATTTTATTTATATTGTATTAGTAATGGTTTGTAGCCTCTTGATTTCTGCATAATCTTTAGTTACATACCTGTATGTCTGCGAGACTGGCCCTGGAATGGTGAGACAGACGACAAACGTGGTCACCAGTATCACCGTGATCGTAAGAATGACAACGGAAAGGTGAATTAAGACATAATTCTCTACATTCTTCAATTGTTTGGACGTCCTGGTACACGGAATCAACAGTCTTTAAAATTCTGCCGCTCATTTTCTTGAACTCACATAATTTTGTTGGCTCTTCTACACAATTATTCTCCAGATAATCGGTATCTTAAAAAAATGAAAAATTAGTAATACAAAAATTTTATAAACTTGTTAATAAAATCATAATTTATATACAAAATTAAAATATATTTATACCTTCATTTGGTTGAAAAGAACTGGTACCAGCCAAAGTGATACGGTCCATGTTCGACAAAACGCATTCACCCGTTTTATTGTTATAGTTCGCCGATCTGCAACAATGTGTGCACATTTTAATAGCAGCGGCAGGTTTATTTAACTTGTGTGAACTTTCTCAAGATATGCCCCAGTGATAAGTAGTTTACTCTTTTAAGATTAAGCGTTAAGGTCCTCATTAAAAATTGTTTACGTGGTTTATTGAAGATTATTGCAAAGCTTAAGATTGCAACTAAATATTTATTTAGATTGCTCTATGTGACATTTAACTTTAACTTTATTTATACTCTTTAAAATAAAACCCAATGGAGACTATAATTATATAGACTGGAACGTTTACAATGTTAAGGATCCATAGAGGAATAAATTGTAGTATAAATTCCACTGCTTGCAAAGTAAAAAGGAAAACAAAAATATGTATGGAGCCGTTTTATTATTGGCTCGTATCAGACATTTGTTATGTAAGTTTGACCTCAAGCCCTTTATTGCTTTATAGTGACCACCCGTGTAAAGACAACATTATCTTGGTTCATCTTGGTCAATATTTTCTATTGATATACTATCGGCTTTGATCAGATGACCCTAAGCTTTCTTGTTTATGAGGGCGTATTATATCCAGAATGTTGCAATTGTTTTGTTTAACATATAGTATGAAATATTTATACAAATAAGATATTAATACGATAAAAGTTTTGAAAATAAACTAAATCATTTTTCAATATTAGATTAGGTCAAGAATTAAAAGAATAATAGCTATAATAGAAGCTAAATCTTATTCATATAATTTTTACACATAGCTTCACGCTATTTCCCCATAAAATAAATATTAAATTATATTTCAAAAATTTTATTAGAAGAATAAGACCGTCGCTCTAAGTAAATAATCCTAAGCTTGAACAGTGAAACACGATGGTGACATTTAAGGATAAATTTCTCCTTGAGTCTGGGACATTCAATGGGTCTCGAAGAGCAATGTGTGCCTTATCGGTTATTGTATCGTGAAAGTAGGAAGCGATAGGGCAGCCCGCTCCCACACCGCGCATCGCCACGTCTGTGGAATATTTGCCAAATGTCGTGACTGCTTAAGATCGCGATTTGCGACGCCCAAGGGAAGTCTGTACTAACTTCAATGAAAATACGATTTGTAAACCGCTACGGCTTTCGAACTTTGCTCTACTATAAAACATTCCGCGAAAATTTTAATTAGCACATACATAAAAGTTGATTATTATAACACCTTTTTATAAAAATAATTTCATAATAAAAAATAATAAATAAATAATCTATCTGTAGTTGAAAGTGTTCGAGCATTAAACTACAATACAAACGAATTTTATTTCGCGTAAACTCAAAGTACTTATGCAGAAAATGTATAGTATAGTACTGCATGCAAGTATATAACTAGCGTTTGACATTATTTGTCTACTAAAAACATTTTCAAGACATAAAATTCTGAATTAGGTTTATGTTTATGTCATTTAAGAGTCTTTAATAAAATAATGAAACGTTTATAGACATGGTGAAAATATAACATATTGTTATCGTTATCAGAAAGTAATTTTATTAATTAGGTATTTTATAGTACATTACGACATCATACTGTGGATACTATGGGCATATTATAAAAACTGAAAACGAGACGAGACGGAACGCACCCATGTAGAGATATTAAAAAAGACAAAGACAAGTTTGAAATCTATAAAATACTTTATGTTTTGTATGTTTTACATGTGGTTTTTTTGATAAATTATCATTTCAAGGTATGCAATTATATAAAGATATACTTGAGGTCATCATAGCTCAGTGGAACGACATTTGACAGCATTGGCGAATTAAACATTTAACACGTAAATTGGTACGTCTTATATTTGTGTAGCAATCTCTCTTTGCTTATCTTACTATATGTGAACTAAAGCGTGAAACTAAACCTTAAATGATATTTAAACTTAACCTGTTCATACGATTTTTATAAATTAAATAAATTCATCGAATTTGAATTTCATGACTCCAGTTAAAAACAATGTTTTATATTGCAAGCACAATTTATATATTAATTGGCTTAAAGTAATATCCAAAATTTGCTTGACTAAAGGTTTTTGACCCTTAAGGGCAGATATATTATATCTGTATATTATATTTGTACGAGTATTGAAGCGGCAGTTATACTAATTATAACGTACAACAAATACTAAACTTATCTAATCCTGGATCAAATGTATAAGATAGCAAATCTGAAGCAGTTAAGCAAGATAATGCAAAGTAAAGTCACCGGTTTATTACACTCTGAAGTGAATCAGAGTTATATTCAACGCAGCGTATAATATTAATTCTAACAATCTTGATATCTTTTGCTTCCTTATCGGAGAAATAAACAAATAACAGTATACGAATGAAGATGTTATGACCTCTTCTATACATTGCAACTGCATTCTCTACAATAAACGGACACCATTTCAATGAGATCTTACCACTTCCTTCTATTGTGGTGTGGAAATAAATTCTTACTAACCAATTTGAATTCCTATTCAATGTTTATTCAATGTTAGCTGTTGGACATTCGAAAAGTATATTTATTTTCGCTTACCAAATGCTTAATAATATTTTGACGTTTAAAACAGCGCTTAAAATGAAATATAGGTATAATAAAATATATTACATATTGTAAACATAAAATATAACTTACCTGCATACAAATTCATTTTCTCCAAGACAAAGATCAAGACACATTTGCCGTGATTCCACACTGTGTGTCCTTTTACCGAATCCTTTAAGGTTGTATCCACGAACGCGGTCGAAGCACCATGCGCGTTCACACGGTTTTACCCCCAAACATGACTTTTGAGCGTAAATCGTGAACACCGGAAATTGAGACTTAGTCAGTGCTCCTAAAAATATTTGAAAAGTATTAAAAAAATTCTGTAATGATTTAATATTTCTGAATAATCTAAAGATTGAATCTCATTCAAATTAAAATTGATATACATATTAAAAACCTTATATATTAAAAACCTTAGTACCAACCTGGTAGCTGGTCGGCGTCAGAACTAAATAGAACACACAGTCCCGTCTCATAGTTAACTGCGCGACAGGTGTCATTAGCTTGGCATTGCTCGAGGCAATCGGTTAACATCAACGTACCAGGTATGTCGTCAAGAATGTGGGATGGTGCCGAAAATACGTATCTAAACAGGAAAGCATATAATTAGTGGTAACCTTTTATACGAAGAGCTTTATAAATTATTCATAAGTTAACAATTTTAGTAACTGCTGAAAATTATTTATTAAACTTATAGAGTTCAGCATACTAAAGGTACTGCATAAAAATACAATAACTCATTTAAGTGGCGAACAAATTGTAATAGTTATTTAAAACAAATAAAGATTTACCCTGTGACAAGTTCAAAACCAATTTTTTCTGGGTCACATTCTTCAAGAGAATTTGCTGGAGCAGATGGTGCTGATATTCCACTTGGAGCTGATGGTGGTATAACTCCTGGGGCTGTCTCAGGTGCTGAAACTGGCTCATCTTGATCTACAGAGGCAGATTTTGAAGGTGGTGGAGCTCCAGGGTTCGTATATTCTTCGGGAGCTGCCACAACAGCAGGTGCAGCTGACTCAGATTCAACCGCGAGATTATCTTGGGGAGGAGCGTCTGCTGCTGATCTTAAAGTTCCTTCAAATTTTTTAGCCGCTTCTACGGCATATGCCATTATTATGACACTTAATAAAAGCCGCATCGTGAATTGGGACAAAGGTCGGGGTACCATCACTTATCTGTAACAAACAACAACATTATTTAATTAGTGCACACGTGATATTATATTAATTTAACCATTATATTTCGTAGCCAAATTTGGTCGATTGAAGAATTTCAAATAGAAATCTCACGAACAAACATACTTAAGATTATTATTATTATAATGTTCACCTTTTAACAACTCTAACTACGTCATCTTACTTTACCTCTTTAAACTAAATTAAGCACGTTACCATTATATGAACATACATTACGTAAAAAAAAATTGTGTGTATATAAAACCTTGCACATTTAATTAATTAGAGCCAGTGGGTAACCTATATATTTATCTACAAGAACGAAACTATACGTTTTTGTTGTAAGCTATATTAATTTGCCCATACAAGAGCAATAACCTCATGAGATCAATTAAGAAAAACGAGCAGCATTCAAATCGTATTAGCTTCTAAATAGTTTTTTATCGATATTGCCAACAATATACTAGTAGATGGTAGCAGCATTACGTTACGCTCACGTTTCCTATACAATGTTTGTAACGGTCCTTGTCTCATCGTTGTCCACTTCGTAGTCAACGGTATAACTTATACCAATTTTATTTTTAAAATATATAAGCTGACGCCGACAGACAAATTGTATATTGTTAGTATTGAAAGACGCGACGTCCATCCAACACTTACATTTCTTTTTACTATAGTAACTACTATTATACCGCCTAACATAGCTTATTTAATACAAATTAAAAAAAAAATACTGATGTTCTAGTATTGATGTATTTTCTAATATGAATATTAGGATATTTTCTAATAGCTAATAGCTTTTTTAATTGTAAGTAGTCTTATTTATCTGACATTGATTTTTTTTTATAAAAATTATGTATTATATTAATATTATAATTTAAATACTGCTCAAATATAATTGATTAAAATAAAAGATAATTTTGTTTTAATCAATTATATTTGAGCAGTATAAAATAAAGGTAATATTAAAAATATGAAAATAAATATATGTTAAAAATTTTACATTTAACTTAAACAATATATTTATTAACATGCAAACCTAAATATTCCAAAATAAATTAAAATTTTAAATTTTTTTTTTTTAATAATTCTTCATGTTATCAATATTACCTTGACAGTCACATTAATAATTTACTTAATTCACTATATATTATTTTATTATTTACTTCATTTCCCTCATTTACCAAAATTTAAATGTTATATCAGAAGGAACTAATTTTTATTTTTTATCATAATAAATAATAATTGTATATTTCTACATTCTTTACTATTAGGATGTTGATTATAAATTTATGACAATCATTTAGTGTTGTACCTACGAACTTGTGTATAAATCTTCATAAAAGAAATATTTTATTTTCACATGGATTATTTTAATAGAAATATCGTTTTCTCATGTCTAATATCACTTGTTGCAAATGTGCCCAACTAGCCTCGAGCGGCGATCAGATGGGGTCAGCGCATTCAATGAGCCGGATGCCTGCAACCTGCTATTTACGTTTCACCATATTTGTGCCGGTTGGCACACTATGGATGGCACCTTAGATTTCTTGTACCTAAATCCTGATAGCACATTTTTACAAATACATATATTACATCAAGTACTAATTTACTTGTATATACAAGTATGTTAAATTTAAAGATTAACGTGATTTGTTCAGCAACTTTAATAAATTACACGTATTATCAGTTACATAATATGGTCGTTGTTATTCTATTTATTGGTAATATGGTTCTTTCTTTCTTTCTTTCTTTTAATAAATGAGTTTTCTTTAAATAATTTATTATTTAAAGTAAACTCATTTGTTAAAAGAAAACTCCCTCTTTTGTGTCATTAATTCACTATTAGGTATTCGAAAGTACACCAGTAACAATTTATTTAGATATAAGAATCTATATTATTAAAACTATAATTACATGTATTAAAACACGCTAATATCATCATCATTAACAATGACAGAAATCACAAGTGCACTGCTTGCATTTACATTGAATGAAATTGTAATTTTCTGTGTTACTCTCTAATGGGGCGCAGAATTTGCTTTATGAGTTGACTTGAAAACCATTGTAACCCTTGGGAACATAAAGTAGTTATCGTATCTCAGGCGTCAATGTCGCTCATTGTTTGTTTATTCATATAAAGCTAATTTGCAAACCATTTAAATAAAATTCATGTAAGTCTCTACTACTAAGTTCATGTAAATAAGTAAATATTGTCGATACGATTATACTATCTTTATATCAATATATGTAAATATTTTGTAAAAATGTACATATTATATACTTACTGTCGTCGTCAATAAAAATGTTTTATCGTTGCCAATCCGCAATTCTCTACTATTAAAATTAATTAATAGTATACGTAAATAGCAAAGAGCTTTCTCTGATGCTCCTTGACTAGGGTCAGTAGGTTGAGCATTGACTAAATGGCTTCACCAATTTGCATTTTAGATAATACTTCCTTGCTTTCTAGCAAACTAGCAATTTTCGAATTTTCTAATGTAGCTTAAATATGCTATTTATTCACTTTGAAGACAATATTTATGATTTAATTCATCAATCTTATCTTATCTTAATATTTTCAATCAATTTAATCGTATGATCCAGTTGTTGTTTAAAATATTAAATAAAAATATAAAAATGGTGAATATGTTAATTTATAGTTTCACATAAACAAGGATCTTAACATTAATCATAAATGAATTGGAAACAATATGAGATGTAGGTTTTCGGTGCATAGAATCCGTCTTGGTGCGCTTTCTTTTTGTCATTGCCTCTCATCGATAACTTTTTCCCGCTAGTAAATATACCTATAGTATAATTTTCAAACGACTAGCCAACGTCCAATAAATATACAGCCTAGCGACTACGTTGATTTCACTCTAATATTATAGAAGCAATTTTATAGCAAATTATTTAAATAAACTTACAAATTTCTTCAGTGTGCTTAATTTTCGTATTAAAATTTCGTTGTAGAGAAGCCTCATTTGAAGTTAACTTCAATAAAAACAATTACACAGCTTCCTTTGGTATATTTGCTATAACTATTGTTAAATATAATAAAACAGTGCAAAAATTATATGTATAGATTTTTACACAAACATTCTATGACGTAAAAATACTCAAAAATTTGATTTTTGATTTTAAAAATATTTGTATCACATCAATAGATCATACATGATATATTCTGTTATTTTTTTGTATATTCCGTTCAAGATTTAGCTACAAGTTATTTTGAAGAACTTACTACACCTGATGCAGACACAAATAAGTCTATCTCAATTATAAATATTAAAAAATGGAACGTTGATACAAAAATGCCGGAGCTATTTTCATATCTTAATAATTTTGGTAAATGCTCATACATAACGAACATTTTTCATTGACATAAGTAAATTCAAGATCTGCAAAATTCATTACGTTCACCGTGGTATACAATATTGATTGACATTTTGATATAGAAATATCTAATAATAGCTGATGTGGAATCACAAATTTTGAGACTACTGAAAGATAGTGTAAAGAAAAGGCCGATATCGAAAAGTCTATGCTAAGTAAAATAGATCATTATATATTATAAAAATCTATATATAAAATTTATTTTGATTTTAGGTATAAATTTGGTAAAAATGTTACTTAATACATGTTAATACACGTTGCTTTTAACTACATTAGCGTGTGAAATCCATAAGACAAAGCTACAGGCGGCGGTGCCTTTGAATGAAACGGACGATCAAAACAACAGTAGAACAATTATTTTGATTGACGTCGCACGCCGCAACACCCGAGGGTATATAAAAGCATTGAAATACCTTTGTTTATGAATTAGCTTTCGCACTATTCACTTTAGACGAAATAAAGCAATGAATGCTTATTTATTATTAAATTGACTTGCTGGTGCCGCGGGCCGGCACATATATTTGCTGTAATTGTTACTGTGTAGCCAATATTGAAAACAAGTGGAAATTAGTGTTTACAACTTGTACTACGAGAAAATTTAGTATAAATAGAACGGCTATTCTTACAGTTCACCAAGTACTAAAAGTAGGAATTTTAATGATGTTGGCGCGCTTGCTGGGAGATGTTAAGGAATATATTTTAAATTTTTCTTTGTTTTATTAAAAAAAGGCATTATGTTTGTATTGTGTTTTAGCAATTAACTGTTAAAAAATTGTACACTGTCAAAATCCTATAATGTAAATGACACGGTCCGCCCGCTTGTCGGTCGCATTTGCGGCTACAGTCGTGCCATAACGGCATCGTCAATCATCTGTAATTTGATTTCTATGCTCAATTATTGCGTTCGCGGAGGTCGAAATGCGCACTCCACTTCCCACTATATGGTGCCCACCACTCAAATGATATATGTATATATTGACTGTATGATTGTTTACATAAGTTTAATGACCTACGAACTGAATTGAGCTTTGTATTGCAAACATCTGTACTGATCTGACCTCAACTTTCTTAGTATTTTTTTGTAAATAATACTGTAAGAATTTTGGCATGATTTTCAAAGTAATAAAATTTCGTATAAAAAATTGTAATAGATATTTTTATCTATATAATAACTTCAATAGTGACCCCAATTTGTAATAAAGCATTTATAAACTATAATTGATTTGGGGTAGGGATGCACCGACAATGTCACGTGACAACTGTCACGAATTCTTTGGAAACAGTGACCCACGTTCGACACAGTCGTGCAACTCTATTGAAAAAAAACTGGTACGATGAAATTTCGTGACTTCTTCTAAATATCAACAATAAAAGCGCCTTCTACGTAAATATATCCTTTTAAATTTTTATATTAAATTTGATCATACGTATACATTAAGTAACATGCTACAAGATCCATGTAGGTACAACACCGTTGAAGTTCACCTAGAATATTTACAAGTGATATGGTTGTGTTTTTGTAATGTTAGGTATGATTATATTTCGAATTATTTTTCATTCAGCTATACTACATTACACGTTATGTAAAATTATGACTTTATATAAAAATGCAAAATAAATTTTAATACGTTTTAAATGCATTTGCGTTTTTATCGGTGGCTAGGGTAAAAAGTCCCTGTGACAGCAACAACACATTATGTTGTACACTATGAGTTGTAATATTGATAAATCTTTAAAACTATACAAAACAATATCACACCGGCAAGGTGCAGACACGGTAACCAAATGGAAGCTTATAACACCTGCGCACGCGCACTTCAGTCACGACTGCCCCAGGTGACGTGTTTGTGTGGAGTTTTCCACACATACGGCTTATATAGTAGCAATCTTTAGACAACAATCTTTATACACTCTCCTCTAACTAGATAATATCACTCGTTTATTTCCTCATCCATCATCACTCCGTCACAAATGCCGACGGGTGCACTACTTACACCTGTATTACTTAACCGCAAAGAGGACGGCGCTAACGATGGCTTAACGACCTTCCGCGTCTTGTTAAGATTACAATCGATATATTCCTATTTATAAGGATATGAAAATATCTGTGGGAATATGACCACTATTAAGGTTTGTTGATCATTATATGAACACTTAGAATAACTGTCCAGAAAATGGTGCAGTAACGGTAGGTATGACGTTGTCGCGCACGAGTTAACGCTAACCCGTGCCGCTTAACATTGCCAACAAGCTTGCCGAAATACACAAAATGCAGAAAATTAAATTAGTCAAATCGTTTTTTGTCACTTAGTTCAGAAAAAATATTTAAATAAAAATTCAAGATATAAATATAAATAAAAATTTGAAAATGATATCTTGGTTAATACTATAAATAAAGAAAGGCAAACAAATTATATATTTCAAGTCCAGCAAAAAAAAATTTAAAAATATTTATTTTACTTTACTTACTAGTCCGCAACAACCACATAAGGTTCAGTGTTTGCTGTACTGATTGAAACTTGCACTTAAAAGATTCAATTTACAAATTTACACATGTCGTCACATTAACAAAATTTAACAAAGATTTTCGCGCTTTTCAAAATTGTTGAAGGTCATATGAAGCAGGCAAAATTAAGTCTATTCAATTTATACTTTAATATATATCTATCAATATAATCTTTATTTATGAGAAACAAAGATTATTAAATGAAACACTACGTCCAGATATATATATATACACTCATATAATCAATCAACCGTATTCATGATAACGTTACCTATATATTTTTTTAACTAAAACAAATGTATGATTCTCGGCTGAGACACCGCGTTCTGGTATGACATCACGAAATAACTAATTGGTACTAGTAAATTCCCCTTGAATACGGTACGCACGGTACCGGTCTAGTATAACGGATCTAAACTCATTATCGAACTAGTAATCATCCAAAGTACCCATGAACCTCACGCTCTACACCATAATAATATTATTTATTTTTATCATGTGAACGCGTCGCTTACAAAGTGTAATATAAATACAGTAGTACAGTACAACCTTATCGATACAAAGTTTTTCATTTAAAATACTTAATATAAAAAGAAAATATTGAGTTCTGAAAAAAAATCTTCAAATATATTAAAAATATATAACGTATTTAATTTGCATATTAACAAGTGTATATTGAACGTAAGCGCGCTTTCGAACCAAATTGTATATTATACACTTAATTGATGATGTATACTTTTTTTAAAGGTATTTTATAAAAAACAATATTTTATTTCTTTTAAAATTTTTCATTTAACATTAGTAATCGAAATGGGCGGCAATGGGAGTACCTTCCTGGCCGCCGGCAAACACGGAACCTCCTCCGCCTTCCAAACACGTTGCTATTGTTCCCTGATTCTATGGACTCTAAGCATGATATTCCTTTAAATTTATAATTAAAATTTACTTTATGACCGACCTATTTCGCCTTTTGTAATGGTAAAATCCAACGCCATTCAAATTTATCTTACTAGCCAACTGTGTTTTATGGATCGTTTGTTTCAAGAGTTATATCTATGAAGGCCTTTTGAAAATACATAAGCATAAATTCTAAAAAGCAATAAACTATAATCACGAGTTCATTGTCTCCGATGCTACCCGTTAGTTAAAACCTCTCAATAGAAGGCTGTTTTGCAGGCGCTACGCAAAAGCATAGTTCAGCGCTGGGTCATCTTGGTCACATTACGCTAATATGTAATTGATTGGCTTCCTGCATACGGGAGCGGCAACGTGTATGCAACGTTCCCCTGCCCTATGGATGACGCATGCAAAAAACACTAATGCCATAACGGTAGACTGTCTTTCCGGTTTTATGTGAAAAGAATCATCAATAATATTCAAATAATTTAGTTTGTTGATAAGAAGGATCAATATTAAATATATACATAAATACTTTAGAGAATTTACTTCTTACAAAAATTTTATATGGCTTACCTATTGTAAACCTCGGCTGATTTTCGAACACAATATCAATGATAAGGAAAGTCACGTAAAAAGCATGAGGACCTCCCGGAGAGCATGTATGAAGAGGCTAATGACATTGGACAAGGCGAAAGAGATATAGTAAGGACCGCAGCGTTTGGCGCTCCGTGCTCTCTGACTAACCCTAGATATAAAGCGTGAAGGTAATTATGCATGTTGTATGTATGCTTGCATATCTATCTTTTAGACAAGGAACTGCTTAGTATTAGTAAGAATTTTTAGTATTTACGAAAGCGGTTCATTGATGTCTTATGTTTTTATTAACGACATGCTTATATAAATAAATAAAATATATAGATAAATAATTTTAGAAAACGTGTAAAACCTTAAATATAATAATAATAAATAATGTAGGGTGATTGAAACCTACAAATACCTTTTCCCTAGGGTAAATTGCACGTTAAAAAATTAATAAATATATACGAACATTGTGTAAGTGAGGCATCGAAAGTGTTTATATCGAAAGGCTACACGCATATTAATTAGTGTCGGGTCACCTGACGTCTACCGTTATCGACAATAGCGAGAGCTTAGCTTGTTTTTGAGCACATCATATCGCGAATCATCGTGATGTGGTGATATTGTATGATCAAAGTAGGTAACACTTTCCGGTGCGAATTCATTCACTTAGTTTAATACTATTAACCATAACTATTGGTTTGATTGAGATGCTAAATGTGAATAAAATGCAAAACACTTTTACCTAGTAACCCATTTTTAGTGTCAATCGATTATTATGTATCTTGACAATAGTTAAGTTTTTACGTTAGTGTCACGATGGTTTACCGGAACAAGCTCGCACGTATTTTAAGTGGAGCGATGTATTGCGGCCGCTCGGTGAGACGCGAAACGATGCCGGCGCGCGAATCCCGTTGGGACGGACACCATTACCGCCCACTGCACAGCGCACGCGCATAAAAACCTCGACCTCGACACAAAGATGTCGCTGATAACATTGGATGGACAGTTGACAATGCCGCCAATTCGTTATGACCCACCACTCTATATCATTTTCAGATCAAAGTACGTAGGTACACTGATGGGCAGTACTGATGTACATGCAAACCTGTAAATGTACGAGATAATAGTTCTTTAGTCGTTGTGTTGCTTTTTAAAGTTGAAACTTTTGAAGTGTAACCCGCACATGAAATACTTTTATAGAAAATATTTTTAAAGAATCATTACTAACAAAATAACGTTAAAAAATAGTTAAGCTATGCACGCAGGAATATAGGATTTTATTTGCAGCTGTCGACATAAATTTTTCTTATGTCCATTAATATAATTTACACAACATAATCGCCGCTAAGCGTACTGACCGTTTTAATTATCGTGAGTAAGAGTCAGACACTTACAAGTATAATATTTATATTTCATGTATTTCATTCCTTGAAAAAGGCGGAAAGCAGTACGGAGAAAGCAGGGACTAAGCAACGGAGTGTCTTTACATTAGGTTCCTATAGTTCCTGCAGTTCCCTCTGCCTACCCTGCCTGCCATTCATTAAAGCTAATTTAAATGCTTTATAATTACAAAGAACATTAAGTTTCACAAACCAAGGTAATAACTTACATACGACACTTTCAAGTAAACTATTCAAAGCAAAGCTTCTGTCATTTTGATGCACGTTTAGAATAATTCAAATTGTTATTAAATACCTAAGTAATTAAGGGTACAAATAAAAAAAAATATTATACTAATTTTTATTGTTAGATATTTAATTTGACATTTCACATATTTATGATACTATGAGCATACTAAAGGATATTTTTATTACTTTAATGGGACTTCGTATTGATAATGATTAAATGATTATACGTGCACGATCCACTGCAAATGTAAATGAAATAAAAAGTTATAATAAATACCATCGGTCGGTTACATTTGCATTTACTGTGACTTACATAGCGATTGCTTCTCACATGTTTTACACCTCGGGGCTTACAATGTTCAGACGTTTCCTGTATTACTGTATATTAGCATCTATTCTTAACGGTTGCTAAATTAACATAAATTCTATTTAGATGAAAATCGTTCGTTGATCAGTTCAGAACAATCAGGAAACAATATACTGAGTGATTGAATGCACTGCACTGGTAATCTCGATTCCTTTATGGATAAACCATCGAGATCCTGATCTGTGCACACCTGTTTATATAACGAGAAATATCTTATTGATCCTTAGCCCGAAGCCCCATTGCTATCTTATCTCATTGCTCATTTCCGTATTATACTTATTCATTATGTAGCAATACGGAGCTATACATGATAAATAGCCGTAGAAATTCATATGTATTTTCTACCTTAACAAGTGAAATCAATATATGAATCTTGGACATTTTTATTTTTTCTCAATTTATATAAATTATACTACAAAAACTTTCAAGTCTAATATTACTGTTAAATATTTATAAAACTTATAGATTGCACCGATAACGTTTGAATACTCCTAAATGACATTTCAATGAAATTACTCTCTCACATTAAAGCGTGAAGGGTAGCTTTTTTAGATTCTAAATTAAACGTTGTGAAGTATTATTATAATAATTACTTAATGGCATCCATGAAACGTTATTGAACAGTAAAAGTAAGAAGATATATAATTTATAATGATCACGACATTATAAAATTCTTTTTGTTTTACTTAAAAATGCACAGAACTGCACTCTCTTGGAATTTAGCAGTCATGTGTTGATTCCTCGAAGGCCCTTATATTTACGGTTCATGTATTACAGTTAAAATATGCACCTCTGTACTTAGCAATTCGGTGCAACTTGATACTTTCTTTTGTATTAATATTATGAATTATACAATCGAATTTTTTACTACTTTCACATATGCATAACGCATTAATTAATTAAATAATAATAACTATAATTTTTAATTATCTATTATATCCTTCATGTTCATCGATGTTTTAAAATACGTTGACTTAAGCATAACAATTCATATATTTGTTGTTAATATTGATAACATTCTAAAAAATATCGATATCATGTCTTCGTTTTGATATTTTCGTATGTTGTTTAACATTTAATTAAAGAGATAGTTAGTTATAAGACTACAATATTTCAAAATTTCTTAGTATAATTTGTTGTTTAAAATTTTATTTATTGCTTTTTGACAAATCAAGTTCGGATGTCTTCCTCAATTAAACAAAACGATAAGGAATTTGGTACTACAATAGTAAATATATCATTAATCATGTTATGTGCCGTAGTTTTTTTGGAGTTGCGAGTCACTGCGCACGCACTACCAGAAAATCTAACTGTATCTGTCTCTTATGTTTACACATCGCTGACTTTAAGGTCATTATTCGTTAGAGTCATTTAAGATAATTTGACACTACTTCATTGTTATTGGAGTAATTTAACAAAGTAATGTAAACATTACTGATATGGTCGTAATGGATTTTTCACATATATATTTTTTTAAATTTATGTCGTTTTGCTTTGCGTTTTGTTTGCCTATAAAGATAAATTCCTTTAAGCAATAAAATATTCTCAAGAAAAACAGTTCTATCATAAACATACTATCATAATATATTTTTTTACATTTATTTTATAATGATATTATGTATTTTACTGACCGTATACTCCAGAAACGGAACAAAGGAGTTATTAGAATGTGAATTGCTGAAACCTTAATTAAAATTTAGCAAATTTAACACAGATTTACTAATGCATCAGAATTACCATTTAGATTATTTAATATGCTGCTGTGTGAGAAAAGAAACGTCTCATTTACATCTAACTGTTTCGGTCCAACGGCTCATTTCGTACGACATCTGAATTAAAAAGTTTTTGAACTACCAAAGAATTCAAAGGTTAACATAATTTCGTATTCTGACGAGGACTAGCTTCGGTTTATATATTTCATAATCTTCAGCTATGTCATTATAAGATATAGGTACTGTACACATCTTTAATGTTGGACAATTCTATTACATTTTTATGACTCGATAAATAAAAATGTTTTAAGCAATATATACTTTGAGGTCACCTTATGATTTTTATTATATTAAATGTTATGAAATAAATTACATTTATATATTTAAAATAATTATTTTATATTTTTTGATTATATAAATAAACTTGATTAATTTCTTGCTATTATGAAAGTTATTACTAACAACATTTTTAAAATAACACTATAAAGCTTAAAAAAGTCAATAACTAAATTAAAAAATACTGGCTTTAAAGGGGATTTAGTACTTTTAAGTTTGTATCTCTACACGAAATAGGGTAAACACACTAGTCGTAAGCTCGGTCATGCCACCCGCGCCCCATCCGTCAATGTCATCATGATGCCGGTCAATATTCTCACGTGAGCAATACGAGGAAGTGTTTTTATCGCCATTACGTTAAGAAGCCATTACTGAAGACGCCTCTCATCGGCTCTTCCGATGTTAGCAATGTTTTAAAGTAGTTTAATCTAGACTGTAAATTTGCTATAGATAGCGGCAGCCGAGCTAAAACATGCGTGCTTGAGCACTGATGTTTTCCCTTATCCGAGAATTATCAGACGTAATGAACTGTTTACACATTTTCATTATTTATAACGTTCGTTGTACATATTTCAACGATAGGTTTTATTGTCTATCCTTGAACACTGCCAACTAAATACTAACGCTGATAAGGTCGTTAACCTGTAAATATTGACTCATTTGGAGCAACGCGCCTAAGTAAACTGACTTTTGGAGTCAGTTTACCGTCAGCAGTTAATAAGCGCCATAGGAAGAAGTAAAATGTTATTTTAGAGAGTCATTATTTACTCTTTTTAATATATTTTATTATACTAAGCGGACATAAATTGCATCAACTGAATATCAACACGTTTTACCGATGTTGCCCCCACGCGGTGCCAGCTTATCAAACCGCTGACTCGATATCATTGTTGCCATCGATAGCTTGTTGACAACCATTATAACTTACACCAAGCTACCAATGTTTCGTATTTAAGTCTAAAAGTTCTAAAGAAAGAAATATTCAAAGATCCTAAACAATAGTGATATAAATTTGTGGAACTTTCCACCTCTAACATTCAGCACATTTTGCTAAATTTAGATTGTTTATGTATTTTTATCGGCTGAAACTTTTTTAACAGTATTGAAATTTCTCTGAGATTTTCTCTTAGGTCTTTGAGGATTATGTGGATAACATAATCATTCGATTGTATGAAATATTTATATTAGAAAAACGTGTCTGTTGCTGTATAATTACTTTATAAAGAGTATATCTACATCTTTAAAAATATCTATCAAAACTTAGAAATGTGTAAATAAATTTAAATTGATCTGTAAGCTAAAATATTTTTATTTTATTTGAATCATATAAAGCATAACATAGCGTTATGAAAATGAAATGCTAAAATAATTTCCGCGAACCTAATTACAAAAATAATAAATTTGTGACAAAATAATATAAGAATGTCGAATACAGCTACTTTTCACCGTCACTAACCGTGAAATCTGATTCAAGACTCCTGCTATTGAATTAACTGCGAAGCCAGCAAGTGATCCAAAGCTTTTTTAGTACATTTTATGCTGTTTTATTTTGCCCAGCTTCCATAATTTAGAACGGCCCCGTAAAATATAAAAACAGTTATATTTTATTTAACACGCATTTATTATTATTATTACGATAAATTTATTCATAAACAATTTCCTATACAAAAACATTCTTCAAAACAGAAAAATTTTTATAGTTTGACTGTTCGTCTCTACATCAACTTTGGATAGTTATAACGGGAAATGTAAATTCTTGACCATAAGCCGCCACAGCTTCCGGTATATTGGCTTACGTAGTTCTAAACCGCAAATTAAGAAACAGTGCATTTACAAAAAAAATCAATTGACGTTGTAGTCAATAGAGAAATGTAAATTCTCACAGGTCAATCAGAATGGGATCTGACTTTGTTATCTTTGTCAGTTTCTTATCACAATATGAAATTACCTTTTCTGCCATAACTATTGGTTATATTTGGCGTGTCAGTTACTAAGTGAAACGTTTAAGAGAAACTTTTATCCTCCTTAATGCGAAACGTTTCAGCTCTTGTTCGGGATCCTACTGTGACAGCCATTATAATTCTAAGTGAATATGAAGCATACAAAGACGGTATTGTGTTCTCTATAAATATTTATGAGGAAGTGACTGTTTTCTACACACATGAACTTGTGGATACAGACTAAACAGCCGGCCTAGTTGAATATTTTAAAAGTTTAATTTTAATTATTAACATTATTTCACTATATTTTTGGAATTCGCACTCTTTCTGATAGAATTACGATAAATGGGGCGGTGAATCATCTTCTAAGGGAATTCAGTTTAAAGTTATATAACGATAAATACTGGTACGATAGTATTCCTACTTTCTCTTAACTAGTTTCTTAAGGCCACTACAAGAAAGTAAAACCCCGCTATGTTGGCGCTCGGTGGCTTGCCTCGTGTCCTGTTGACATACAAATTGCCATGATAAATTATTCTGGGAGGCTATAAGAATACGGTTTTTATTTAAGTCTGTAATTTTCACGTCATGAACTAAGACAAAACATCGATAAAGTCTATAACCAATTGTTATTTCAAATATCAAAAACATTATAGAATTTCCTAGCTAGTCACCATTAATTAACCCTTTCTTTTAGTTGTAAAATTATTGTCGAGAGTGAAATTCTACATCATACAAATTAGTTTGGTACAATAAGATTGTACTGATATTGCAATATCATGTTACCTATAATTATGCTAACACGTATAATTAACAAATGAATCAATGTTTACGATCTGGGACGGCTACAATATTTAATTCGTCCTCTACATTTATATGTAAGATGCGCAGAAAACATATTTCAATATGGCTACTACTTATCTCACCTTTTGCCCGCCCTTTCACCTCTAAAAGATTTCTGTATGAAAAAGTTGAACTTTTGTAAGTAACAAAAAAATTACAATCTATAATATTCTATAATTTTCACGATTCTAGAAATATATGTGTAGATTTGTAAGAAGTTCAAGTAAACTATACCTCTCCTCTTCGCTAAAGTCGAAAATAAATTTGCTTTTCCTGGTTATAAATTATTTTGTTTAGTGTTTCTAGATTTATTGCTCAGTTTTGTAGCAGATACCAACCAACATACAAGAAAGCTTTACGGAAACAAAAGCTTAACTGCAACATAAAACCTGCTAACACGTATTTCCTTCAAGTGGATACAAGTTTGACACACTTTTAAGAAATTTCGCTTGAGAATACTTCGACGACATCACGTTTCCCATGTTAAGAGTTGTTTATAGAAGTCATGATGTGACCTTAACATTGTATTTTACGATTGTCTCGTCAGTGGACCTAGCCATTGACATTTCAATAGAAGAGGTGAGCGGAGGTCGTAACGTGAGGTGAAACACGACGTACGTTGCGGCATAGCAGGCTCGACACTCAGACGGCATTATTGTTACACTATCACTATCACTATTTAACAATTGTGTGTAAAAAATCAAAAAATAATCGCAGATACGACGTGAAACCAATTGCATTTTATAGAAAGCTTAATTTGGCAAAAGTTTACGGAAGCTAACCGCATTGGTGGTGATTGAAATTTGCATCTCAACATTTTCTAGTAGTTACGCCGATTGTAAGTACTCACGATTTAACGCTGGTATTAATGCATTATTCAAAGGGGTTTTCATTAGGCTGTCGCTATCGGTGCTGAGAATCGCGCTCTCGTTAAAATGTACCGATGGCATGTCAGCTGCTCGTATTAGGTACTGTTCAGACGTATACTCGAGTAAAATAATTAATATTTTTTGTATAGGAACAAAAAAGAAGATACAAAAATATTGTATCTTACTATACCAAAAATAATAAAGTGATCTGTAAAAAGCAGTTTTTCTTTTTTTATTATAAATCATTAGAACGTGTGAAGTTATTAATTTAGTTTTCAAGTGCTTTTAATAATCTTAATATTTATAAACTATATATACTTTAAATATACCAAAAGAAAGGTACTTTTATATCTACCTGCCTTAACATAATTAGCAAAGTAAATAGCTTCATTACAGAGCTTACTTAAAGACAAACCAGTTCAAGGAAACTTGTGTGGTACGGTCAGATCGACAGGTTTATCAACACGCACTCGAGCCTCGCGGATACTTACTTTCTACAATAATGAGTACACACTTCCCCTTTACTCTGGCCTAATTTATCTTATTTTTAAGAAGTAAGTGAAGTGTTCTACTGACCTTAATTAATTATCAGACTTGAAAGATTTTTTAATGCTGCTGTCAAAAATAACTTTTGAGGTTTCATTAAATTTCACGTTTGAGGTTTCATTTACTTAAAAATAGTAATTGTAGGTATATTAAAATCACTTGTTTTGATTTTAATAACTCACGTACTTTATATCGTTTTGACATAAATAGACTACAGCGTGGGTTTCAATTATAATTGGATTCATTTCCAATTAACTGGACGTGTCTAAGATTTTACCCATCAGAACGCTGTCATAATGCTTATAAGAAACTTAGACCTTGTTTTACCGTGATTCGAAATGATGATAGTCATACATGAACGGTGAAATAAACACTCACGCCCTCAAAAATGTATATTTCGATTACTTGTATTGAACATCTTATACATATTATTATCGTAAAGTTATAATTATGACATTTATACGATACATTACTTGAGAATTGCTAATTTACCTACTTCAATACATATTAAAACATTTTTCAGAATGAATATTGCATTTTTATTTAATATCTGTAAAGTATTAATTATACTAAATCTCATATCCGGAAAAAAATAAAATTACTGATCCTAGTCTATATTTTACCACGACACCAACGTAAACAATGAGTTACGCTGACCGGGTTAACCTTGAATAGCCAATGTGTGAGGAGTTTCGCCGAGGAAAAATATGCCATTGATGCAAGTGGCGTGCGTGCGTCGGATAACGGTCACCGCGTACCAAATAAGTGGTTTAACGTTGCACGTAGAATGGTAATGTTTAATCTTGTTGACATTTTATACTTAAACATTTGACGCTTATCAATATCCACCTGTCTAGGATTAGGTTTTACTGGCTGAAAGTAAAAGTTAATTTGTAATGAAAATGGTATAAATCACATTACACCTATTTATTGATATTATAAAAGACAGACAGACAGAAACATAAACATTGAGAAATTTACTATGCTCATATTAACTTAAAATTATAATATGATTATATATAATTAGTTTAATTTATTATGCTTATTTTAAATATTAATACGAAACCGGATATGCGATCTCTGTGCGTATGAAATGCTTATTTGAGCTGCAAACTTTGTGTTTACAATCACATAAAATAACCTCAACACATTTAATCTATCAACATCTTCTTTAAGTAACATTTTATTCACTTATTTTTTGTTTAAATCTCATACCTTGATAGGTTTGTTGTATTGATAGACATTAAAAAATATGAATTGGCTAGGATAATTGTGAAATCATAGAGATGACTTACTGCTGTGTTATTTTAAAATGGGTAACATTGTGTGAAAAAATGAAAAGTTTGAATTATATAAAAAACATATCAAATGTATTTCTATATATTTGAAACTTTTCACTTAAAAAAGCAATTTATGTTTTATTTGCATTCGTCGCATTAAAATAGATAGACTACTAAAAAACAGTAACTAGAAAATCTAATAAGACTTTGTGGCAAGGTTATGTTTATTTTCTTTTGCTTTGAAGAAGAAAGCTGCTTCGCTTGTAAATGGAGGCGAGCCAACCCTACATTAACATAATAGCACTAAGCCGCCACAATTCAATTTCTCATATATTAAATATAAAATTATTTAATATGTAATGTGAAAGCAAAGTGCGATTAAGTTCGGACATAATTGCGTACCTTTCTTCATAGAATTCAGGACCAAATAACAAATAACCAAATAATTTCATATTAGATGATTCGTTGATAATATTAGTAATGGTTATAAAGTTAACATTGAATCTTAATAATAATTATTTCTTTAATAATAATAGTAATAATAATTGAAAGAAAACAAATCATATTAAAGATCTACAAATGTAATTCTAGAAAATTAAGAAAAGAGAAAATGTTTAAAATCCTAAAGTTTTAGCTGACAGCCCTTTTTGATAGTTACGTGGTTGTTACATAATTATAACATCCTATCATTATAAGAAGCGAATACCTGTCCCTTATGTGGACATGTTCCTGATCAAATGTGAGCCGTGTTTATTGTAATTAGCTCCGCGGCCGCTGACTCCGTCCGATCGATAAGGTGGCTGACTAGACAAGTTGCTTGCTGTCTTGCCGCTTTTACCTTCAGTTATTATGTTTAACAACTCTTTCTCAAAGTATTTTTATGTACGTATATATTTTGATTTTTTATATATTTTTCTTTAGTTGTGGCTAAGTAAGTGCAATACACTTCACTGAGCTAAAACGTGCTTCACCATTATCTTAATGAATTAATTCTTCGATGCACTGTAGTAGATTTTCGATTAACCCTTACGATAGGAACGCAGGTAAATCCGTTTAGCTTAGCGGCAATATCTTGTGAGGAATCGTAACTTCTTCCCACATAATTGGCGTGTGGGCGCGGCGGTGGCATTATCCCGATCGCCGCCCACCGACGACGAAACGACGCCTGATTAGATAGATAGGCCCTGCCTGCGACCCGTTGACACCTCCCAATGCGCTATCTTAACGATCTACTTAGCATCACTGCTAAAATATTTTCTCTAATGATTTATCAAAGCGGTACAGTTGATTAAAACTCTGGATTAAAGAAATTCTTTCTTTCTTAATTCTTTGCCTAAATCTATATTGGCTGTGTGAAAATAAGAAAATATTTAACTATTACATATGCATTTAAGATAATAATTCAGTCTAAGCTTTACAAAGTGAATTCATATTCGGAAATCTATTAAAAATCTATTCAGAAGTCTAGAATACATGTGTATTGTTTGGCTATATACATAAATTGCAATGTAACATAGCTATTCACTGTAAATGGTATTCCACATTTATGAGTATACCATTCAAGGTTTTCTTGCATATTTGGGTCACACAGTATTCATATAATTGAAGTGTGTAGTGTAAAACTGCTAGTTTCACCGCAAATAATCTCACGGATACAAAGAAGCTTCTTCCTAATTTACGGATCGTGCGTTTCGGCCTGCGGTCACGCGCTGCCACAACCAAATTCCGCTACTGAACGTGCAATAACCCTACGCCTACAATCTCCTCTAAAATGATCATGTACTCCAATAAATATACTTTGAGGTCAATACACGGATGCGCTTGTCAAACAAATTCATTATGAAAATCTGACATAAAAATATTATAATTAATTATACCTACATCTAGTTTTATTGAATTAGTTGTTTACTATAATTCTCAGAACTTTGACAAACAGATCCGCATATACATAATTACTCTAGCAATTATTATAATCTCGCAATTAATTACTAATACCCTGTTCTTTCTTTGTAACACAATTTTATTAACATCCAATCAAGATTAAATATTTATTTTCAATAACTATAGTATGAAGTTTTGTCTAGATAGTATGTTTTTAGAGTTTAATTATTTTTAAATGTTCTAATTTTTTATCTTCTTTAGTATTCTACATAACATTTTATTTGTGTGGTGAATGGGTAACAAAATAAAAAATATTTATTGTAATAATTCTCACTGGAAGCTCTGTTATACAAGCACATCAAGATGTCACAGTTAACTAAATTCATTCGCAACTAGTAGGTAACTATCTAATCTCCATTGTTGCAGGAAGCTATTTCTTGTGTTAGTGATTATTATTCTTCAGTTGATGTGACAAAGCCATATATCAATAGATCGTTAGGCGATCATCTGTTTTCACTTACGGTGCACTTAGTTTTTCGCCGGGAATGCGATCGCGACCGCGATCTGCGCTATCAATAGCTCGTATTGTGCTCGTTGACGCTTGCACAGTACACAGCGCAGGTTGCATAATGCGTCAGCCGTGGGAGCGAACTCACAACCGGGCCGTTATGCGACGCACGCCATCGGTACCGTTCTATTACTGATTTTATTAGACGATTCGCGTGTATTGCCTGTAATCAATTTAAGCACGTTGCGCCCGCTCTACTTGTAACCTATCATATACCATAAAATGTTCTTAACCCTTGTTCCCCATTTAGGCTCACACGGTTTTCCGATTTACGATATAATGTGGGCCTTTGCTAATATAATTTCGTTCAGCCGCCACGTTATCTAGGGCAAAGATAACAATATACCACTAATTTCATGGATTTTATCTCAAGCCTTTTGTAAGCAATTGTACGTGATTTAGAACTATTTAGCGCGCACTACCAGGTATTTTAATCGTAAATTGTCACGGTTACAGGTGTTCATTCAATTTATCAACGTCCTTTGTAAGGCGGTATTCACTTCTATTGTTTTCTACTTTCTAGATTTGACATCTTTTTAGATGAGTTTATTTATTAGATTTTCGTACCCACGTTCGGCTACCATTAATTGTGTCTATAATTGTTATTTGATTTGATTTTACTTACATAGTCTGTATGACTATGTAAGTAAAATCAAATCAAATAAGAACTACCATACTTGGCCATATAAGAAAAAAATAGCAATGTGTGTCAGAGATGACTCAGCCATATATAAGCACCCACGCTTGAGTTTTTTGCGTACTTTTGGATACTAACTCAAAATGACATTTTCACAAATGTATAAGCTGTTTATTTAAGAAAGCAATCTAGGACAAAAATTACAGTTATTTTTTATTTAAATCTAGAAACAACTTTTATAAATATGTATTTGATTTAATCGGCTATTCGTAAACGATTACCATATAAATGTTGTCACTTGGACTCATTGATCCAGTAGGTCATTACCTACTTTATCAATTTGCTGATCAATATATTTTAATTAAATCAATTATATTTTGCAATAGTATATTATTAATCCCTTGTCACTATGCTTTTACCTTTATACATATATAAAGATAATAATGACTATAAATATATACACATATGTAGCTATGTGGTACGTGAGGAGTGCACCTGCCGAACAGAATGCTACAAGTTTAAACTCCCGAGACTAGTTGAGTGCCTCGAACAATAAACACAGCTCTACGCAAATACTATTTAATACTACAATTTTAAAGAAAAATATTCTTAAATTTTGATACTTTTAACCGAAATAAAAGTCGTCAAACTTTATGGGTTAAGTATTATAGAATAAGCATTTAGTTGAAATTTCTTATATAAAATATTTAGTTCGTCTTGATAGATCTTTTACTATTTAAAATTAACACCATCAACGAGGATCCACAGTGGTAGAAAGGCGAAGTTTTTTGAAACCAATTTAGAGTATAATCAATCTGTAAATTGGTTCTCCATTCTAAAAAAAGGTGACTGTCAAAAGCTTTTCAGACACATCCAATAGCGACAAGTTGGTCATTCACCTCGCTAGCGCGTAATTAAAATCCTTCATGGAAAGCGGGCCTGATGGAATCCGTCCTGACCTGAACCACGTACACAAGTGCTCAACACCGCCCTTTAAACTTTAGCGTTATTTTAGGTCCGAGACGATAATGATACACTGCTTTTTTGAAGTGCTAAAAATAAATAACAATAAAAATTATGCATATTGCGTATACAGCACATTTAAAAAAATTGTATAATTTAAGTTAGCACCTGTTTTAAATATAACATTACATATTTTTTAGTGAATTTTCCTTGTACTCAATTCTAATAACGTTGCGTGCTATACAGTGGCGTGCACTCACGAGACATTCAAACATTTATCAATATGACCTTTATTATCTGCTATTTTTATTTATATACAGAAAAAAAATATCATAAAATTTCAAATACTATGTACAGGTACAGTAAAGAGCTATACTCTTGTAAGCTGGAACTAATAATAGCTATAAACGGATTTATTTCCACAACATTCCTTGTCTGCGTCTCAATTTACTACAGCCAGGGTACCCTATCTAAAGGCTTGTACTAATGCTGACCTCCGGCCCTGGTCGTGCATTCTAGGTCGTTTGAACCTGGTATGACCAATCGTTTACTACTATCAATTGTGTTAAAGAGCTCAGATATAGTTGCACCTAAATTCTATATATTCACTTGTCTTCATATACATTTGCATAAAGTAATAAGTGAACCTTGATATACAGAAAGAAATTTAAATCATGGTAACTGTTTCAGAATATTGTTAACTATCCCACCTTCAAATTAGTAGGAAAACAGCATCACGCTATCCATATATGGTAGAATTTCTTACAAATACAGCTACACTATTGAACTCTTTGCCGGTATCTAAATTTCTTTTATCATACAATTTAGAGATATTTAAAATATCAGGGTTATATTAATAGGATATTCTCAATACAAGCTAGTGTCACTGTAGCTAGCTTTAAGCTGGATGTTTACTGCGAAAAAATACAAACCCTATTTTATTATTATAAAAACTGTGTCCCTAGGTAGAAAAATCGTTGGTAAAAAACCTCTTTCCCTAAAAAAACGTGTTGTAGCTATAAGCTTTAGTTTATGTAAATTGAACGTGGAAATGAAAATGTTTTAGTTGAACTGAAAATTGAGACAAGCAACCATCAAATATGTATAAATAAAGATCGAAATTTGAGATTATTTATTAATAAATAAAATTAAGGTAACAGCAAAAAGAAAAATATTGGTAAATTTTTTGCATATATATTTCTGAATAAAAAATTAAAAACAAAATATTTAATTTTTTATAAAAAAAATTACATAAAATTTCGAAATATTACATGTATGTATGTTAAATATTATTATTACTACGAGTTTTTGAATTTTATCGGATTGGTCAACTATGTTAAGCACCGAACTAAATATGATTGAAACTTTGCAGTTGCAAACGCGTTGAAGTCTTTTATTTGAGACGAATGCTTCTTCACGCCTACAATATTTCTCACAATTATAAAACAACTGCTGTGATAATAAAATTATTAATGGATATTAAATAAAATTTGGTAATAAAGAATCAAACGTGATATATTATTTTTATTTCAGTTTTATACTTGATAATAAATATACGAGTGCATTTCTTCATACATAATAATGTATTTTTTTGTTTAGTTTTTGTCGCTCGTTTTGTGTTATACATTAAGATCGTAAATATTATTTATGACAATAATTTATATATGCTCCCCCGCGGGGAATCCAAATAACAGTTTTATAGTTGCAAAAAACTTATTTATAGTTTAATGTTAATACACAATAAATAACGTTCATGCTCTAAGGATTACAAATCAACGTACAATTTTAATTCAGTTAATATACAAAAGTTTACTTTAGTAATAATGCCCTTAGGGTGAAGAAACTAAGGAATAATAAAAAATCTTCCCGGAATGGAAAGAAACGATGCGCAGCTAAATATAGCGATGTATGTTGTGCACTGGAGCCTGTCAATCTCACACACGATTGAAGATAGACGCAAAAACATCGCAATACCCACCCTAACGGGACAAATATCGTTATTATTTCTGATATCTTTATATCGTATTTGATCGATAGTATTTTAACGTGACTTGTGGTATTAAAATATCCCCTGTTTACTTTAAAACAGAAATAAATCTGTAATTGAAAAATATATGTCAATCCTCTTTCTAAAATGTTTTTTTTTTTGAAAATAATTTATATTGATCTTAGAGCTGTTTGTAGTCACTGTTAGTAAAATATTGAATGTTTTGTTTCTGGTATATTTTTGTTAATAATTTTAGGCGAAAACTCACATTCTATTATTTTATTTATATATATAAATAGTAGTATAACTTCTTAATTAACCTGTCCTGTAGGAAAAGTAAGGTCTTTAACCGCCTCTACAACCACGATAAAATATTTATAGACCTGTTATTGAACAAGATCAAGAAAATGTTCTTTTCACCACGAAAACGTGAAAAGGATTTAATATTTGTTAAAAAATAAATATATTTTCATAGCGATAATCCGAATTACTACGTACCTCTGATAAAAATTGATTAACTGAAGCAATTTTTGTGAAAATCAGCTTTACGTGATTGTTCTAACAAATTTAACACCCAGTTCATGAACTTTTTCACTGGTCGTATATCACAAGCGGCACGGTCCGTGATGCACACGCTTTTCGCGAGCCTAGTGTCGCGGCCACTCTCGTCGAGACACTGAACTTGCCGCACTGCGTCCCAACGGTTATAACATAACACGTCTGACGTAACCTTAACCTTGCAAGAAGAAGAGGAACGAGCCGCCGAAGGACGGAGAGAGAGCGCGATAACCCGAACGAAAGGGAGAGATGGACGTCGCGGCAATAGTGAGTCCAAGCGCCGACGCCGATCTCATCGATGCGCGATAGTTATATGCGCCTCTAGCAATTATACTCATTATAACGAATTTTATACATTTTTTAGATATATAAATATCGTAAACAGATTTTTTTTATTATTCTTAAATTTTGTAAATTTAGTATCATATGCGAAATAAAAGGTATGCCTCATTTTCATTGTGATTAAAGTTAATTTTTAAGTTTTCGTGAATTTAAAAATTAAATAACCCTTAAATTATACCTTTACAGTTAATATTCATTTATAATCTTAATATTGTAGGAAAAGAGCACTTACAACATTTTTCCTAATTTATAATATTTTATTCGTAATTTAATACGCATAATTTCTTTTACGTTATGCAACATTAATATATTGTGGCAATTAGAACAGAAAATACTCACACTATATTATCTCTCATTTTCTCAGTCTTCCATTATGTACCTAACTCTACGGACCGTGTCGATTGATTATATCATAAGCATATTTTCTCAAGGTAACTCTCTTAGCAATTAGTTGAGTATACATCATCGTCTAATCTATAAATTATTTTTAGAAGTGTAACTTGTTTATTATTTTTATCGCTATTTTATTCGATTTATGTGTAATATGGTATAAGTTTATATAAAATAATAAAAAAACTATGAAGCTTATAAAACTAGCTATAAACGGCATCTTGTACAAATAAACCAAAATTCTTGTCTCCCCCGGCTGCAAGTTGACATAAACCGCAGCTTGCAATGGTGGCGATTGACCGAAAAAAAGAATATTTTTTTGCATTTGGGGCCTTTTCATATGTGATTGCTTTAGTTATTTTATTATTTTCATACCCAAGTATTTTAATTATTTAAAATAGAGTACTTTTTGTTTTCATTTTTGCAATAAATAAAAATATACTCGTCTCAAGAGAAAAGATGTCAGAAAAAAAATTTAGAGAATATTATTATTGTCCTGCCGATTCTGGCAAGAAACGACATGTTTGACTTCCACTTTTCGGATATCCTACATACGAGTGGTCGAGACAACAGATTCTCTTCGGCCTAACTTACTAATGCGTATAAATTGCGAAGTTTAAAAAAACATAAAAGAATGGAAAGAGATGAAGGCTACTAAAATATTTACGATAAATGAATCCGTTGCCACAAGGTCTATTTAATACGTGCCGCTAGAATGTCATCCTATTTCAGTACAATATTATCGCTACAAACCCTTCCAAAACAATGACCTCCTTATTACGATGTAAGCTAGGTTTACAGATATTAAAATGTTTCATAGAAATAAAGTTTTGCGATAACCTCTACATACAACCGTAATAATTAAATGTCACTTCTTCACTCGTAAAACGGATCACTTATTAATGAAAAAACAATTAATTTCTAAAATTTAATCGATTAATTAACATTTTAAGTTTGTGCAAAAAAGTACACATTACTAAGCTGTCACATAAATGTCCATTACGGTGGATATTTCTTTATAACCGCTATCTGATATTAAGTTGTCTTTAAACTCGTCAGTCATGCCGTGCCATCTCCTAGTTTATTTCATTAATCATTCCTCTATTCATTTACTATATCAGGTGTGTGAACCGACAGATTCTAACTGATAATATTTGTCATGTAGAAAAACTTGTAGTTAACTTGTTATCTTGATAACCAACACCATGGACGATGTTAAAAAGCCAACTTTTACCAAGTATATAGTCCAGTGTAAAAATGATATTTTATTATAATCGATTTTGACGCCTGTCCCAGACTATTCGACAATAAGAGCTAACTATCTTTCGTTCGCTATATTAATGGTAAATTAAACATAATACCGTTGTTATTTAGATCTAACATTCAAATCTAAGTCCTTTTTAATAGCTACAAATTCCGTGAAATTAAAATTTTAGTAATAACAGCTCCATATTAGTATACCGCCGAATATATAACACAAATATAAAATAAGGAACACATCGTAACATATATCGCGTCGTTACCCCAAACGCGGACGGTTAAGCCTTTTTAGAACACCTACTCAACTATATTGCTTGTACGAACAACTGTATCCTATGACTACGGTTGCTATAAACGTATATTTTCTTTCATTAGCAACTGCCTTCACTACTATTTCCTTTATGTAGTCTTCTTTCACACGCTTTGAGCTCTATTTAAATCAAGGCATAATCAAAGATTTTTTATGGCGCCATGAACCAGGAAATGTAGTTGTAGCCTAGTATAAACAAAAACACAAGATGAGACGCACGTACGTTGATCAATTCGAACTGTAATTTATTTTTCTAAAACTATCTAATTTAAAATGCCCAGAGAAATCTACTTTGGAAATTAATAGCGTGATTACAGTGGTTATTGCCGGCAATTTTTTAACACTTCTAGCTCTAATCTGTGTATTGCATGAATTCTTAAACTCATCAATCTCTCTTGACCCCAACCCGCCGTAATTACTTGTTTATTCACGATTAATTGATATACAACCTTCAATTACATCTTTTTTTGCCTAAAACACATTAAGTAGTGGGTTATTAAATATTTAAATAATTATCAATACAACACATATATAACTAGCATAGTATAGTAATGTGTGACAACGGATATATCGTATATTGGTGAGTCGTTTGCAGCTTCGTTCGCTTGATTGCAATTATACGGATTTTTACGCATTGTAAATATAATATTTAATCTGAACGGTAAGTACTCGCGCATTTTCTGTCAACAGCGTCTACCTGCGTAAATCACAATCTCACAGAAGTTCTGAAATAAGCTAAATGTTGCTGCACAGCCTCCTCTGTCTTGTAATAAAAAACATAATAATAAATGGCACGGACGAAGGAAAAAATTAAAAATATTTATTAATATTTTAGCAATGTGTAAATTACAGTATTCATTATACATATATGTATATTATAGTTAATTATTTTATTTAATACAACAAAAGTATGGTGCTTATGATGTACTTGTAAAGCTATTATGTTAGAAATAATCTACTCAGCAACGTGATACATAGAGTGCTTACGGGTTCATTATAGCTAATTGCATCGTAATTATCGGCTTTTGAAAGCGGCATAAAGTGGCGGCATCTATAATTCATGTGTTAAGCTTTATATTGTCCTCGTAAATCGCAAAGGTAAACAAGGTTAATATTTACAAACGTAAAACTTTAAGAAAGTCAGAAAATGCTGTTCTTTGATATTTTATTTTACATTATAGGCTACTTTTTTAACTCTGTCTTTTTAGTCGTCGGTTGTGATTCCTTACCTTACTTAGCTTCTATAAACAGAAAAAAATCTTAGTTATTATTTCAAATATTTCTTTCACGTCAAATATTTTACTGATATACGTTTTAAAACTGGTGTGGTCCTATATAGAATTTTTAATGACATTTTAAAAACTGTAATAGCTCTTTCTACCCTTATGATCTAAGTAAGACTTAAATTAAGAGTTTCTTTAAACTACCTCTCATACTGTAGATAATGCCTTTTTAAATGTCTTATTCACTATTATATTTCAAATGTGATGTATAATACATATACTAATAAAAAGTATCCTTGCAAGATTGAAAACTATCAAGATACACTAGTTATTTGTATGTGGCTCTTTTTTCTATAAAAAAGAGGGTAATTTATATATTGATATGCGCTCATGTCTTGGTATTTAATATTTCTTATTTATTTCAATAGGAAATAATCATACCCTTACTTTTACCTTTCAAGTTAACTAGTTAATTTGTTTATAATCATGTCAAATTGTGTTGAATTCAACGAGGTAACTTCAGTGTTTTTACCTAAACATGATATACACAAAAGCTGACCGTAAGCTTTGTTAAGTATTAGGACTTGTCAGGTAAGGCATCGAAAGCCAAAATTATTAAAAACATGATTTTTTATCATAATTTTTGATTTTTACGTCATCTAATCGAGGTATGCAATTTTTCATATTTTAACAAATTTCACGCCTACTCTGCTGCCTATATGAGTAGGTACTTGTAAATTTACAATGAAACTAAAACATTTTCTGATAGTCTTATGAATATATTAAAACTAGTAATTATCAACAACACTGCTTGTCGTTTTATTTATTTCTTTGTACTTACTAGTGAACACAAAAGTAGGGTAAAATAAAAAAAAGAATGTATACACCTAGTATATTGCCCAGACATTTCTATATACATATAAAATATAACAGCTTGTTTATATGCAAATATATTTTCTCGGTTACTATGTTCGTTTTAAAGTCAATTTTCATGGTCTTTGTTTTATTGAATAAAGACTCAGAAATATACATAATTACCGTCACCATAGACGCGTATATGTTACTTGCGATACTCTTTTATTGTTTAAAAGTTATAAAAACGTGAGTTTCTAAAACATAATAGAAATATATGCACAAACAAATTGTACTTATCATGTAAATTTTAAAAGAAACTTCAAAATCCTGTTGAAAGTTTTCTTAGTCACCGCGGGCAGGGGAGTACATATCAATTTTACTTTTTCCTCATCTGTCATGACGACATTCGCATCACGATTGGGGCCGCGCGTGCTAACTGGACTGGACGCATGAACAAGACTTTTCTCGCGGTCTATTCTCTGATAAAATATATAACAATGATAAGTATGCATCACATAAAACAAGATAATGTGACCATAAAAAAGAAAGTTTCTTTTATTTCTCTTGGGCTATGACCTATTAAAATGATCATAAATTTTTATGTACGCTAGCATAAGAAAAAACCATAATAGAAAACAAGCTCCTGTTTCATAAAAGAGATAATTAGTGCAATCACTGAATTGTGTTTCACTACGTTACTTCAATAGAGGTATAAAATCGCAGGAAGAGAAGGATTACTTTTACGAGCAAAGATGTATACGTAATTTGCACTTGGATCATGTTTCTGATATTTCACTTAAATAATAAAGCTAAATAAAACTGTCTTTCCGTTATAAATGTCTTGAATATTAAGAAACAGATATTTTCTAAATTTACCTTTACCAGCATGCATAGCGGTAGTATCTATCAGTGGAATGTGTGTACCTATTAAACAAAAGGAGTGTTTAAAATGTGGCCCAGTACGTATTTCTGTAGTGTTATCGACATTAGCACAAACGGCACGTGCGACGTTGTTTTAAATACGAATAAAAGATACCATTTAGACCTAAAAGGGTTTGAAACGGTAAACGGTTGTAATTGACACGAACCTCGTGCATGTAGACGAAATATTCTTCACTTACCTTATAACAAATGCGTGATGTTTTCGTATAAACATACCTTAATTAGCCCACGAAGCAATATTGGTTTTAAACTCCATTTATGCCGTATATTTGAATACATTTTAAATTTATTTATCTTACTTATTTAAATAATTGCTAAACTTTGTTGAAAGTAGTTTTATATAAAAGTATATGTTTTAATGTGAATTTTATTTGAAGCATTCTCCATACAAATGTAAATTCCTATGTCAAATATTATACTTTAGACATTGTCTTTTGTAAAAAAAGGTAATCAAAATTCTTTACGTATTGATATAGTAATGTCAATATTTTTTGGCAAATAATTTTGTGAAATATTCTAAATCTTAAGAAAAGTTCTAAGAGCTTCAGCGTATCTTAATTGGAACGTCTAAACGCACGTCTGACGCACAACTAGAAATGAATATGTAGTGCACAAATATTAAGAAATTAATAAAAATTAAAAAGAATATCCAACAGTAGTATCCAATAGTTGTAACATTTTATACACGATCCTCCGTTTAATATACATAATTCATATGCATTATTCATGTTGCTCGAGGTATTTTAATATCTGCCCCTGAAATGGAAGACGTTACATCGTAACAATTTTATTATTGGCAGTAAGTCAGATATACATTATATAAACCATATTCATTAAATATACTGATATGAAATAATAGAGCTCGTTCTTGAACTGATTCAACATCTTTATGATTACTGCTCACATCCTTTGATATGCCGTAAATAAATTTACGTTCAGTTGAAGTATCATGTTAATCCATAGCACAAGATTGAATAACTCTCATGTGTGCTATAATAAGCTGTTTTATTATGATAACACAATGTCAATTTATAATTAATTTAAATTAACGATATATTGTAATAATAAAATAATTATCTTCCGTTTTTATGAGCATAGATAAAAAAATAAAATACAGTATGAGCGTGTCGAAACGGTTAGTGAAAGCATTGCACATTTTTTGTAAAGTCATTTCATTACAATGCGACTTTGATAAATTAATAGGCTAAGTAAATATAAAACGTATACTTGGTCATGTTTTTTATTGCAATATGATTGTATGTTCAAAGATATCTACATATATATATATATATATATATATATATATATATATATATATATATATATATATATATATATATATATATATATATATATATATATATATATATATATATATATATATATATATATATATATATATATATATATATATATATATATATATATATATATATATATATATATATATATATACATATATATATATATATATACACATATATATATATATATATACACATATATATATATATATATATATATATATATATATATATATATATATATATATATATATATATATATATATATATATATATATATATATATATATATATATATATATATATATATATATACTTAGTCTTGCCATAAATATTGTTATAAAGAAAAGCACGATTTTTTTTTTATACGTAACATTTATTCCTTTCATAGTGAGTTAGTTTAATACATCAATATATAACTATTAAAAATATACAATGTTTATTCGAAGTGGTCCCCATTGGCTGCAATACAGTCTTTTAAACGTTGAGGCCAGTTATCAATAGCAGCACGAACTCTTTCTAGAGGAAAATTCTTCACTGCCAACCGAATGGATCGTTTTAGGGACTCCAAATTATCATGGCGTTTAGAGCAAGCCTTACTCTCTAAAACTGACCATAAATCATAATCCAATGGATTTAGGTCAGGACTTGACGACGGCCAGTTTTCAGTGCTGATAAAGTCCGGAACGTTAGTTTTCAACCAAGATTGGGTGGATCGAGCTCTATGACCCGGTGCCGAGTCTTGTTGAAAGCACCATTCTTTGTTATTGAACATGGTGTTAGTTAAAGACTTAACTACCGTCTCAAGAATGGTATTTTGATAAACTTGTGCCGACGTTTTAATACCTTTTTCACAAAAATATGGCTCAGTCACCCCTTCATAGCTAACACCCCACCAAACCATCACTGAAGTGGGATAATGCCCACGTTGTACTCTGTTTACTAATTGCGAAGCTTCTTTAGAGCTTCCAGCATAAATACGGTCATTTTGTTTATTAAAATACTGCTCAATTGTAAAAATTTTCTCATCCGTAAACAAAATTTTTTTGTGACCTCCCTTTGCGTACCGCTTAAGTAGTTGTTTGGATTTTACCACCCTATGCTTCTTTAAATTATCAGTTAAGAAGTGACCAGTACGTCTCTTATAGGCTGCAAGTCCTAAGTCATCTTTTAATATACGCGACATGGTTCTAGGAGCTATCTTCATCTCCCGAGATAAAATCTTTTGCTTACGGACAGGATTTCTTCGAATTCTTTCCCTAACTGCTTTAATCACCTTTTTCACACGAACGGTACGTGGACGGCCAGATCTTTTTCTATCACAAACAGAGGAGGTATCATTGTACCTATCAATAGCCCGGTAAACAAACATTTGACTAATACCAAGCGGGTGGAGGGTTTTAAAAATTGCACTTTTCTCCATACCTACTTTATGTAAGGCAATCACAGCGATTCGGTTCTCTTTATCACCCCACTCCATTTTAATATAACAAAATATTTAACAATATAATGGCGCGAAAATAAGAAAACACATCAAGCAATCATATAAAAATGACAGATTCCAAATTCAAACGTAATATTTTCTTTTTTTGAATAGTAACAGTATTTATGGCCAGACTAAGTATATATATATATATATATATATATATATATATATATATATATATATATATATATATATATATATATATATATATATATATATATATATATATATATATATATATATATATATATATATATATATATATATATATATATATATATATATATATATATATATATATATATATATATATATATATATATATATATATATATATATATATATATATATATATATATATATATATATATATATATATATATATATATATATATATATATATATATATATATATATATATATATATATATATATATATATATATATATATATATATATATATATATATATATATATATATATATATATATATATATATATATATATATATATATATGTTTATTCGTTGTAACTTAACAAATGTATAAGACTATGATAAAAAAATATCACAGCAAAGAAAAGAAAAGAAAAACTTTATTTTGAGCTACACCAATCAACAATGCGATATGTCGAAAATCGAACGAAAAATGGAGAGTTCCTTTACAATAGGTTCCCTGCTATATGCGGGATGTAACTTAAAAATACTTAAAATGTTCCTTTGTTTAAAAAAGAACAATAGTATGATTGATAATGCGGTCTTATAAATTTCCAAGACTGATTAAAATTAAAATCTTACTTATCTAATGCCAACTCTCCTATTCCTAAACTACAACTCCAGTCAAGTATAGTATACATATCCCGCCTTTATAATTTTACAGTCTTTACTCATACTTAAGAAACTATCAACTTTCATAACCAGGTACGTTACCTTAATCTTCGTAATAAACGTGCATCTTAAACGGTATTTTTACTATTTATGCCACGTATTTTACTCCTCGGATACATATTTACCATTATAGACTATGGATTTTTAGTCTTAAGTAGTAGTATCGTAATAGCCCTGTGACTATCTAGCTGGATCGAAATTTAGAAAGCGTTTTATAAATATGGAATGATATAAATATAAATAAAGTATATAATTTGTAAGGATATATAATAATGGTTGGTCTTTCTTGTCCCTGCTACTTCAAATTTTCTATTCTTTTTAACATGAGCAAGCGTTAAACTCACTAAATCAAATTAAGTACGGTAGAACGGAATTTATTTAGAACCAAAATACCAATAGATAATAAATCGTACTTACATTTATAATTAACAAATACCAGCAAGTTTTGTACTAGTAATTACGGTAGTTACTCTCTACGATACTTAGAAAAACATTTTGATTTGTTCGTATACTTTGGTATGACGTTTATTCAGACTCAAGTTAACAAAAGTATATCGTTTACACATAACAGCGGAAAGCAGTGGCAAAGTAGAAGACGTACATCATGTGTTGGTGGAATGTGCACGAATTGTGTGCTTAAGAAACATATTTGTTAAAAAATTTAATTTGAATTTTAAAAATATTGGTGTATTTAATACCATACTAGCAAACCACTTTACTATAGAAGCAAAATTTTTATTTAGTGAAATTACTAAGCTATATAGATAGTATATAAGTTTTCGTTTTTTGTATGATACGATGGGTCTGGCATAATCTTTAGAGATAAAAGACCTTTTAATTTAATAGAATAATAAAAAAAAGCAATTAATATATTTCTCCGCTTCTGACTTACATTAGGTAAACGTGAAGACAGAAAGACGAGAAAGACAAGCAATCAAAATAAATCTCTAAACACAGGGTTATAAATTATAAATACTTACAATCAGAACTTATTTGCAGGGGGTTGTTATTTTATATCATAGAGATCTTCAAAAAATATAGCTTTCATAATGTTATAGCAGAATGTTCAACTTGTTATAATATATGAGTATTTAGACTTTGAGATAATTCAAGTTTATATTCGCACGCCTTATTTTTATTAATGTTAATGCTCTAGACAAATTCGTCACACTTTCCATTTGCTTATTTTTTTGATGCAAACATATTGAGAGGTAATTTTTAAAACTAAATACGGAATAGTAATATTTCCATAATAGAATCCGTTAGAATTCTTTCTAACGGATTCTATTATGGAAATATTAGTGTTCACGATTTTTTAAAGTGAAAAAGTTTGAGGTTAAAATTCTCCTAATATTTATATTTTTGAAACTCCTCAAGATCTAAATTTATTTGTAATAAACTTAGTCTTGGAATTAAAAATAAAGAAAATATAATATGTAAAGTATAATGAAAAATATAGAAAATATAATCATTATAATCATATAAAGCGTAAAATATTTAGTAGCAAACATGACGCATGTTTTTAAGCGTCGCGAGTAATAGTTATTCCTAGTAATTTATTACAAAATTACTATTCATGAGACTCGCGCGCAATTATCTAAAAATGATTATTATCGAGTGCATCTCTTAGTAGCGGAGATATGCGTCAACTACATTATAAGATATGCTGTTAAGGGGACTTCGACAGTTCGACAGGTGATTTCGCTCAAATTGAAGCAAGCCTTTAGAAAAATATACTTTGTTATTAAAATAAGTAACAGTATATTTAAGCTCAATTTCTTTCTTATATGAGATATATAACACGTTATTACTTTTCGTAAGTAGTTTATAGTCAAGTCCAAAAATTGTAATTCATACTTAAAATGGAACGATACTATTGTAACTGTAAAACGATTAAGTAAGTAAAATGAAGAAATAAAAAAAAACATTTAAAAACAATTAATCTCTGATTATCTTGATTGTTATTCATTTTTGACCAAAATTATAAAGAATGACCTCAGCACTTCGTTCCCATGCTGATATAATGACGCTGAGTAAACTACGCTGTCCTATTTTCATAACGCCTTTCATGTAAGTACCTATCTAATTATTTGTTTCTAATAATTTCATGCATATTTATAGTGTGATATATGAAAAAAGAGTTTCCATTTCTTCAATTATACATATTTATTTCAATCTAATAAAAAATACATTATTACTAGACACAAATTTAATCCGTAATGCAACAAGATAATAAAACATGCATAAGTTTTTTACCCATTAACATTACCTGGCGCTTACAGCATTCTTTATCTCAATTGTTTATTAGTATGTCAACATAGGATAAAAAATATAGTAAGATGTGTAATAACCGTTTATGCTTCAATATATTCTGATTTTATAACTTAAAGGGGATGGAATAATATGATTATTATTAAGGATGATATGTGTATATAATATATTTTTGAATTTTATTTCGTTAAGCTTAATTTATTTAAAACTTTAAAAAATATACAGAGAATTTTGCATAAGCCGACTTTATTATAAATTTCGTTTTATAGAGATCTATGATTATTATGCATCACTTTTTAATTTTATAGTTTGTTAATAAAATATTTTCATAAAGATTAATGGTGCGATATTTTATCTACTTCTGCCGTTGTTAAATAACTCATATTATATTTTCTTACATCAGTTTGCTTTTGCTTTTTTAGCCCTTTTTAAATAGTTTATGATAAAAATAATATTGTAACGTATGGAAATTGCACCGTACTAAAATAGAAGTAATATTAGCTCGTAAATATTTTTACATTATGGTTTTCACATTTAACCGTATAACAAGAATACAGTGACAAAAAAAGATGTTATATATATTTTTCAATTTTCTTATCATTAAACAATATCACATGTTCATTAGGTGACTAAAAGCAGGCAATCATTAAATATATATCATGGTTCTTCGTAACCTCTATTAAATAAATATGTACAGGCTATATTTGACCATCAAAGCACGGCTATAAATTTCATTCACTCTGTAATGCGATATTAATAGAGATGGCTTCTTACAGCCAGCGATTGCCAATTATTATAGTGTTTTAACGTTCTTAGCTCAGTAGTAATAGAAATCAATCTGGAAGGAGAGCATAATGCAAAAAACCGCTACCCGAACTTTACAGCAGAACGTCGACTCATTCATTACTGGCAAGACGTTTCATTATTTAATGAAATGTTACTTCGCCATAGTAAAGCTACATTTAGATCATGCGCCGAATCACTATTTGGTAGCACTATCACTTATAATTACAATTCAATACAAACTAATGAAGATGGGTGCCTTCAATGAAAAAATGATTGCATAGACAGTGGGCAGTGCGACACGAGAAGGCAGAGGCACGACCACCTCTGACGAATGTCAATGGCACGCCAACACCGTTATTTGATCTCGCGTCCGCCAAAATTAATTCACCAATGAATCCGTACGTTTGATTTTAACATTGATCGACTTAATGAGAAGCTTGTTGTTCAGGCGCCGGCGTCCGTTATATTTTATATGCTTCATTGCTCAATATAAGAATCAGACAAATAATATGATTACCCGCACGAAAGCTTTTCTACTTAAAAAATCTAGAGTAAGAACATAATTGTGACACTTTTTGTATGGTCCTTATTGATAGATATTAATAAGCATTCATGTAATATTAATAAACATACTATGAAATTGGTTCATCTATATAGAAGCTGAAATCGTTATTTATTCTCTTGAGGAACTATATTTTCACTATCGTTATATGTATTTTCTTTGTGAAAATGAAACTTTTTTTTTTAATTTTTGCTATATATTTTTAATTAAAACTTAACTGCTACTCTCAAATTATAACTTTAATATAGTAAATATAGTTATTTCTAATGAACTTTTATCTAGAAAATCTAATTGAAGAACTATCTCATTATTAGTTTTTATTGAAATAAATTATAAAATTGTTAATGACATTTTTTAAATTATGATTTTTTTCTTTTCTTATCACCAATTTTAATTATATTACTATCATATAAAGAATTAATATTAATCATTAAAAACTATTATCTTATTGTTATATTTGTTTATTTATCATTTTATTTACAAACTCAATTTTAGTCAGCGCTAGTCCAATTGTTTGTACGTGTAAATTTATGATAAAATAGGAACTTTTATTTACTTAACATGAAAAAAGTATGTTTCAGGTATAATTTTTAAGCTTGTTTAAGCTTTTTTCAGTTCTAAGGCTATCTTCAAACATTATAATTGTATATTTTATTTCATCATCGATCATAATCTACAGACCTCCAACTCCAAAGAGGTCAATATCTCTTGTTAAGCTCTATCAAGTTTACATCTGAACTTAGTCGTTGAATTTTTAATGAACTGGTTTAACCAATAACTTCACTTGTTTATTGTCGTACATTGTTTATAATCTATAAAAATATTTTTTCTATGCGTACCTAAGCAATTAAAATCTTAATAGGTTTTTGTTATACACAATGATAAAAAAAGGAATTATTGTTATTTACAAGTTGTTTTAAAAAAAAAAGGCACACAGAGTTAGATAGGGGACATTAATAAATACTATACACATCTTAACACTATAGTCAAGATACTCCTTAACTTTCCACCCAACTTGCGAAACACTGCATCAATTAATAAATTGCTTAATACGTCTACAAAGGAAAATAAAAGAAATTAAATATTATAATTAGATCTTATGAGAAGTCCTAAAGTATCTCCTGTACTGTCAAAAGCTTTCCCAATGGCACAAGTCATTAAAATTTTCTCAAATTTAACATTGTTTAAATATGCTTTTTAAAAATTTACTACATTTATTATTAAAATATTTTTTAAAACAATAGACTTATTTATTTAAATAAAAGTTATCTATATAATATATCAATTATTGTAAACAGAAAATATAAATTCGTTATGCCTACCGTCGACTAGCGAACACAAAAATAAATTACTTCTTGAAATCTAATTGCCTTTACATGTACATTTTAATTTATGATATGAGATATCTCATAATCATACCATTGTTTTTTTTTTTTTGTTTTCTATAGACTATAAAAACCAGGACCAGTGTATAACTTATATGTCAAGTTAAAATAAAAACCTGCATATTGTACTATCCTGTTTTGCCATATCTATTATTGGGATCAGAATATTAATAACCTTCTCTAATTACTAACACTATAACAGGACACGGACGCTGAGGACACTGTGGCTTTTTGTGGACACAAAGTTTTTCTCTAGACAGTGACAATAAGACAAAGCGTGGCGTTTAGTTTTGCCACTAAACGCACATTGTCTAATGAGTGTCCTCGTGTCCTGACCAGCCAATTCTGCATACCCCGTTAAGAACCAGATATATTGCAAATGTATAAATAATATTCAAACAGTACTAATGATAATAACTAATTCTAAAACTGCTACGTAATATGTAGCAGTTGATTATAATGTTTTATGGGACACCTATTTTATTTTGTTCTGTTGTATCACTATTTTATTACCTGTATTTAATAAACAAAAAAAAACAGTACTTCATAGAAAAAGTAAAATATTTATCATCAAATATGGCTAACACAGAAATATTTAATAGGCATTTGGCGACACTCAGTCGGGTTCCAGGTGTGATACTATCAAAACATTTGATTGGTTTAACACTTGACAGGAGCCAGTAAGTATGTAATCCGCTAACAAGACGTTAGCGGCCTTGCGAGGCGTCCTTGCCGACATCAGAACTCTCTTTCTCTTTCATTTTATTTAAAAGTTGTCCTCTGTCCCCTTCCATCTAACTATACTATTACCCTACCACCCCACGCTGGTATACCTGGTGATAAATTGCACTAACATATAGCCCTTTCGTTCTAAATATATTCTTAACAAGACCAGTTTATTTACGTTCGTATCATTTTTATGCTACACTGAATGGATCTATATATATCGGCGATGTAAGGTTATTAATAACTTGCAATTTTTATCGTATTTTATTTTTATACTATGTTATGGAACAGGCATAAATTCTTCGTACTTTATTATGTCGTCATATCGGTGGAAATGTAACACACTTTATGCATTTTGTTTTAATTAGCGTACTTATTGTATAACGCGATGACATACATTATACAATTATTCTTACAGGTAAAGAACATGAATAAGTATTATGTGATTGAGTTTAATCTAAAATATTGGGAACCATTATCAATTTAATCAATTTCCATCTCAATAAAACATTAAGCTATCTGAATTACAAATTAAGTACTTCTAGAAATATAAATTTTATTTATGGCTATTATTTGAATAGCATTTAAGTTATTTATAGGGCATATCTTCTTTAAACCGATCACTTATATTTATATTCGAACAGCTATTATAAAAATCAACGACAATTATTGAAGTATTACAACAGTCGTACATATAAAGCAACTTGTTCGTAATAAAATACCCACATTCATACGAAGAGAGCTTAATAGAAAAAAATACATTATTTTTACGTGTGTTCGTGTTTCTCCTGAGGGCTTTGTAGGTTAGTTGGTGAGTCTGCTTCATGGCAGGTTAATGCATCTATTTACGTCTCGCATGCCTCAGAGCTGATTATTGGCGCCTCACTGAATATTGAAGCGCCGATGTTGCGAGCTCATCAATGCGAGACTTAATAAACCCCTTTAAACCTTCTGTTGTTACCCCAGAGATAAAATCTTTAACGAATAACGCTTGCAAAGAAATCCTCACTAATTAACGCACACAGTTTATGGTTATTAGTGTTGCAGAAATCGAAATACCTTAAAATTAATCTAGGACATAGCTGATATATTTTTTTATATAAGAACGACTCAGTATGGACTTCGTGCAATTAGTGTGTTGTAAATTAATTTTATGTATACTAATAGATTACACAACTTTACAACCATTATATTAAGGATTATATGTCGTCTTTCCTAATAGGTAACAACCACTTTTCACAAAATACATTAACAAAGTAAATACATTAACAAAGTACAAATCACCTCGAGACATAAATACTAAATTATTATACTATAATTTAAGGTCAAAAATCTACACTGAATAATTCATCGTTCTTATCAACGATGGCAAGTAATAAATAGTTTTTAAACCGTTTGGCTTAAACAATTCATAAAACAGAATGGTTAGAACAAAAATATCGGAACTGGAAGGTGTAACATCCGACTGTCAATCACTTTGACGAAGTGCGCTCATAAACATGCGTCACACGTTGCCTGTGTGCAATAGAACAGTCTTCGCACTTAGCTCTATAGCCGGTTTAAAAATACAATGCGTGCCCTAAGATATAGGTTCTTTTAATAGTCTTTTATTAATTCTTATTATACTATAGTTATGTAGCGTAATATTTTTAAACTTTTAGATATAAAGGATTATTTTGTTGAATTTACTTAGTTTTAAGCTCTTAATGGTTATATTATGTTTCTTTAATTTTGAAACGTTTTTTTTTATAATTTCTAATCGTACCCCGCATAATGCCAGGCGGGCAGAGCTAATGTTAAGACACTTCATTTTCCCAATTTTGGAGTAAGAATTCATCCTACCACAGTGTTACTGTGGTAAGATGGATTGATTTATGTATATGTCTCTATATGTTTTATACTATAATGAAATATTTAACTATTTTTAACAAAAATATCATGATCGCGGCTCCCGTAAACTTAATTCCTACGTCAACATGGCACAGCTTATTATTTTACAGCTTCGCCAAAACTTTGACATACATTATTTGACGTATAATCATGTTGCTATAAAAATAGTATAACCAGTAGGTTCAGTAGAACAGTTACTAAATAACTCATAAAGAGCGCACATTAGTCATTTACGTACTTGTCAAGTTGTAAATATAGCAAATTAACCGAATACCTATCTATTTTATTTCTGTACTAAACACACGTTACTATAAATAATATAAATTATTTTGAATAACAGTGTGAAACTGTATAGCTTTGGATAGCTTAAAAAACTATTATGCACGCTAATTGGATAACCAGCATGTACATTTACTAAGTGTTATCCAAGCGCGAGGAAACCTATATGTAGAAAGTGGCCCTTTTTTGCTATTCAATATGTTAAATACCTGTTTTCTTTTCAATCGTCTCACAGTAATTGCCTCTTTATGTATTTTGTTTTGTCTGCACTACACTACTACATACATTGTAATCAATTTTTTTTAATGTCAGTTACTAAAGTGTTACACTAAAGGCCATATTATTATTCTGATTAAAGTAGAACGTAGCTTGTTGTTCGCTAACTTACTCGAAAATAATATAACAACTACTTTAGAATTGGATAATTACTAAGATTGTAATCATACTCAGCAAGATATGTAGCAATTTAAATACTCTTTGTAACCAATTTTTTATGTCCACAAATAATGCAGAATCTTAATCGTTATAATAATATGTAATTGAGATAACTGTTAAAAAATATTATTAATTGTATAATTTGGCTTAATATACTTTACAACTTCGTTTTTTTTATTGTATAGCTAGTGAATTATAATACGAACAGCTAACAATAGTATAATATTATATATGATTATCATAGCCACGCATAACCTAGTCTACCACCAATGGTGGCTATAAGTCTATATTATTTAGTTTGATTGTAAAGGCGATGGTTGTAGCTTCGACTATCACTTGAGGAATGAATTATTTCCAGCTCCGGCACTTCACACACAAAACAAAAGACTTAATAAAAAAAGGCTTAATAATTCTTCAATTCATTATACACCGTTATAAAAAATAAAATTTTAATTTTTTTTTTAATAACTTGTCATTGGTACTCATGTCTTGATTGAAAGATATTGATGTCAAAAGGGCGATTATAACGGGTTTTATAATGATATAAGTTGCCTCAAAAATATCTTAATTTTAAAAGAAATTATTACCCAATCTGGTTTATTACAGAGCGCTTCCCTAATTGGCTATTTTTCGTGCGTGATCATGATTCCGACACGTTAAATGTAAAAGAAACTTATAGTGGTTCTGCCACATGTGCAGTAATTTATGATTGAAAATTAAATGGCTATATTAAATTATTACTCTTCGCTTATTGTTTGATTATATTGTTATTGCAATACTTAAAATTATTTTTTTACAATTTTTGTGAATATAAGCGTTCCTTAATAATCATATTAGTTCAGTACAATTTAATTTAGGTAAAGAATTGTAAATAAAGAAGCTTCTTGTATATAATAGATAGAGCGACTTTTAATATAATAGATAAATATTAGAGGTCGCCGAGAAATCGTCCCTCACTGAAGGTTTTCTTTTCTCATTTTCCTTTCTCTGGAAACATGAATTTCAATTGGAAACTCAGCACTAGCATAGTATTATTATACTAGAACTATTATAGGTTCTATCCGTCCATAAGCTGTGAATTGCTTGAAAGAAAAAAAACAAGCTTAGTAGCTTGATTAATACAATTTGTTTTAGTTCAGCTTTTTTTTGGTTTGTAATGTGGAGGTCAATAAAAAACTACGGTTATCAGTGAGTATATTTGATTTCACTTTAAATATACATATATGAGGGCCGTCGTGGCGCAGAGGCGCAACGTGTGCCTGTAACACGACGGTTACTGGGTTCGATCCCCAGTCGGGGAAGATGGATTTTTCTATTTCCATTTTCTTCACTCTGGCATTTAAGGCAAAGCGCGGCGTTGAGTTCCGCCACTCAACACGCAATGCCTCGAAAACGGCGGAAAGTGGGGACGGAGTAAGCAGGGATTAAGTAACGGAGTGTCTTAACACTAGGTTCTTATGGTTCCTGCAGTTCCCTCTGCCTACCCTGCCATGTGCGGGATAAAGCGTGAAGCTGAAAAAAAAAAAAAAAAAAAAAAAAAAAAAAAAAAAAAAAAAAAAAAAAAAAAAAAAAAAAAAAATTTAATGTTCACACGTCAGAATACAGTAATTGGACACAATATAGCTAGTAGAAAGTATACCACAAACACATGATATAAAATAGAACATGACTATTAGTAAGCAAACGAAATAATTGCAAAAAATGTTTGCAATTATTTTCGTCAAAATTGATAGATGAGGTCGCAAGAACACCGAAATTGCTCAATCAACTCGCTTCGTTTATGAAGAGAATAAATATTAATAATACAAAATATAATAGATTTTACTGTAAATATAAAATATAATAAAGTTTCGTCGTGGCGCAGAGGCGTAAGAGTCTGCCTGTAAACGCGACGGTTTGAGGGTTTGATTCCCACTCGGGGAAGATGGATTTTTTTATTTCCATTTTCTTCGCTCTGGCAACTAGGCAAAGCGCGGCGTTAAGTTCCGCCACTCAACACGCAATGCCTCGAAAAAAGGCGAAAGTGGGGACGGAGAAAGCAGGAACTAAGCAACGGAGTGTCTACACACAAATATCAAGGATATACACACAAATTATCAAGGAGTGCGCTAATGTTTATTGTGTGATAAAAATATTTTAAGTTTTTGTTTTACTTTGTTTTAGTTCTTTTTTGTTGATTTGAATTGTAGTAGTGTTATTAAATAAGCGTTTGTAAAATTGGAACATTGTTCTGGAAATAAAGCGATTTATTTATATAATTTAACACTAGGTTCATACATACCTTCTGCAGTTTCCTCTGCCTACTCGAAGTATGCGGAATAAAGCATGAAGCTGGAAAAAAAACATTTTCAATACTAATATTATGTATGTATAAAATTGTCGTTTATATATGTAAGTAATACATAAATAAATTATATTACTGTAATATATAATGTTTTATTAAGTAAACGTACATATACATAATACTTTTAGATTATTGATATTGTTTATTATATCAAAATGACTTTTAAGGCGTAATTTCGATATTTTATGAGGTTATACTAGATTCTACATGAGATGTTGCACTTCTAATATTCATATTTCAAGCAATACTAACCACGCTCAACAGCTCTTACTAAAATATCCATTTTCTGTTTCGTTATAATTTAGACGTTTTATTGTAAAACGTGTCGATATAAAGTGTTTTAGTTAATTGATTTCTATATGTTTCGTTATGGCAGTATTTCATTATTTCTTATAATTCAACTGATCTACTGGGGTCCTGCATCAGCTTTACAAGACTTCAAGACCTATTATAGCTTAGATTCTAGCCTGACCAAGATAAACAACGATTTGGATCTACTTAATTTACGTGTGTGTAAAAATAGACAAAAATAAATTTAGAAATCAATTTTATTCTGTTGATATTTTTATAACAAAATTATAATTAATATTATACTGATTGCAAAAGAGTTGTATCGTTTTTTTTTGTAAAAATTACAAAAAAAACGATACAACTCATTTTTTTGTAAAACTAATTAATGTACAGACACAATTCTTTTAATGTTTTACTATAGCAAAGATTATATATCATTCGTTTTATTATATTATATTTTAATAAGCACAGTTATAATAATAATCATTTATATTTTACGATATTTTAAATTTATCCACAACAAATATTTTAATGTTATGTAAATTACTAACTAAACCTTATTTTGATAAGTCGTGCTTTGTAAGTTGTAAATATGTATTATTTTTCTCTCGTCAGATAGATAAAGAGAAATTCTCGTCAATCATAGACATGATAAGGATTTTGTTAAATGTCTATCAATGTCAATACATAAGTATTTATTTTTAATCACATTATTAACATCTTTATTTAATCGCAAATCTTTTTAACAATTGATAATAAAAGTACATTTTATCTATAAACCTGTATTGAAATCTCAATATATTTTTTTGCCTTAACATTTCTATATGAGGGCTATATGCAACACCAGCAGCTTACACCTGTCATTAAGTGCTCTAACCAATAATAATCGATGCTATATAAATCATGATAATAGTACATTATTGAGGAGCATCAGAGAAAACACTGGGGAAATGCTCCCGCCGTCTCTATTACATAGGTCTCGCATGTAATCGCGACGCTTATTGATGGCCACGTATGGTAATTAGGCTACACCACGTACACGCATTTATTTTTTTACTGATAGCATAAAAAGGAATAGATGTAGTCTATTTTAGCCATGTAAGAGAAGAGGATTGAATTAAAGTTATTTATCTGCAGTATTGGTATGTTAATGTATCTGTGTAATAAATCTTGTCTGGGGAAGTCAATGCTTAAAGATAAAAAGTAAGTGATAGCTGATATTGAATTACGTTTATTATCTGTTCCTTCCATATATCACTAATCCCTTGCACGATTTGCCACATACCTGCTAAATAATGTACCGTTATGACCTATAAGATCAATATGTCGGGAACAACATATATTCTATTCAAACAAACTGTTTGCTTTCGTGCACTTCCATAGATATCTCGTTTTACTCTTGAACTCTTGACATTTCTCTCATTCCTCTGCATCCTTCCTTGATATGCTAAAATTTCTATTTCATTAATAGCTACGTCTTAAACACAAGCGTATGTACACGTATTTAGAGAAATATTTTCTTTTCTTTGCTTACATATAGAGTAATTAATATTTTTTAAGGAATATAAGAAATTATGATATCGACATTATTGAATTTCCAATAATGATTCAAGAATCACAATTTAACTGTAAGATATTTTATTGTAAATTTCATGATGTATATCTGATCGATTTAATACAATAAATTGATGAGATACATATCGTGAAGTATACAAGTCAACCTAGAAATTATTGATTTTTTTAACTCATTTAACATCGATAACCTATCACCTTAAAGCGGACACAGTGTCAGAGTATTCAGTGGATATGCACCGAACTTGAGGTATTATCGTATCTAATCAAGTTCGCACGCGGTGCGGTGGCTAAATCATTCGATTATTTATTGATTTCCGATGTCTCGGTCGTGATCAAGCGCTGGGTTTCGACGTTCGGCATGACAGCGCAGCTATTGTCGGTGAAGAGTCGGCCCGCGCTGCGACGCGCGCTCATTCTCCACGATTAAACGCTTGTAATTCCAACAATATCATCCCGTCTGTCGAATTCAATCTGTACTGAGCTACTCGCTCTCATTTTGTGTCAGACTATTCCAGATAACAAAATTGAGCACGAACTTGTTTGTTCTATAGTTTTTTAATTATTAAAGTGATATACCTTTTCTCTATACCTTGCAAGAATAAAGCTAAAAATATTATGCAAATTTATAATGGTTACTTTGCATACATATATAATCTGTTGTCAATAGCCTGCTAATGATAGTATTTCCGTTCTATAAGATCGTAAATCATTTGCAATAATTTATTCTGGACATTAGTAGTTCGTTTTAATTACAAGTACCCAAACAAGTTTATACTATAATATCTTTACAACATTTATTCAAAATTTTGTCTGTGTTCTAAAATGATCATTAATTCGGAATCCTTGCAAACGTATAAATGACTCTGTCCTTTACTTTTGTCTCTGCTATATTTACATATGTGGGTATTATTTAAATTAAGACCTTTTTATTCCTATGGATAATCAAAGCTATATGCGCCCATCTCTGATACTATCCAATAAAGCTGCTAAAGGTGCACATACCGTCTTATTACCTCATAATAGACACCGCGTTAAGGTTAATGGTTGCTGAATAAACCCCTATGAACAATACTGCTAAAAGAAAGGTAGCTAGCGCTTAAATACCATGGTGTTGTGATGCTGGGAGATGTTTGCTCATTTGCATCGGGAATTGGGAACGCACGCTTCTGTATCATCTCGCTGCGGATTTCTCACGCTACCCGCTTCAATTTTTCTCTCTGTAGTGTTAACCATAAAATTAATTATTCATGCGCTTGCTTAACATAATTTGATTTAAAAAGAAAACTTTTATTTTTATTTTAAAATCCAAATATATCTCTACTTAACTGAAATAGTTTAAAATGTTCATAAGTAAATGCATATTAAAGTCAATAAATCTCCTACCTTAGAATATAACTCCGAAAAAAGTAAATTATGTAAGTAAGTCATAATTATACACGAATTTGAATCTCCAGATTGTAAACGAGCTTGCAGTGAAAGATCATTTTTCACAATTAATGTGAGCATATTGGATAGAACTCATTCGGCGGTAGATATTAATTTTAGTTTGATAACGGGAATACAGTGCAATAACAGATGGCCCGAGGTAGAGACGTGGTCGAGCGTAGACCGATGTTGTAACACCATAACTTAATGCATTGCGGTGTGGTCATCTCGTTATAGTATTACCATACAAATGGTAGTTATTATAAAAAAAGTATATAACAAACTTATTACATGAATAAAGTAAGTTTTTTATTACCAAAAAGACAACTTATTAATATCGTAAACATAAAAAGGAATTCTTGATAAAATTATTTTTTTTATCTTATTTTATTGACGCACTACCGGAAATTTAAGCTGATAAAAGCATAAGCTTTTACCTTAAAATAACAAATATTATTGGAAAATTATCTTGATTGCCCTTTAATACGTTATAATTTCTTCCCTTTTATATAGTTTCTCTAAAAGATAAAAAAGGAAAATAAATTTAAAACCATAATTTTTCAAATCATTACCAGTTAAAATATACAGACATTTCTTAATAAAGTACAATTAAAACGCTATAAATATTTCATGAGGACACACTTAATGACGATGCCTACAATGCACTTGTGGCATCAATTAGAGGCTATTCAAGAGCTATTTCTATCAATGGACTGGTGGCATGTTTGTCCCATGACCTTTTAAGATAAACTTCGATTTATAGCTTTTCGTTTTGCTAAGAGGTTAAATTCTTTCAGCACTAATAGAAATCCTGGAAAATAATTGCGATTTTATTTCGAGGTTACGAGAGAGCTGTAAAATATTTGAATATGTGATAAGCATAATTTTATTAACAAAATTTAATATCGAATTAAAATTTTAAAAAATACTTTATCAAGAGTAGATATATATGTATTATCTCACAATGTAAAAGCTATTAATCATTAATACGTTATTTGAGCTTCCTATGTGCGTGATATGTAAGCAATAGTACAAAGTCTCTGCCCGTCCGTGCTCACCGACGCCGAACCCGCGTTAGCTTTACCAGCCACTTTAATGCTATGTAAGCGTGACCGACTCACCATGTGCTCTTAATAAAGCATAGGTTGGACCTTCATACCTCGTCGATGAGCCTTTCAGCAGGTCAGCTGCAACTGTAATACTTCATTAGTTGCTAAATAGTTTAAGTGTTGAAAATTGATTTACGTCGTAGAATTGACAGCATATATTTAATAACAGTAATGATATATTGGTACAGTGGCAGAGGATCTGATTATAATTTTTTTTTTTCTTATTCAGTAGAATGAAGAATTTTTATTTTTTTTAGATAAAGTGTGAACTTGAGGACCGTCGTGGAGCAGAGTTGTAAGCGTCTGCCTGTAAACGCGACGGTTTCTGGGTTCAATTCCCTCTCGGAAAAAAGGGATTTTTCTATTTCTCGCGCGGCGTTGAGTTCTGCCCCCGCAACACAAAATGCCTTGAAAATGGCAGAAAGCGGGGACGGAGAAAGCAGGGACTAAGCAACGGAGTGTCTTAACACTAGGTTCATATGGTTCCTGCAGTTTCCTCTGCCTACCCTACCATGTGCGGGATAAAGCGTGAGGGTAAAAAAAAGTGTGAACTTTATCCTGTATATAGCAGAGTTAGCTGTACCTAGAGTTATGATACTCCCCCCTGCTTTCCGCCTTTTTGAGTGGCGAAGCTCAATGCCACGCTTGCCTAGATGCCAAAGCGAAAAGAAAATGGAAAAGAAAAATCCTTTCTCCCCGAGTGGTAATGAAACCCGTCGCGATTACAGGCAGACGCTTCGTCTTTAAAACAAAATATAGCGTAGGGCTCTGCCATGTGCTCATTCGATTTATGACGAAATAATATCTTCATACTCAGTTCCTTCTGCCTACCTTAGTTTTGCGGAATACAGTCGAAAATGCAAAAGAATTAAAAGAAGCTTCCTATATCATACGTCGTCAAGTTGCAACTTATCTGCATTATATATCATTGAATGCTTTATTCGTTTAGAAAAGCAATTATGAAATATGAAAATGGCTTAGCTAAGATGGCTTACCAAAGGAAATGTCGGAAAATTTTTCGCATAGTTTCACGTCTGATATTTCGATGTTTCCTAGTTTTTAAGTATCATCCGTATTTACTTATCACGCCTCATTCTCGAATCGAAACCTACATCTCTAGGCAAAATTTCGTCTAAAAATGAAAACTTCCTTTTTTAATTCGTAATAGTTACAACATTTAAAAGATGGCCTAAATTATCAGATTTTATATAGGATCACATTTTATATACTTCCAAAAATCTACGTGTTTTTACTATTATAAATATATTTTTGCTATTTTTTTATATTATTTTGACCTAAGCCGCTTAGGTCGCTTAAACAAAATGAATCGGGTACGTTTTCAAATTTGAAATCATCTAACGAATCTCGAAAATCTAAAAGTGCAAGTTTCAATCTGTACTGCAAACAGTGAAACTCCATAGGTTGATTTGGGCTTAAAGCTAATAACCTGCATATATACATATTGACAGTATGTCTTCAAATTCTAATTTATTTAAAAGCCTAAACCTATATAGACTTACATTCATACAAATGTTGAATAATATATTAAAATGCAATATATTTTGTAATAGTTCTACTTCTTCTGCTTCTTTTTAATTATGGCGTTTCAAATAATAGTTCTAAAAATTTCGAACCATGTTTTTAATTTATTTATTGGTTTATATTGGTTTTCGAAAATAATCTTAAGCTGTTAAGAGTACATGGAAATGTATAAAAAACTACTAAATTTTTAATATCGTAAAATTTCTATTTAAAATCTTATCCCACTGTCACTCAGTGAGAATGAAATGACTGTGATACTTGTGTGTAATCGACATACGAGTATTTAACCGTCTCCGTTTTTGTGTTCCTACGGAGTTTACATTACAGATCAGGGTAAAAACTATCTTATAACCTGTTTCAAGCTATTACCATTCCAAATCTGACTCACTTCTTTTCAGTAATTCTCAATAAGTCAAAGTAATTTAGCTTTTTCACTATTTTAATTATTTTCCGAGAACTGCATGTAATACCGGGATAATAACCATCATTTTTAGGGGTTGAGACTGTAAGCTAATGCTATACCAAAATTCCAAGACCAAAAGAGTAGATAGATAAATAGAAGGACAGGCTAACCGTTTTTAGCTTCTATTATGTATACATTAACTGTCCAAATTAATATATGTTTAACCGTCAAATTTAAAAGTCGACTCTGTACTATTCTATTCTTTTATTACATAGAATAATTAAAATTAAATTTAAAATATTAATTATTCTGTAGACGTTACAATTATTATTTAAACTATTTATTTTATATTTCATTCACACATTTTCTCTTCAAAACTCAGTTTTTATATCACATTCTCGGCCCGGTAACCACAATACAGTTTTATGCTTGACCACAGTGCATTCACTTCCTCCGCAGTAAATATTAAGCTGTCACGTAACAAAAATAAAATTAAGTTTTTTTTTATTCTAGTCTAGGTTAGACTTTACCTAGGAACTGCTTGTGTTACCGCAACAAACACGCATATTCATGGAAAAGTTATAAAAAACTCTTTGGTCTTCGCCGAGTCTGTGTTTAAATGTTTAAGAGGTAAATTTGCGTAGCGGAAGCGAAGGAAGGCGAATTGCGCTCGAGCAAGTGGACACAAAACCTGCTACACTAAGCTGTCTTTAAGTAAATTTATGTTAAAATGTTACATGATTTTTTTTGTATGTTAAATATTTTGCAATTCTCTTTTCGGATTAATTGTTGTGTAACTTTGATATACGCGTATATTATTAACATAGTATATACTTATTTTGTCAATAATATGGTATAATGAAATAAAAGCGTGGATGACATCATTTATAAAAATTAAAATATGGGTTGTTAGGCAAACCAGGGGATTAAATATTATACTATTTAAAGTTCTATATCCAGATTCCAACACTAAGGGTTGCAGGCCGAGGAAGTTATAGCAATATTATAATTACTTATAATATACGGTTATACAATTAAAAATCATTAAGATATTGTCTTCAATTCTTGATATGTGCTATACATTGTTAAATTTCACGTTATTTTTATAGCCAAGAAGGTAGATAGAAGGATAGGTGTCCTCAGCATTGTACCTAATTTTAAGACAAAGCGAGTCAATTGCCATAATTTAAAATAATTTAGAAGGTATTTGATCCCAGAATCATTACGTTTACAATCAAACGTCTATCGCCTTTGTCCCGGTGGCAGTAACTGTACATAATATGTGTGTATGTTGTATTATATGTCGGCGCTAGGCCAATGTTCGTTTCTCAGAGTCCATTTTTCATAATAAAATAACAGAGTGGTAGCATTTGGTTTATTCTCGTACAATAGTTAATACAGAAGAGATGAACAATACATCATTGAGTCCTTTTATGTAATTAACAGCTGACATTTCAGTTCAATATTATAAAAATATATATATATATATATATATATATATATATATATATATATATATATATATATATATATATATATATATATATATATATATATATATATATATATATATATATATATATATATATATATATATATATATATATATATATATATATATATATATATATATATATATATATATATATATATATATATATATATATATATATATATATATATATATATATATATATATATATATATATATATATATATATATATATATATATATATATATATAATTTAATAAAAGAACAAAAGAAGATAATAAAAGAACTTAACATTACAAACAGGTTTTTTTGATTTAATTAATTAAACATTAATTTCAATACTAAATACTTTCTAATAATAAAATCATAAAATATGTATTGATTTGCGCCCATATATATATTGTTTTAGATGATATTATCTATTAAGACCTTTTTAATTGATGTCCGACAATTACAATATCAAATAAATCATATGGAAATTGGCTGATTCCTGTAAATTATGTATAAATTGGCGTATACCAAAGCGGGCGGCACAGCGACTAGCGGTACGCCGCGCGATGGCATCGCGCTCGTGCGCCACCGCTCACGGCGCCCGCCGGCGTTCGCGTCGCCGTGACTTATGGCCTCCACGCGAACTTCGATCGTCCGATTGAATAATAATATCCGATTCCCGCACACCGAATTTATGTTAGGAAGTGAGCAGTGTCCCGTATCGACAAATACATCGCCTGTTCAATTTCTAACTAGCCGCATGCCTCCGAGCGCCGATATTCGCAATAGCCGATAAATAAATTTTCCAGTTTCTCTGGTTGTTGTCGGCACTCCTTCACCGAATGCCTCCCTGAGTCCCATGATATCTCGAATATGTCAAATTTACAAAAAATACTTAGAAACTTAATACTGTTAAAAATTAGTACAATACATTTGCAACTGTACTCAGAGTGAATTGTAATTGTATTACCAATGGCAGTGAAAATCACTACGATTCCCGATCATTAAAATTACCAACAACCGCTGCTCTCAATTCGGCACCAAAATTAGTTACTAAAGTGCTTAGATCATTTTCTTGCCACTTACTAAATTACTCTAAGTTCAATGCTCTAAAAGATTTGTATTAAATTATGGGTTCACACGTCTTATGTTTTCACTTCGGCTTGTAATCGTGACCACGGTACCTAATTACCTCCTGGATCAGTGCATGCTGGAATTTGGTTTGTTCTTACCGTTATACCTATTCACTGTTTGTAATAAGCCGCGTGAGAATTATCTTATTTAATATCAATCAATATGATTATTCATATATAAAAATTTTCATCACACTTTAAGCACTTATTGTAGAAACAACACAGGAATTGATTTTTTCCTACTATAATTGCTTAAAAATATTATTTAAAATTTGAATGTTAATAAATATTTGGGCTAATAAGTTTAAATATTTTTTAAAATACCTTTAAATTTTATAAACACGATTAAAGGAAGTTTATTATGACGTGATCATGTTTCAGTGCATAGGAACTATAATGGCTCTTAGTTTAACGAGATGATTCTACTTCTATTATGTTCATAGAACCATGGGTTTAATCTTCTACGCACTAGCAAAAACTTAAATGCAACACCGCTCACGTCTCTAACTTTATATAAACCAGTATTATTTCACCAAAAAACTTATAATTTACTTTTGATTACGGAGCGTAAGAGCAATTATATTACTCATGTTATGAGGCATTGTACGCTAAGTGCAATATTGATCTAAATGGCACAACGCAACAAAACCCGATTTCAAATTTTCATCCTCTTACGGTACATAAAATTATTTTTTTATTTAAAATATGTTCCATCTATGCTTTAAAATATCAAATTATATCTACAATACATCATCATTATGTCGTAACGGTTGTATCAATTAATGTGATTAAATCGAGTAGGTTTCTCGGTCGATCACGTACGGCCGCAACCGTGTGTATTGTTGTGTCGGCCGACAAACAAATTATTAACGTTTACGAAAAAGAGCAAAAAATACCCAATAACTTTCTATCATTTCTTATATATTTCTTTTTTTAAAATGACCTTAAGTGACATATATACTTTTAATACAACCGCATAAACAGTACCTCTCCATTTTGTTTATTGAAACGCTTAGTTAGGTTTATGCTTGCAATATATTTTGTAAGTAGGTATATCACATTTAATACCTCTAAGAGCGAGCATTCATGCTGATTGCCGATGTTAATTATAATTAACATTAGTAGCTCTTTGAAAACGGAGAACGACAAAGTGATTTAGTCCATACACCGTCTGTTTGCATGATAAAATACCAAGCAGTAAAGCGCTAAATGTTTTGCGATAAATATTAGTTTTTTTTTCACCAAATACTTTCTCATTAATAATTCATTGGCCTTAATTTTATTTCTATAAAAAAGATCTTAAGTCTGATCTAACTAATGGAACCTCTGATATCTTTTGAAATAATCATTAATTTAATAGATATTATAGATCTCACTTAATTTATTATTCAGAAAATAATTATTTATAAAATTTTACAATTACTAGTTTTTGAATTAAACAAATTTTTAAATACTTAAAAAGATACTGCCTTTCTTGATATTCTTAGGTTTGTTTTTCATTGTATATCTATCACATTCATGTCAAACTACTTTTTTTATCTCTTACAATTTTACTATCCATATAAGTAGTGCCGTAATAACTTCATTTGCGACGTAATCATAATGTATAGTAACCGTGTTCCATAATTAAACTTGTTATTATGTATGCATAACGTGTATTATACAGGCTAGTATTTAAATATAAATTATTTGGTAATCTTCGTCATTATTACTCTTTTCTTAGTATTGTTTGTAATCAATTCTACTAAACCTAAGTAAATAGCAACAATATATCACTTGTAAGCAACTAATGTTAGAATAATCTATGATATCTTTGTAAATATACACAAAGTAAATATTTCATAGGAAGAAGTATCCTCTTGATGTCCGTTTAGTCAGTGCGCTCATTGTATGTAGTTGATATCGAGATGCGTTTCATCGTATCTCGGGAACATTTACATTATCAAAAGGACCGCTAGTGTCATGGTCATATCGATGAGGACACACGACGGTCGCGGAAGTGAAGGCAAAAGCTCTCTGCAGACGCCAGCGATAATTCAAATGTATAAGCCTGAAATACAATAAGAATAACGTGCACCAGTACCGCGCCGGTGGCAGTGGCGTCTGCTCTTCTATACACAAGGTACGTTCTGAACTTTATGCTCTGCCACGTTTTTGACGTCGTTTAACTTCGAATATTTATATGTATATTCGCTTTACATCCCTTGATTTATTGAATCAAAATAGGTTGTTGAGTTATAATACAAATTTATTCTACATGTTAAAAGTTTTGCTGCACTAAAATCTTGTATTACCCACACCTGCTGCTACTTGCCTCCTAGAAGCATAAATATGAACAGCTGCATTTAATAAAATCCATTAAATGCACAATAATATAAGATTAGTATGTAAGTAGTTATGGTGATATAATACAGATGAACGCTTCAGAAAGCATAGAGCCTTACGTATATTAAAGTATTTGTAAGTAAAATTAAAATCAACGAAAAAAAGAGTAAAGTAAAATAGATGAAGGGCATAAATATTTAACTTTATGTTGAATTACAATCTAGGAGGTACTCTTTCCTTATTTTTCACTGTCTGTCACTCCTTTGAACGTTTTGTTGTTGAACAAGTCCGCACGAGACATTGACTTAGTTATGAGTATTTATGCACATAATTATGAATGATACATGATATATATATATATATATATATATATATATATATATATATATATATATATATATATATATATATATATATATATATATATATATATATATATATATATATATATATATATATATATATATATATATATATATATATATATATATATATATATATATATATATATATATATATATATATATATATATATATGTATATTCATAAGTTTTTTTACCGAAATAAAGATAACGAGAATTTGCGTAGTAATAAATTTTTCGCTTATATAAAACTTGTACTGCTCAGATTATATGTTCAGTAAGCATAGCGGAGGCTCAAAACGGCACATGGTCAGTTACCGTCAATGACCATTAAGCCATTGGACTTAATTATTATCAACAGTTACCAACGTACTGATACCGACCACAGACCGTGCATAACTGAGTGCTCTTAACAGAGTACACTTAACTGCTGCCATTATTATTATGGTTCACCTTATTAATCATTGTCAGTATTTCTGTTATTAATATATAGTTTTTACATACAATTTACATTCAAAATTACAAGTGCGAGTGGCTTGATTTAAGAATTATTGTTATATTTTTTTTCTCTATAGACAGTTTTAAAAATTATACTATTTATTACTTTAGACACACCTAGTGAGAAAAACAATTTTCAGCAGCATTTCATATCATACCATAATATTTTTGTTTGTCGGTTATTCCAGCTTGCACCAGTACTATTTATTGAGGCAAAATAACCGTTTCGGCACGATTTGCGATTTGAGAATTTATGACTTCCATAAATATTTGAAAATTATCGACACGTCAGAATTCCATAATTTAAGGTCATGTTCAAGAAACGGATACTTGCCTTAAATATTAGCAATTGATTCGATTCAAGGGAATCATAAAACTCATACTTCAAAATTACATTACAGTTAGGCTTATTATAGAAATACTTATTATTTTGCAATAGTCAAAAGTAAATATTCAAAAAATAAATAGTTACCAGTAATTTTAAAATTTAATTTTGTCCCCAAATATATGAACATACGAAGTATATTGTTTCTAATAGGCATAAAAATGTTTTATCTCAACGCGGAAATGTGATATTTACTATTTTATAATTATCAACAAACCGGAATCTTGTTTACTTCCTCGACGTTAATGACCAGTTTGAATGCAGTTAGATAAGGGTTATAAAGAATGATCAAAGTAAGTATTATTGGCATATCTTATTTGCCCCGATATATGCAAAATTGCTTGCCGTTTCATCCTTTTTAATTAACGTTGTGCAATTATTTAGAATTAAACAACATAATCTACAGGATTGAGCTATTACATTTATTTATGATCACAAATTGATCTAGTTATTCTCTTAATAATTACATGCAATGAAATATTTTCAATTCATGAATTGTTTGCTTAATTTATATAGTATTTTAAGTCAGTCTTTGCGAATATAATATTAGGGACTTTACCTTTAGAGACTTAACGTTGTTAAAGTTATCAGGTTAATAAATAATTTGTACGCGTGGTAGCAAGAGATATAACAGTGAAATCTCCCTAAAGTTGAGTAGAAACATTTCGAAATTAGTGGGGCAGATAACTCTCTCTCTCTCTCTCTCTGCTACATATTTTTCTTTACGGTTAACTTTAATGTTAATTTCGAACTAGCTCCTTACACTAGAGTTGCGATGGGCCATGCACGCGCATTGCGAATCAGTAAAATGCTAAGCAGTTTGTTCTCTGTTGGTGATCCCGTTTAATATTCAATCACCTACACATGAAATAATTCATCTTAAAAAATATCAAAAATAATCGTTCATTTTAAGGTTTAGTAAGTATTGTTCTAAGAATGCCATGTTTCAATAATAAACATGATGCAATAAAACAAAGATACACAAAACAATAATATGCTTATTTTTTGTCTATGTTAAACTAAATCACATAATTCTTCTTTGTCATTTTACACTCGACAGAGCGGTCGTTTTTATCATTTAAATTTAATTATAAATATAATATGGTATATTGTCATTGTTTTATGCCATATGAACTTAGAACATATAAATTTATAATTTGACGCGTATTCGAAAGGTTCTTGAGAAATCATCTTAAGCTGGTTTTATTATGTATACTTCCTTATTTACAAAACATCAAGATAAACGAGAAGTCGATGGACTGGGTTGGCCAAGTCTACTGACTTTAATATGATACAAATATTATACGTAGCTATTATAAAAGAGCTTAAATTAATTATTCAACACACCAGTATTTTTTCGGTAAAAGTATAGATAACAATTACTAAACAAATACATATAATTATTCCAAAGCGGCTGCTAGATATCAAAGAACGCGTAATTATTTGCAATCACGAGCGTGTTAGGCTAAGTGCAAGAGGCGGTTTGAAGATCAGATGATCTCTCACATGATAGCGAAGCGCCGGATGCCGCGATAGAGTCGCCTCGCCTCCGTCTGTTCTCTAATTACGAGCACTAGCCTGAAATATTACACGGATGTACCTTCTGCACATGCATTGTCTCGCGCGTCCATTTCCGCATCCGTATACAATTGTACATTTAATATGATTAGCTGCATTTTATGCATGTGCATGCGAGTTAAAAAAACGTTTATTTGCAAGACTTAATCACATTTACATTTCAATGTTGTTGCTTTACCGATCGGTGTTTTAAACGTTGCCTGGGAAACCTATTGAATGACTTGTAAATTATACTATTTTATTTAGTATTTAAATATTATTCGTAAAAAAGTAAATGCAGCTGTCGGACTGTATTGTATAGATATCTCAACAAAACAACAAAATCAAAGACCCTAGAGTTACATCCATTGTCTTATATCAACGTGGCATGCGTGCTTCGAGCTACGTGCTACGAGCTTCGACATCTATTAATTCTCTTCTTTTATTCCCTTTGGCTATGCGCATAATCTAAATATAAAATGAAAAGGTGACTGACTTATTTGCTAAAGGAAAAAATCTTCTCTTTCTATATATTTAGTATCAATGTAAATCAAACAAAAAATATAATAATTTTACAGTTATCTGATATTAATTTATGTGGTTTATATGTATGTAAATAACGCAATGATTGGGTGCGCGCGTGCAGCAGTGCTCTTAAGTTGTCGGCCACCCGGGCTCGCCGGTTATTCCTAGTAAACCTCTCATGTACTTGTCTATGTCCAAATAGACTTCAGTCATTTATGTACATGTACAAAGGGTATTTACCTCCGAATATCTCTATACTATATTGTATTTAAAGCTAATATTTATTATTTCTTAATGAGACACTGATTCATAAATGATGTTACATGTCATTTATGTCCTGATAATAAATGAATGTTCAACTTTTTTTAAAAAATACTTGTTTAATACAGTTATGAATGTGATACCCAAGCGTGGTCATTTGTTTTTGCGCTACACACACATGATGAATTATCGACACGACATTAGACTATGATATCTATTACATATCGAGATTTGATTGTAAAAAATATTCCCGATTAACTGTATTCTTATCTAAAAAATTCTGATTAGATTGAACATATTACTGGTAAAAAAAAGAATTAGAATTAAAACAGAAAATTGAAGCTAAACAAGATATAAAAAAAATCTTTTAATATGAATTATTTTCTAAGGCTAATTAATAATTATATGATTGCCATTTACGTAGTGCTTTCACATCTTTTAAACTATTATACGGTCGTTTAGCGTTTGACTTCCCACGATAAAAATCTTTAAGTATCGAAGTAGACTTAGATCAGTCTGGGCTTGTAGTGTATACTTAAAGTATATGAGATAGAGGTCGCTTTGCATTTTTATGCAAAGTAAATAATTTTCTCACGTGAACTACATTTATTTATATATATGTAAAAGTATCAAACGTTATATTCATAATAAATAAACAATTTGTTTCAAGATAAAAAAAGGTTAATTAAGATCGGTTTTAATATTAAAATTTCGGCAACAGTTTCATTCATTTTAAATTACTCATTTTTGCAATATCTCTTAAGTAAATATTAGTAATGAACAACAAAGGCTTGTCCATAGGTGTGAAATTTAGCGCTACAGTTACTTACCCTCACCATAGTGGCCAGTTCCGCACCGTTAATTTGACGTATAGAGGCAGATGCCCCCGCACCGATAGCGAATTGCGTTTGCGCATTGTGACTAAGAATTTAAGTTAAAATTATTATACTGAATTTGAAGTTTATAGCACATAAAACACTTGTGCTGGTAATATTTAAAGAAGATAATTACAGCTTACTCCAAAATATTTCTTACCTTATAAAATATATACGTTTCTATATAATTTATATCTTCATCATTAAAAAATTCTGAACTAAATAATAAAAACAATAATAATTTATATCATCATATATATTAATTAAATTAAAATTATTTTTCAACAGTTACAGTAGTGGATATCATCATATATTTTTTTTAATGTTAATATATTTCGTTCTGTAAGGACCAGTAAAATTAATTAAATCGATTTCCTTTTAAATATTTTCACAAAATAATGAATGACTCAATTAATTTCATATTTATAAATCACAATATATCATTGATGACTTAATATCATCAAGATTGTTTTACTTAATGCTTATATTGTGTTAATGTGTTGGATAGCATGTGACTAGCAACATAGTTCTAGGTGTTATCCCTACTTGAAAAAATGAATCGAAAGAAATTATTTTATCCCTTATCCGCTTTGGTAAGACGAAGATCTTCTATTTAAAACTCAATTCAAATGATGCTTTGTGCAAATACGAGCGTAAAGCTTAAAAAAATATTCCAAATTTGTTTATTCTTCATTAGATGTCCGTACGCTAAAATTTAGCAGAAATATGTAAATTGATACAGAATATTAAATTTGTTACATTTTATTTTAACTATCATAAAAAAATATTTATGTAGATACTATATAGGTACTTACAAAATTAGAATTTACAAAATTTCATAATTTTTTTAATATGCCCTTTTTATAAGTTTATAATCGTTTAGTTAAAATATGGAATATCTAATAAATACATTTTATTTTTTACCGGTATGAAACAAGATATCGAGCTTGTTTTTTAATTAATGGACATGTGTACGGTAAAACGAAAGACTACATTTGTGTCCTAAATTTTCTAGATCAACCAACTGATATTCCACACATCAATTAACTTCTCAGTATTTACACTTATTTCCTTAAGAGGAAGCAAAATTAATTCATTATATTTTAGCATTGCAGTAAACCGGATTTTCAATGTATATGAAAATACTTATCTTTTTACACGTTTCAAACAACAACAAAGTTTTAAGTATTACACACAGCACACATTACACATTTTCACATAGTTAACACATGTGAAAGTTTAATAAAACAAAATAATAACGTGTCTCTTGTAAGTAATGTTTAAACATATACTACTATAACATATGCTTATTCTTAGATCTATTTTCTTGAAATCTTCAACCATCGCTTGTTTGCTATATTTTGCTCACTCTGTAACTAACACCGCTCAAGCACTTCTCGCCCACTTCTAAACGTAATATTCACGCTATTCATTCCTTTGAGATTGAGCCCTTCAGCCATACTGATTTAACGATATTTACTTTACTATAACAAGATAGCTGCAGATTGAGGGGATTTGTTATAGCAAATCGGCAAATCTTTTCATTCTACATCAATATATATTTTCTCACATAAAGTTTGGTCAACTAGTACATAATGGAAAAAATAATTTGGCAAAAATATTTCACAAATTTTAACAAAGTGACTCAATGCTTAGTAAACAAAGAATGCATATTGAATATGGACAATAACCGTCTATTACCAAACCCTAGTCTCAAATGTTTAAAAAGCCACTTTCACTTGAAGACATAATTTAAAGATTTGAATCCCGCACAACTTTCTCATGATGAAAACGTATAATTTAGTGAATGCCCCATTAAAAAATAGACAGTGCAAACCTTAAGCAAACAATCGTGGCTTATCGTGTTTCAGTCTACGGTGACCATTGATCTTTGTCGATTACCGGGTAATTGTGATTATGATAATGTATAGACTTTACTTTTACTTGTAGGTACTATAGTTTAAAATAGAAAGCTTTTTTATGCTTCATGTATTATAAAAGCACTGTAGCTTCGTAGCAATGTAATAAATAATATTATTTACAAAAGAGTAAATGTTATCGTTTACATCTTATATATACAGAGTGTCTATTTATATGAAGGAAATGAAATAACAGGAAATCTAAGTTTACTCTGTTAATCAATGCTGATTCGCTGGTTTTATTTAGTAAAAAGCTACCCTTAACCCGTTATTATAAGCTTTTGACTCTCCACGACCTGTCACCAAAAAATATTCTTAGACTTTGACCATATAGCTCAAAGACAATAATAATCACGACAAAATGATAGTTATTTGCAAAGTAGATAGTATAAGACCTTAAGGCAGATCCTTGCCGATGGTTTAGTGCCGTCAAAGAGATTACTGGACTTCTCATTATTGACACATTAAGGCAGACTGAAGACAGGTTGGCATGAAAGCATCTCGCCAACTCCGCCAGCGGGCCTACTGAATGATCAGGACCTTCAGTTGTTAAGTAAACGACAAGGAAAAATTTTGATAATGAAAAAACTTCTCTTGTTTTGATAAGCTTTTATTCATATTGACAGGCTGAAATTAAACAATATCGTTCCTACTACATACGGAAAATTTGTTTATGATATGTCAATAATTTGTCTCTGAATCGCCAAACAATGATCAATCATAATATAAATCGCACTTTATACTAAATAAAATAACTTATTAATAAAATAATGTATATTTCATTAGAGAAAGAAACGTAATTTAACATAACCTTTTATTAAAAAAAACTGTGTGCATAAATATAACTGTGCTACAAGATTTTCTTATCTATGGTAATGGTTCACCAATGAATGTCAGTAATAAAAAATAAATAAATTATGTTAATAATGATCCATTTATAAAATAATGTGATTAGAAGAAGTGTTTTATTTAATAATGTTAACGACTATAATGAACACTATAAAAATGGAATATATAAATGAAGATTAATGTCAAAATAAAAATGAAAATGGCGCTTTTATTATTTGTTATAATAATTGATTATATTAACGCGTTAATCAAGTCAAGTTGCTGTATCAATTACTTAGCACTCGCACAGTTCCGATATCGCCATTATAAGCGCGTTAGAGATGGTGTCGGCACGCCATAGCAACATTACTACGATCTATAACACGGTCACATAGTTACTTGGCTGCCCAATTTTCGTATACCGCATGCTTACATATTTATCTGAGCAATTTTACATGACCGTGCGAAAATTGTTTCGCTTGATACGGTTTAATTTCTGCTATGCACACATAAGCCTCGTTGTTCAAATTGAATGTACAGTTTTTAATTTAAATACATGTTATCGGAAACACTTAATGGTTTTTATAAGTGACAAAGCAATTTTACGAAGCTAACTTCCTCACGCATAACATGTGAGTTCAATCACACTGAGTGAACTTGATAATAACTACAATAACTTGTTAGCTCTACAATCATTAAAGTAATTTTATGTTAATTATTTTGCCTTAACTTTAAATTATTTGTATGTCTTGTACTTACTTATAGAATACAGATTAGAACTGCGACATGAATTAATTTTAAAGAGTATATTCATACTTGATTAACCCAATTCTTTTATGCTTGCATATAAATTCAAGCATTTAACGGTTCGTGTGCATGTTTTGTATGTCCTGCTTAATGCTGGTGCTATTGAAGTTACGTAGTTGCTATTATCGCACGTAACGATTTTCACCAGAATATACTAAGTTGAAAATAAAATTTGTATACAATCTGTAAACAGGTTTTCTCGTTTTTTACAGTTTGGTAACGGTACGAATATTTTACACATTATGCTTAAAGGATACGTGAAGATCACATTTCGTCTCTTGTGTTATGGAATTTAAATACACTTTCTCCGTCGGACCATAAGCCTCTTAATTTGATTGACCTTATTAACAAACTAAACCTACATTAATATAATTTATTAATAAAATATTTATTTAATATAAGTATTAAATTTTATAAAACGGTGTACTTTCTCCGCTAGAATAGAGTTATTAGCACCAATAGCTTTGAATGGAGTGTTATAAAGATTAATCGGTTTATGCTTTCATGAGCAATCGCGAAAGCTTATTGAAATAAGCATTACGTTTGCTATATTATTTAGTTTAATGATTAAAATGGCTTCTTGTGCATTTGATGTTTCTTGTGACTACAATAATTATGTTGAGACTAATGCTGTATTGTTTCAGCTGTAGATTTCAATATAAAAGAGCTAAATATACAAGAGAAACAAATTTTAGATATAATTATAATAAATGATTAATGATTATTTCTAACCAAATTATAAATGCATATCCTAACCTTTTTATATTCTTACTCACGCAAAAATATAGAAAGATTTCTTTTTTCACGTCTTAAACCACTACGATTGTACAACCTTTCCTACGATACTTCGTTCGTGACTTTAAAAACTCGCTACTTAAAAGTAAAATATACATCATTTATAAGAACTGTTAAATTTAATATTTGATCTTATGAAAACAGCAATCTATAACCCAATAACATGAATGAATAATGATTAAACACCTAAGTAACTTAATCACGCGATTAATTAGCAAATGTGTGAGAATATCTGTAATAAGACTAGATGAGTTAGTTTGTTTTAGATCCACTTCCCATTGTCTTCTTGCTTCATTGTATTCAACAGGTCTTTATTAACTATAATAGTTGCCAGCACGTATATTTATGACGGAGTTAGTGTTTTGGTCGCTAAGCTCTCTCGTCTGACAACGTAAAAAATGTTATGATTCACACAACACAATTTATTTATTATAAGAACCTATTTATATTTTTTAAGCTAATAGTCTCTAAATTATGTTTTTGTAATATATGTACATATTTTAAATACCTTTTCATATTTTAGATGATATTGTTTGAATATTGTCTAGTGAAATTACTCTTTAAAAACATTTAAACGGGATGAGTTAAATTTAATAACAGCAACTGACCCTAGACCTCCACAGCTTTCTCTCTAAAGGATTATTGGCACTTACGAGAAAATTTCATTCATTTTATTACTGACATTCAATTTCTGTACAAAATGACATGTTATAAATTTTTATATTGGCCTATGTAAAACTTTTGTGCTCAGATTTTTAACTTATTTTAATTTGTATTAGTGTTTTTCAATTTATCCTTTTATATAAAATGATTTTTAAGTTAATATACATTTGACTTTTTTCATATTTACGCCACTCTTAATGTGTGTATAAGTAACTAAAATAATGTTCATATGCGCTATCGATATATATTGTTAAGGTTGTTTGTTTCCTTTATATAAAAAAGCATTTATATTATTAAACAGTTGTATCTTGCTTAATTTTAACGATTACTTAGGCAATTGACAGTGTGATTTCATAGTGCCTGTAACCATAAGTAATCGTTAAAGTTTATAGTACACGTCTGAGTAATTCATTACGTACTTGTAAAAGCGTAATTCTGATATGTATATATTAAGCCAATGAATGTGACTTCTACATTTCTTGAAACAACATTGACCTCACTAGTAACCTAACTTGTCAGGCAAAGCATGTTCTGTCACTGGCTGCAGATTGCTAACAATTTCATCTCACTATGAAATTCGCAACCTACAAATTCAAAGATAACAAAATTAAAAATGTATTTTTAATACTATATATACTCAAAACTTAAACTTTGGGCTTTAATGTAAACCTACTTACAGCTTATAAATATATGCGTATACGAAATTCCGCATGAAAACCTACATTAAAATCTTTTAAAACCATTTTATATGGCATACTTTGAATATGAAGATAACGTTTTATTCGACTTAGTTTTAATATTCCATTTAGCTTTATATAATTTACTAATACTATTTGAATATACTGCAGATCATTCTAAAATTTTGCATACTTGACTAGAAGTAACTAGAAACTAGCTAGAAACTAGAAAATTTAACTTAATCAGAAATGACACCAAAAACATTTATAGAAAATATTGTCATTCATTATTAAAAAACCATAATAAATATTTATTTTAAATGGCCTAAAATTACATTAATTTGTATAAATAACCAACTTTAATAAAGTATTATAATCTTGGGAAATACATAATGATTCATCCCATTGTTTTCTTTATTATTTGTACTGAGACATTGGAACTCGTGTCTGAGGATAATTCAGGTACTAATAATAAAATAAGAATGTTCTCACGGTGCACAACTACCTCGGAATTACGACGGTTATCATTTAAAATCAAGACCATCCCCGCTAAATATATCATGTATATTAAGTCCGTTTAATTGGTCAATTTTGAGATAAATCAGCCAATTTATGCAACTGTTTCTTCTTAATTTTCTTTGCCAAATTAATTCTGGAATACTTTTACTCGGATTCTGGGTCAATAATTATATATTTATTAGTAATTTGTTTTGAGTATTAATGTCATCAAGTAACATCACTATTTAATGACTCAATAATCGATTTAATGACTCAATAATATATAATTCAAAATGCACGATGAAGGTATTTATGATTTGCTTCGAATGTAGTTTATGAACGCCCTTATAATGCTAAATTAATTATAATTGAATATTTAATTTTCATGTCGACCTACTCTTATGTTTAAAAACTTAAAAAAATCTATATTGAAAATTATTTTATTTACTTAAGAAGTCCAAGTTACAAGTTATTATTTTAAAATGTATATACATGAATAATAAAAAGATTTATTTCTAAAAAAATGCTAATTATTAATTTTGTTGTTTAATGTAAATTAAGTAGCCGCCAGGTACTACCAAGTGAACTTACGGTACACATGTCGCATACATCCGCAAGTGCAGCGCCCCGTCGCGTACTGTGATTAAATCACCTCGTCACTCCCATGAGGTAGACATATGAATTAATGGTCATCAAGTGTTGTTTACGTTACACGATAAGCAGCACTGGAAAGTATACGTGACTGACTGACGACGTGACCAAGCAAACTTGGAATTTAATATTATATTTAATAATTATTTGATATTATAGTCCAATTATAACTATATTTTGGTTATTAACCAAGAAAAAATATCCTTCAAGATTTTACGAATACTTTTAGTTGTGCAAGTAAAGTAATAAGTTATGTACTTCTAAGCAAACCTCCACAACTGGAATCTTTAATGAGAGAACGCAATTCAAATCAACAGATTTATAAGGAATGAGTTATTTCACTGGGAGCACGTACTTTATTTATATATTCTAGCAGCCACTCAGGTATTCAAATTCATAGACCAGAGATAAGTGTAGCGAATGCCTGATATTCACCTCGGGGAAGGCACATCCATGTAGTAATTTACCTAATCTAAACTTTTATGTACAGCATTTTATTAGTTTAAACCACCACAATTATTCCAATTACGCATGGTGAGTACCCCAGTAAGGAAGGCTTTAATAAAATATATAAAGATGTGTACAATAGACATCGTTAATCTCGAATGTATTTTGAAATAAATAAGTGGATATATAGGGAAATTGTTTATGTTATTTTATGCTAAATTTATCGTATCACTACATTACTTTTACAGCGTAAAAGTAACAAATTTATTTAAAAAATATTGTATACATATATAACACCATACATAAAAATGTTTTTTTATTCTTTTTTGCTAACACAAAATATCTTAATCTATTTCATATTAACAAAATTATATATTTTTTAATAAAATTATATATTTATTCTAAAAGTTTTTCGATATTATTAAAATTTTTGAACTTTAAACCTTGTTTACTATATTATATCTTTGTATTTTTTAATGAATAATGCAAGTTAATCTTTAACAAATTGCTTGTTAACCACGGTTGAATTCCTTTAAAACCTCAATTAAAGGAACCATATCAGACCGTCAAAACAGCGTCAAGCATCCTACACTCGTGATGTAAAGAACGAACCAAATGAATGTACATTTAATTAGCCGTTATACTATAAATTTTAAAAGCAGTGATAAGATCCCGTTCGCCGCTCACTGTAAACAGAGCTTGCTGGTAATGGCGCCTGCTAAGAATTAAATTTAATTAATTCCTTTTCGCGAAATATACTTGAAGGAACGGATTTGGGCAAATAATCGCTATTCGTTATCCTCACATGGAAATATGACTCTATTATATTGTTTTGGTATGGAACACATAGAATATTTATGTAGAAAGAAATGTAAAATACCACTCATACTTGTTAGTTACAGCTACAAGAAAAATCAATCAAAATCTATAAAAAGTAACTTGATCGTTTGTCATTTTTTATTCTTACATTGACAAGAAACATATCTTAATAAGACTGTTTAGGAAAATGTTTAAATGAACATAATATAAGTAAAATTCATTCGATATTTACCTATCGCAATACATCAACTGTTAAAATTTTTAGTGTAGTAAATTTTATATATAAAATTTTATATAATATAGTTTAAATGCAAGCGTTTGGAAATTAATTAAATACTTTGCTGATTTAAACAAGGCTTATACAATTTATGCAACATTTGCGTAGCGGCACAGAGTAGAGCGGCACAATGTTCGTAGTTTGCGCGTCGCGTAGTGGCTTTGTTTATGTTACTGTACACTTAAATGGTAAGAGACTTGTCTACAATGCTCTATGATAACGGTAGGTTTTGAAAATAATCAAATTACAGAGAGACTGATTCGTTTCTGCTATTGTAATAATCTATAATTAAAGAATTATTCTTCTTTATTTTTCTTCCCGATTTAATGCTTTTTTTGATCTATCACTTTAAATTATGTTCATAAATTTGTATTAGACGCAGTTTCTTAGATATACACATGAACGTTGTAAATATTAGGTCTATAATATAATTTACTGACGTCATAAATCTACAAACAACAATTACAACGGCGGCGCTAAATTACGTAACATTTTGACCTCAAATTATGAGCTAGTATACATTACGTGATATATTACTGCATCGTCACTTTAACGGTATATGGAATAATTAATCGATAGTTTATATGCAAATAAGCTTACGTCGTACTTTCGTGAGACACATAGCACAGGAGGTAAGCTGCGAATCACGAAGCCATAAACAGGGATAATCGTTCCTTCCTTGGCCAACCTTTTGTAAACAGTTATCAAATATCTTTTGAAAACATAAGAGTAGGAAAAATATAATTTGACGTATTAATTTTTGTACCCATAGACTTTAGATCATATATTTTGATTTATCAAAACAGTATTGATAAATGAGACATGATGTTTGAGGACCGTCGTGGCGCAGAGGCGCAACGTCTGCCTGTAACGCGGCTAACGCGACGGTTTCTGGGTTCGATCCCCAGTCGGGGAAGATGGATTTTTCTATTTCCATTTTCTTCGCTCTGGCAACTAAGGCAAAGCGCGGCGTTGAGTTCCGCCACTCAACACGCAATGCCTCGAAAACGGCGGAAAGTGGGGACGGAGTAAGCAGGGACTAAGTAACGGAGTGTCTTAACACTAGGTTCTAATAGTTCCTGCAGTTCCCTCTGCCTACCCTGCCATGTGCGGGATAAAGCGTGAAGCTAAAAAAAAAATGTTTATGGTACGTTTGATATTTTTAACAAGAAGTTGTTTATATTTATTTGCAGCACACATTGACAGGACACAGCGGAAAAGTGATGGCAGCAAAGTTCCTCGGCGAACCTACCAAAGTAATAACTGGAAGTCACGACCGAACGCTCAAAATTTGGGATCTCAGAAGTAGAATGTGTAAGTGACTAAAAATATTGTCACATTTTTGTTAAAATTTATTTAGTGATTAATAGATATTGAATAATGCTTTCAGATGTTTTCATGGTGGTCATATTATAAATTTGAATCACAGTTAGTTGAAAAAAATATTATAATTATTATAATAAATGCATATTTTTATAGCTTCACTCGCTATTACACTGTATCCCGCAAGGGTAGGCTGAGGGAACTTCACGTTAAGACCCTTTTTACCCTGATGTGTATCTTTCATGAAATTGCGTGTTGAGTAACGGAACTCTACGTCACACTTTGTCTAACTACCAGAACGAAGACTATGAAAATAATTCATTCACTTGAGGGAAGTCGGAATTGAATGGACAACCGTCGCGTTTGCAATCATACTTTATGCCGCTGCACTACCACGATTTATTTTAAATTTATATTAAGCATTACTTAAATATAAATAATAAAAGTTATTACTTAAACAAAACTGTAAAGTTTTAATTTAACGACATGCGAACTAACGTTATGCCTAAGTAATTTAGTATATCAGATAGGCAACTAATTAATTACTATCAGTCCTAGTGTGTCTAATTCACTATCTTATCTCAATTTAGATGTTACTAAATCATTCGCTGACTATTTTAACGAGATTCAATACATGGTATCTAGCTTAGCTTGTAGCTAAATTATCCTAATTTCTCCACAGATTGTAATTAATTGTGTACGCAATTTACTAACATTTATATGTATTTATAGCAAAAAAATATATATTAAAATTATAAATTATATTTCTATTTCATTTATTCAACAGGTACGGAAACTAAATTCGCAGGATCATCTTGCAACGACCTCGTGACGTCAGACGGTGCGGGATCGACTATTATCTCTGGACACTTCGATAAACGAATTCGTTTTTGGGATATACGCACAGAAATGTCGGCCAACCACATCATGCTCCAGGGCAAGGTCACATCGCTTGACCTCAGTAGAGGTACGTCAAGGCGGCATGTTAATTAAAACGTAACATCGTATAGGGAACAAATTTACATCAACAAACTAACCATTGGAGTTCGTTAATTTCTATGGGCAAAGTAATATTCATAGATAATTGAATGCAGTACATTAATATCGGTATTCGTGTCAGCGTTACGTGACGGGTATGCGATGCCCATTTCCGTTACGCATGTCTCGATCAATCCCTTTTTTATTGGTAACGGTTCGATGCACGAAACATTGAGATTGATACCTTCAATCAATCGGAGTGCTGGAAAGTCACTGGTTCGGCATCTGATTGAATCACGTCGATTTCAACGCTGATGCGACACTAACACCGTGGAGAAACGACTTTAAAAGGAAGGGAGAGATATACAAACCGTACTCGATTCGGTTCAGCCCGATTGATTATACATGACTAAAATTTGAAAGTAATCGATGTAATGAATCAAAAATCAATTGTTTTTAATTACATGTAACTTTTACTTTTGTGATATTAAATTTTGATTATAAACACATATCAGAAATAGAAATACCCATCAATTTAAATATTTTTTACATTAAAATTTATTCACTTTGTGTATGTATTTATGACGTCTATTTTACGTACTTGAATACATTTGAAATTGAAATATAGCATCGCTTATATGACAGCATTGATGCCTGATCAATACTGAAGAGAGAAATCTTAAAATATGCATGAAATAACGGACACATATTGAACTTTTATAATACATCATCAGCACATAGCTAAAGCATACGTGCTATGTATAATGAGTAATCTATATACATATTTTTAGAAATATTAATAATAATTGCAACGTCTCGTGAAATTAAAAACTTAATATCTAATACATGTATTCTTTTAGTATATTTCCACCCTCGTCTGCAAATTCTTTAACGCGACGAATAATCACGACGATTATGGTTTCAATTTTACCATCTTTGTTTCTTGGTAACTTTTTATAACGCTTCGAGTAATAGATGCAACTACTACTAATTGGTTTGACCCTAAGGTTTCATACGAAACATTAAAAATACGTCGCTCCACATAATATACAGAAAGCAGTTTGTAGGCAGTATCTCAAAAGTAATAAAATAAATTGCCCACCAGCCCATTTTGACTGACAGCATTTTATCAGAACAGAGCAGAGATTAATATAAATTTTAAATTACGGTTAGCGACTTATTTTTATTTCACATAACTGTTGATGTTAGCGTGTTGATACATTAAGTCTAGCTTGCATAAAAAGTAATCCTATTATAGACGTAACGTTGACATGAAGTTAATACTGTGTGTATTTGTTCGTAGACAGCAATTATCTGCTCGCGTGTGTCCGAGACGATACGATACAACTCATAGACTTGAGAATGAATACAATAGAACGATCTTTCAGGTAAGAAATTCTACTAAATGCTAAATCTTATATGTCACCTAACAGTAAATTAAGCATACCAAGCGGATCTATAAATATACAAATGAAGTCACACATGACACTTGTAGACAGATCCAAGTTGGAAATGTGACTCATTATTTAATATTCAAATGTGAAATTATCTACGCATAAAATTTGCATTTAATTCATTTTAAGAAATTTTATTTGTTTTTGTTTAAATTTTATCTCTTGGATGTTTTATGATCCTTATAAGTAGAATTTTTTTTTACATTTTTAAAAATAAGTTGTTTTGCAGAAAGAAAAATAATTTGGTCGGTTGCATAGAGACGTCAGTTTGAGTTCCGCTACATTTAAAGCTTTTATTCGTTTTCCAATAATATTGATAGTATTATAGTAACGTTTTTTAATGCTAATATTTTCTTCGTAAAGTCACGAAGCGTTCAAGGTGGGTTGCGACTGGTCACGGGCAGCTTTCGGGCCGGGCGGACGGCTACTAGCTGTTGGAGCGGCGGACGGTGCTGCGTATGTATGGAACACACACTCTGGAAGACTAGAGGCAGTTTTAAAGGATCATGCGTAAGTTGTACATAATAGAATTTTAAATAATATACATATATAGATAATTAACTAGTAATTTTGAATTTATTATTGTACATAGTATTATTGATATAGACATGTGTATGCAAACTAATTCTAACTAACGATAATCTATTTAAAGTAAATGGTAAATATTAATTTACAGTTGTCTTAAACAGTTACTGCCCGTTGTGTGCATATATAACACATATAAATATATGCAACGACTACATATGTTTTAAACAAATAGGTGTGTCCAAGAGTTAGCTGGTAACAGTTAGCCATGGCATTTTCTTGATACTAGATCGCAAAACCAGCCTTTTAGCATGTAAATTATTCATACATGCATATTATTAGACAGTGTTAAATTTAGTCGTACCCGAAATTGATGATGCCACTATTAAATGAACATCGAATTTATTGTCACAATTTACAATAGAAACTTATATTTTATTAGTATAATTTATATCTACCTAATTATTTAATTTAAGACTTAACTAACCTTAAGGTCAAATGGAAATAACGTAGTTAATGGTTATGTATTTCAAATTAATTTAAACTAGCCAGAAACTATATATTAACAAATATATAAAAAAGTATATACTTTTATCTCCTCGCTTCTCTTAGCTAATCCAATTGTAATGAATTGCATTGTGATATGTATCTAAAACAAGTATTCCGAATACTAAACAACGGGTGCCATCGTTTCGAAAGCAAACAAAGGTATTTATAAGGCGACGATTAAATCGGTAAACACTACACGCATTTAGGATAAAAACATCCTTTCCAATTAGTAAGCTTATCTTTTCGTTTTATACCTTGATTTTTAATACACTCGTTCAAAAGGAACTTAGCTGTTTATTTTACGAGATATATTATAGAAGTAGTAAAGTAGCTTATATCCTATGTATATTTTTATATACATTACTATTTTTCTTATAATATTTATTGCAGTGAATTTATTTTCTTCTTCACTGTATTTCCGCACTCAGTGATGAGAATAAGATCCCTGTTAAAACGTAGGGGAACGAGATGCATGTTGAACAAGTATAAGTATTAATAGGTGTTCTTTTCCATTCATTTAACTGTAACCTTGTATTGCGCCTCATGATAGTATATGAATATTAATTGTAAATATAGTTAGCCTACGTAGAGAGTAAATATTACCATACGCTACTTAACACTACCCATGTTACATATTTGACTTATAATATGTATATATGTTCAAAGTATGTTACAGTTTTTGTATTTCGCTCAGTATATGGTGGGTGAAGGTGAAGCAAATCACTACAGTCCCCACATTCCGTAAAATTTTTGAAACTTTCTTTTTAGTGGTGGAATTCAATTTGTCACTATTCCTTCAAGTGTGGATTGAACCCGTAACAGTTGCGTTGTCGAACACGTCTATCGCTAAATAATATATAATATTTAAAACAACGGGTTGAGTATAAGATGCTAGATGCTTTACTGGAAATAAAGAATAGTAATTATATATATATATATATATATATATATATATATATATATATATATATATATATATATATATATATATATATATATATATATATATATATATATATATATATATATATATATATATATATATATAAACAAAACTCTCTTTAACGACGAAGTTAAAAGAAATATTTTATTAAATAATAAGTATTAATTGGATATAGAAATTGATTAACATTGATTTTCTTAGTATTATATTAACCAATGCATCTACAGATATAATATTTTTTCTTTAACCTATTACAACAAGCCCATCCTTCCCCTATGTACTTTAATCTGTAATAATTTCAATTGACATTTATTTCCAGCTAATATAACAATTATTCCACGAAAGCCATAATAATAGTGGAGTAATATCTTTATCGATCTATATAAATCCTATAAGCAGTTATAATAATTAATTGAATTATACGAAGGCAGTATATGAAACTTAGATATATTTAAATCTTCACTATACTTGTATTACTGATTTGATTTGCATTAGCAATTATTACTTATGGACTTAAAGTCACTATACACATTTCCCTGATCTTCCTAATCTACTTTCTTGGATAAATTTGTAATTAAATATGGAAATGAATCTATAACGATTGATAAACTATACCACCATAGCATTTCTTCTTCTGCAGATTATATCCTTTAAGCTACACTACTTATATTCTTAACAAACTTTTTAACTATGTACACTGATCGTCCGGATGCTTATAGAAGATAGATGTCAGCGACTTTATCTCAAGTCTTAGAAACGATATGCGATCGTTGTGAGCTTAATTTTTTTTGCTACTTTTTAATTGAATACTTGAAATATATTTCATCCAGTTATACTATAGTAAAATAACTAAACTTTTTACCGTTACTTGGCAACTCTTTAGAGCAGAACTGTCTTCCAAGTCATTTGACACAATTATCATTTGGATGTGGCTGGGTAATTGAAATGTATTTGTTTTTTTAATTTTATAATAAAAATATTACGGGCCAATATGAATATAAAATTTTAAAAATGTTCATCTGCCTACCTGTTTTTTTGTACACGGATTAAAGAATCGAAAGCGGCAATAGCAGCCATTTAAAATACTAAAAAAAATATACTATACTATATCAATTATATTGATAAACTATGTACATTTTAATGGTGTAAAACCTTAAAAATGTATTGACTATGAACAATAATAGGATTTCGTTGACTTTGAAACTCTTTGACATGTGACAATATTTCAGCGAACACATTTCTGACCTTGAATTTAAAACTAGGATTGTCTTGCTCGTGACATCGTTTAGTTTCCCTGTAACATTTTGCATGGACAATTGAAATCGTGAGGTCACCATTGGCGCGGGCTGTCTCACTATTGCAAATTTCTCTTTCCCACACAACATACCACCAGTGGCTTGTTCAGACAGTGTTAAGGTTTATTTACAACAATGCCATTGGTTCAGTAATTATCACTTATGCCTTTCTGTTTCTTAGTTTCTTTTAACTAATAACGACGTGTAATTTAACGTTCATTTCTAACTTTGCAATCTGCATATGTATCTGAGTGAGAATGAATGTGAAGTTTAGTTTAAAATATTTAAACCATTACTACACGCTTGTCTTTTCTATAATTAATACTGCACATTGACTAATAGGTTTAGATATTTTATGTTCTTAAAATATTACTTCGTTTTTTTTTCTTTTATATATGAGTGAATACTATATAATAATATAAATAAATAATATAAATAAAATTTAGCAATATAAACCTCACACGTGAGAGTAAACATTGACTTAGCTTAGTCATATCATTGCGAAGTCTAGTCAAATTCAATACTAAGCAAATACTGTTACGGTCCGCCATTCTAGATTTTACCGTTTTGTCATAAATTTTAATTTTATCTTTCTTGATGGAAATCAATTTGAATAGAACAATTTCGAATTAGAGTGAGATGAACAATAAAGATTGCTCGCCTTTTGGCCGGCCATTGTTCCGCGGTTCGTACGCCATAACCACAAGCATAAAATTATTTTACATCCTAGGTCCTGAACTCAAGATATAGCTTAACGTACTACCTCATTAATATTTTTATTCTGATAATATAACTCTACTGCTTACAGTTTAAGTTTCCTTTAATATTTTATGACAACAAATACATATATCTTTACTGTTATTGAGAACATTTTATAATAATTTTATAATAGCACGATAAGCTAAATAAACCTATTGTTAAGACAATCTATCAGTCAATTTTCGTAACATTGTATGGTCAATGGCGGAACTCAACTCCAAACCTTCATCTACTTAAGCAGAGAATTGAGATTAATTATAATATAATTACTCCCTGTTTATGGATTTAACCGACACAGTCACAGTCGCATACAGTCAAACGCCGTGAAACTGTTCGACGACAGTAGAAAATGATATTTTAGTGAAATATGTGAAGGTCATAAGTTCAAGCGCTTTTAGATTCAGCTTGCGTCCATGTGATCGAGCGACGTTTCCGGATATGCACAATAGAGCACCGATGTCAGTGTGATGCCGCTCAAGCATTTGAATGTTATCTTTGTAATGCGCGCTCGGGCCTGTCAGCACACAGCATGTGGCCACTTTAACAAGAACACATGCGACACGCACTTAGTGTTGACTTTAGAAACAATATGATACATTGCGCAGCTCTTATCGCCGATTTGTATCGCTGAAGATAGTGGGCAACCATGGGTAAATTATTGCTAAGCGTAATAGCTACAAGACGCCGATAAACGAGATAGTATAAGACGCACTATAGCTTAGCCCAACCCCAAAAGTGGGACGGGAATTCAGTGTCTCCGCAAAGGTTAAACACGCCATTATCGCACTTTATTATCACTGACTCTTATTAGGCTCCTAAATGTTGTGATTTACGATTATAATTTTCTGATGTATTAACCTTATTCGCATCGCGTTATTAAAACGTGAAAGTTTATAATAAATAAATGCCAAAAACTTATCAAGCATTATTTCGCGAATCGATCAAGCATTTTATTGCTCTAATTTATAAGTGTTCTTAACCCAGAAATTTAATTAATTGCTTATTTCAATATTGTATGCTTATATGAGAATCGGTGGCATAAGCTTTACAGTTTATTGAGTACATAAACGCTGGATATTAAAACGCTATAATTTCTGAGTGAATCGCGGCGCAGTTAACATCTTACACTAATGCAAAGCTTCTTTCTCTTAGAAATTATATTAAATCTTGCGTGCTACGTGCTAACCTCATATTAGTATTTCCGTGATAATTTGATTTATTTTGCTTTTAATAAAATCTTACTACTAGGAGTTTATCTTAACTTAACTCACACAAATAACATTAAGCTCATAGTTAACTAGCTTTTACGATGCCTTATATGTTTAAGAGTAATAAACTATAACAGTGGCCATGTTTTTACGATATCACCATTTATTATACTAGATATATGTATTGCAATTATTCTGTTTCAATTTATAAACTTAATTAACGTTGAATGTAGTTTTTACTTACCGAGAATATAAAATATTTTTATCACAATCGTAAAGACGGACAAAATGGATGTTTGAATTAAATACAATTTATTCTTAAAACGATCTTCGTAAAATTATATTTAGTAATGCGAATGTATGTGTATATGTTTTACACTAAAATAATTTGTAGACAATCCAACTGGAATATATTTCTATTTACTACTTTGTAACTACAAGCTTAGGCTGCTTCAGCAGTAAATTTTAAGTCACTTTTAACTCTTTACTTCGAATGCGAGTAATGTTCTGTGCGTGCTTACACAGACGTCCTATGAAATTCCAACACTGCTTTAAACTGTTTAGTTCAGGAAATGGCCTACTTATGTAATATATATTATGTATTTAAAATGTACCCATCTACCTATATGAAAAGAACACAAATAAAATATTGTCTTTGCAATTTAATTATACAACATACGGTACATTTTCTTTTCAGTTTTTAGTATTAATTCATAGTATCATAGATACGTTAAAGAAAACAACAAAAATTGGCCACAACGGGATTTGAAACCGCGCCTTATGAAGTCAATGAACAATCATTGAACGGTTGCAATAAGGCGCAGGTTCAAATCGCAATGCGTTTAAATTTTGATGACTAGTATTGGTAACATTTACTTGTCTTTATTATTTCCAAAAGATATCCACTCTGAAATATTTAAAGGATATAAGTCATCTTCAAAATTGACGAAAAGCTTTTTGTGAAGGTAAGGCTATCGACCGCCGTGAATAGATTCTTGAAATTACTTTATTGGGTAACCTGTTTTCGAACATAGTAGGCGTGTAATGCGGTTATGAATCAAGACGTGACTCGAATTAAATACAAATTCTTACCACATTTCCTAACACTCATGTTAACAACATAAAACTAATTGGAAACTACTAATATTTCCATATGTCATAAATTATGATTACGCATTTATCATCAACTCGGAGCATCATTTTTAATATTATCTATTTAAATGATTTATGCCCCAAATTCTGTCTTCAATTTTTGACCTATAATTATAAATGTTTAAACTCATTTAACCTTCCATTTATGGTTACGTTTAACGGGAACGTTTTTATAAATTTTATCGATTTATTCTGCATATCTCATTTATAAAATGTGCCAAAAATATTTACTATTCGATTCTCTATGGCATCTCATTATCTCCATAGAATACATAAAATATTACAATCCTTTCTGCTGCGTATGCACTTCAAGCAACAATTGTATGGTCTTTCGTTACGTACTTACGTCGCTTCCTAGTCCCATATTGGATATTCGAACTCGTTAAAGTCCTAGTAGGAACGGTATGTGTAAACTAACCGAGCAAATCTCTCTCTAATTCTTGTTTATGAAACCTTATCCCGCATAATGAGATATAAAATCGTATAGCGGCTTCCGACAATCAAATCAGAACTGTCTATACGCCGATCTTGAAATATCGATACATTCTTCTAATACGCTATCGCTAGCTTAACCTGTTTGAATATTTTTTGAATAAGATGACCGCATTTCGTTCTTCATCTCTAATGGTGAACTGACAACACCATTGCGTTCTCTTACTTGGTTGATTTTTTGTTTATCTCATTAGGTGCTCACCATTAATAAAAGTCACGATGGATATCTTCTAAGAGCTAGTGGCACAGATTTAAGCGCCAACATAATATTTGTAATGTACGGCCTAATAACGTGGGATACCGTTCATAGTAACCTCGCGTATTCTGAGAAGCGTAACGGTCCACCCGGCACGATATAAAATGCACCAGTTTTGTCGTAAAATATAGCACGCTCCGATGTCACTTTATGACCTCCAGTTACATTTGATGCATTTGATTACGTCAAAAATCAAGAAAAACTTGAATACTAAACGCGATAATTCTTAAAAGATTTATCTTTAATGCTGAATACACTTAAAACAATTCTGTACCGAAACCCGCGGACCTGATAAAGACTGTTCATTTTCAGTCGTGATGCAGTACCAGAAAGATATTTCTCTCAAAACCATTACTTAGTGCTAAGTCGACACTGGAAATGTCAAAGCTCATATATTTGACGATTTCACGAACTCTCGCGCAAGAAATTCTAAGTGCTATTTATCCATATCAGTATAGAGGATGCCATTCCTAGCATTTGACCTAGACTTCTTTGAACCCACATTTCCGTATTTGTAACGAAGTCATATTTTAATGCCTTCTTTTGTCTATTATGATATATGTTTTGTATAACAAAACCATACGTTACAGAAACCATCCTAAAAACTTTCAAATGCTTTGAATATGAAAATTATATACCTACCGATAATAATGTCGGTCCATTTAATATGAGTGAATACTTTGTAACTGAGTTATTATGAAGCATAAACATTTAAGTCATAATGTTTAGTTTATATCAAGCATAATTTCCCACAGGTCGGCTGTAACGGCGGTATCATGGCATCCACAATCTGGATTACTGGCGTCGGTAGATCGAGGAAAGCGAGCTGTCATTTGGGGAGACTTGTGACACGCCTGGGACCACGTCCCGCTCCCGTCGACTTGTCAGGTAAGTCTTAAAATTCGATTAATATTATATCTTGTAATTACATTAAATAAAGCCTAAGTTTTGTAAACAATTATAATAAATTTTACCATACATCTTCGCACATGGTTGTTAAATTATAAAACTATCTACATATATAGTAGTAATCGTGGCTTTGTGGAACATCGTTTGATTGTAAACACGATGGCTCGGGATGATGGGATGGGGATTGAATTATTTTCATTTACTCGCTCTGGTAACACTCAGTGCTCGGTGTTGAGTTTCACTACTTAACAAGAATAATGTTCAGTTCACACGGATTGTAAAGAAAGGAGTGTCTTATCACTCATCTACCACAGTTGTCTTTATCTACTCTGTTACATTTAGAATACAGTGTTAAGCCTGATCACAACTTATATTTTTTTTAAACATATATTGAAGAACAGTTAAAAGGAATGATTTAAGATATGTTAAGAGTATTTGTAAATTCAATGTACCGTTATAGTATAAAATTTGTATATCAATAGGAAACGAAACGTTCCTCGTTCAATTATGAAACTATTCTTAAATCTTATTAACGGAACAGAATAATTTTATTTTTAATTAGTTCCATAAAGACATCTGTCGTTATGGAACTAATTCACTTCATTAACAAAATTTTTTTGGTTTGAAATCATTTATTTGTGAAAGCAATACGAAAGTGTGTTGCATTTTTTATACGAATAAAAAATAAAGACATGATAAAAACTTTTCTCATTAGTTGGCGAATTATTTAGGCTGCTTTAAACAACGAGATTGTTAATTCTGAAACTTTTATTTTATGTGCCAAATGAGTTTTGATCCTGCTTTAAAATAATTATAAATTTTTATTATCTACCGTAAGTTATTTTGATATATTTGAACTGCTTAATAAATGAATAGACTACACTAGGTATATTAAATATAAATTATATAATATATTAAAAATTGCGTCAGTTTCAAAGCTTATTAAAACCTTATAAGAGTCAAATAGATGGGCATAATAAACAACGAATTTTATTTTGTAGAATAATGATTTAGACAAAATAAAAACATAATATTTTTACATGAATAGCTTAAAACACATTTTCATAGTAAAGGTACTTACTTAGGTTGCTTGTGCTATTAAATTTACAAAATCGTTTTCATCAGTAACTACAAAGAGGCGTGTAATAAGAAATACAGCCTTAGTGAAGATTCTAGTAAAGTTGAATTAATTATTGGAATATATATTTATTACCAGTACATTCTAATATACTTGGAGTGAAATAAATATTTGTTAAAAAATATTACAATAATATCAAGAAAATTAACACGAATGACATACATTGAACCAAGCCGAGAAAACAACTCTCTTACAAATGAGACTGTCTGAGAGTTAAACAAATAACCATCACATCATGTCAAGCATATCCTAAACTCAACTCGTCAGAGTTACAAATTTTTTATATAAAAAAAAATATTTTGTCAGATGCCATTTGAATTGTTTTCTATATAAGAAAATATTTGAAAATATTAGTCAAATAAATATGTCAATGTTTTTAGTTTTTTATAATCATTATTTGTTATTTATTATTTATCATCACGGTACATCCCCATCAGTGAGAAACCAGTGTTTTAAACCTTCCATTGCTTACATTTACGGGTATAGTGTATCGAACAACGCAACTAAACCCCGCACTTTGTCTACCAGAGCAAGAAAATTTAGTATAAATCGTCACCACAAATGAAGATTGAAGTTATAAAAGTCGCATTTGTAGTCTAAAATTATATTAATGGATGGCACTATACGTACTGACTTCAATAACATTCAAATAATTATTTGACCATAAGAAGTGCAATGTAACTCTTCAGCCGTGTAGTGGACACGTAGTTCCGAGACGTGGAGGTCGCAGTTCACACTTATGCCGTCTAGACATGTTATTTCTTTACATTTGTAATGTACTTAGTACGTGCTATTAAATGTCTCTACATGTATACATTATAACGGCGTTGCCACTTACAAGTGACGAACCTCTTGTAAAAAACTCAGTAATTACTGTACAAATTATAATTACAAAAATATATTTTAGAACGGAACTAATACTATATAAAAAAGTAAGTCCTAGATTCGATAATTATGGCAATTAATAATTATCAAACATAAATTAGCACATGCTGTGGGTGAATTAAAACATATCTTTTATTTTGTATCGAACGGATGCTGCTACAATAGCAGTTTGAAATAATATCAGAGTGAATAGAATAGTTAATAAACATTGAATGGTAGTGACTGACAGGCTTCTACCGCATGGTAATTTGGCGGTAATAGCTTATCTGACCTAATCACCTAGGCATACCAATAATTCGACCATTAGCTATACGAAACATTATTGTTAAAAACGACTGTGGAATACGTCGGACAATACAATGCTGCCGACAAGTGAAAGCGTGACTTTCGACTTTCATTGGGTTTTTGTACAAGTGTATGTATGAGTTCGCGCCGGCTGGTCCATATTGTCTCGCGACATGAATTTTTACAATGACTTTGACTAATGGACCGTGTATATTTGCTCCTTTTACTCTTTTTGGCATTTATTACACAAATATATAATTTACAGATATGTAAACACTGTCGTCTACCGCAATTAAAAGCTAACAGTGGTGCAAATACCGTATAATGTCTTATAATCTAATATTCACATCACGAACGAAAAATATTGTATTGAATTTTTTAGGTCATTTATTAAGTCTCTTTCTTATACTTGCAAAGTGAGCAAAATACTTATATTAAATATGTAAGTTATAAGATAAATATAAGTTATAATATAAATTAATTACATAAACAATTAAATTTTCGTTAAATTAAATACTTTATAAGAACCATCAGTGGTCGTTGTACAATTACCTTTACACCGTGGTTGATCTCGAAAGTTCTGTCTATATATAATAATAGAATAGAGTATTGGGTAACAGAGCGGTAGGTATCGAACTCGGTAAAAATAATACGAGACGAGATGGTTTGCCATACCGTCAACTTCGCGCTTGATTAGATTACATACAATCTCCAAGTTCCAATTGCATAAAAAAGCGAAAAATTTAATAGTCTAGATTTTATAAACACGTGACCGGTATATTGCTTTGTACAGTTTTACGTTGACATAGTTTATTCTTGTTCATCATGTTTTATTTGAAAAATTGTTACTTTTAAAAAAATATGTAAGTAACGATGTATATTTGTATATGTGTATATTTGTTATGAAGCAAGTATCAAATTCAAGAACTATTATCGATATAAAAAAAAACACACACACACACAATTGATTACCAATCATACTTTAAAAATAAATATTTAAAACGTATATAATCTATTAAAAAAATACATTTCCGACATATTATTACTATGTACCTACTTGTAGTACAACCAAGGTTTTATTTATATCATTTTAATAGACGACTATTTGTATTTATGAATTTTACTTAATGTATATTAAAGCGGTTTATTGAATTAATAAAGTTTTGAAAGTTTTTCTTTTATTGAAATATCTATAAAACTTAGAGTATATTCAATTACAAAGTGTCTCGTGATCTGATACCAATAGATATATTATATATTTTTTACGTTCTTGTTAGAAGCTATTGATAACGGTACTACTATGAGAATGAAGAGGCATTTTATAAGCAATTAGCTTCTGGGAAACGACAGCTCGTATAAATTGTAATAAGCTTTTTATTTTTAATTCAAAATTTTACATTTAAAGTTTTTGTAAAAAAAAAAAACACCTTAACATATAAATAATGTGCTTGTACTAAATTTGTGTCAAAAGTGATATAATACCTACATATTTTCACGTTTCTTGGCTATTATTTCCTTATTTAATTATAATAGCTAGCTTTTAGTACTATTCTTAACGAACCCTAAACTTTATTGGAACTTCATTCATACTATAGTAGATATTTTAACTGAAACATCAAATTCAATTAAATCAGCAGTGAATGTATAAATCTGTTGTAAAATTAGTTATCTCTTAGATAATCTAAAACAATAAAACACAATGCCTAATTAAATAATTTAAGATAACATTAACAAGTGGATGATCTTAAGTTAAATCTTGGATCATTATCTTTATATTGCTACTTAATTAAGCTAAGCTACTGTATACAAAGCTGTGATATAATGTTGTCAAAGACGGTCCCATTCCTCTCACTGGATACCGTTGTTATACGTCGGGTGACCAACGTTTCGGCGTAATGACCTCTACAATCACGACACGAATAGATCTTAATCGTTTTGTAACTGATAATATGATCGCATTCCGCCGGCTGCTACTACTGTCACCAATCCATCAGCTCTATTAACAAATAACACGCCATTAGTTAGTAACTGGACTTCAAGCGAGGCCTAATGAATGCAGTGAATTGCACCTAATGAAAATGCAGCCATTTGACAGACGAGCAATGACTGGAATACTCTTTGATCTTCACTCTTTAAAAGGTTATCGTAAATTATCCTTTCTTATTGACATGATCAGTAAATTATATTGAACGTTATCGCGAAGACTTTAAAAATAGCTACTATGACCGGGTCACGAAGTAAACATATGTATCTTAGAAGTATTTTACATAGACAAGGAGCACGTTAAAATATATTGAAATGAAAGTTTAGAGGCAATTCTTAACACCAAGATTTGTTGCCAGAGTCTCATTTTTTGCGTATAATAATATTTAAAGTGGTGAAAGGAAGCTTTTTTTACATGTGAATATTTTCGCGGAAAAGAAATAAACTGATAACCCTTTATTTGCACGAATTACGCTTATGTTCCGTTATTAGATCCATTTTAAATTACGCTTTATTTGCATATTATATGTAAATTTTAATAATGTTAAATAACGTGGGCTCGTAAAAATTGTTTAAAAGAACTATTTACAGTTATTAAATGGCAAAAAAATATTTGCGTAATATAATATCAATGTAATTCGACACCTATTATGTCTCAAAAGATTTAAATGCCATAGATGACAAATAAAAAAAAAAAACAAGTTAAACCAATACGCAAATTTACCCCTATGGGTGTCTTACTCGTACTTATGCGAAAATATAGATGAGTCGTTTGACAAGACCATCGAAGCTGGTTTGACGATTCTTGGTGGCTAATTAGTATTACTTACGCCACTTCTTATCGCATTAACTCTAGCGTTACATTGCTTTTAATGGAGAAAGACATCGTCGGATATCGACACTTGGACGACAGTGATATCGCCTTCTAATAGACGTTCAATTTAGTGATACCGTTTTGGTATAATGATGTTTTTTATTTTTTCACAAGGCCGGTAGTCCACACGCAACGAGTTGACCGGAGGTGGGTTAATAACAGTTATTAGCGAATCGCTATGAGAAATCGGTAACAATGAGCACGGAACACACTCATTGCCTGTGTCCCATTCATTTTACTTTTTGCGATGCTATCTCTTGTCTTAAGTATGTAGGTCGCTATGTTTTTCTCTTATTACCTTTAAACACTTGAACGGGACGAATTGCCTTGGAGCAGAATTATTATATTATCATGATTGAATTATCTTCACGCACTTTGTGACCTATCATTTCGCTTTTTGTCTAAATTTAAAAATAAAAGTACAATAAATTCGTACGTGCATTGTATCTGCTGAAATAAAAAAGTTAAGATTTATGTAATATCATACATTGGCCCGTTTTAATTATTACTAACGATTTCCGTATACAGACCACTGATATCTCAGGCCTTGTAAATGTTAGTAATCCACTAACGAACGATATAAATCCTTTGCTTGGATTTGATTTGAAATAGTGCAGTGATATACAAATACATGAGAACAGTAAATAACGGGACTCATATATTTAAGTATCAAATTCCGCATGAGTTCGTTTGTTCAATTTTACCGCATATGTTTTGAGATGGGACAAGTTTACTATACTAAAGTAATTTCCTGCTAAAATAAGTACAATTGTTGTCGAACACAATATATCAGTTAAGTTTAAGTTTCAATTTCGTATTGTTTGTTATAATAGTAGTAAAACACTAGCGGCCTTATTCATAAAAAGTTATAGCACGCTTAAAGACTCGATATAGTACAGTTGTCAAAAAACGTTATTCATAACAGCATTTTAGACCCAATCAGTTCTATAAACCTATCATAAAGTTATAGAGCCAAGAACCCTACTATAAGAGTGTTTTAACGTCCAAAGATGGCCGATTCATATAACAGCTGATTATAGCTCATACTAATATGAGCACTGATATGACGTCGTCGAGTCGCTTGTCATCAAGAGTGTCAATTTCAGTTTCGTAAACAAAACAATACAACAATTGACATTTTGTTCGATATTTATTAACTATATTTAGTTATTAACAAGTTTATTAAGAATAAATTCTACATAAGAAAGGTGCACAGAACATAGGTAATACTTGTCCACGTCTAAACAATTTTCAATTCTTTGTCGATTTACTTCTTTTGACTTAATTTTTTAAAAATTAAGTAAGTTTATAAACTAAAATAAAATAAACATTCGTGTTTTTGTGATAACAACGACGTAAACCAAGCCGGTATATGTCAAGCCAGATCCAATAATATATTCTTGTACGTAATATTATCTGTGGTCATACTATGTCAATACATTTGTCACTTATCATCTGTGGATTTACTGGTATTTTCGGCAACAAGTCGACCGACTTCAGTATAGTGGCAACATTGTGAACGTATAAATCAAATTAGTGACACTTTAGTTATAGAGGCTTATAGAGCGTTTATGAATACAAACATTTATCGAACGTTCTATAAGCCTAAAGAGATTGTTAACTAAAATATGCTTAAAACGTTCTATAAGACTTTTTTATGAATAAGGCCGTAGGTGTGTAAATTCAAATTTTTATATAATAGGTATTATTACATACGCTCGTAGCTTTGTCCGCGTTGTTTCCAACTGTCTCACTAGATATAACCTCTAAATAAACAAAATTTTCTATAACTTAAAAAAAGTCTATATTTTTTTGAATTTTGAAAATTACTTTTGTTTCAGACAACCCAGGTCCTGGAGGAGCCCGAGGGCGATGGTACAGAAATGTTCGAATTCTTACGAGGTTTCTCCACCGATATTCTTCATAGATTTACATAGTGTCACGCTCGTTGAGATGAGAATATGTTTTATGTAATGGATTTTTTACGTTGCACTGAAGTGATTCGTTCGTGCAGTTAGTACATCGACGTTTATTTGCGTGATATCGATCGTGGTAATCCAAAATAATGTTACTCGTAATATCTTTGATACAATAACGTGATTGTGTTACAATGGAGGTGCTATGTTTATTATATCTTGTTTCTTTTTTATAATACTCGTGCAATGTTGCTTGACTGCGTGTAAATAAAGTGAATTAGACTTGGATTATATAATTATTTAGTAAATTGTTTATAATTGAAAATAATTTGATGTAACTTTGAGTAGCTTATAATTACAAAAACTCGATGTTAAATTTTTGTTTTGTAACATCTTCAATGTTTTTTTTAAATTTAGTCAACATTATAATGTTATATAATATACTGTAAGTTATCTGCAAATAAAATTGGAAAATTCAAACGTGGGAATTGGAATTGCAACAATAGCGAGAAGCACTGGGCCAATTTAGATGATCGTGATATGAGCATTACAATGCAGCGTCTTCAAATTCAGAGTACAATGAGCGATAAATTAATAGGCGTCGTATATAACTGTCAACGTGACATGATATTTGTTTTACTTGGGGTGGATCATGAGCCACCTGTATTTGGCGCTCATTAGCACACAATGATAGAATTCTACTTGTTACTGTCTCCTATACAAGTATCAGCCTATAAGGTTACCGTCCACCTTATATTTCCGAGCCTAGCCAAACAATTGCAGCGTTTAGACCTATTCATACATGCGAGAGTCGAAAATTCATATTCGATGTAAAATTATTTTCATATCGTAATGATCGAAATAAACTGACATGATCACTTCTTTATCAACGATCAGGGATGTACGAGTTCTTTTAGTAAAAAATATTTTTTTAAAATGTTGGCAAAATCGACTATTACACACATTTTGATACAAATAATTATTAACGTCTCGCGACTAGTTTAGAGATGCATATCATATATCAATACTAATCATAATAAATAGTCCAAGAAATAAGGAGTTCAGTGACTTCTGCTATTCATACCAAATAAATGTGAACTAAATATTTGTTATTTAAAATAAGTCGTAGGAAGTACACAACTAATTTGAAATAGTGAGTGCCGCGGGCGACACATCCATAATCCTGTGACGCGTGTTTTGACAGACGCGGTCGAATACTTTTTGTCGAAGTTTTTATGACATTTCGAACTAGCAGTCCATTCACCTCACTCTATTTATAAAGCACTATTTTCACATGTAATTACGCGCATAACAGGCCGCTTAATTACCCTGAACTGCGACAACGGCGCGGCAGTCGGAATTCACAAAAAATCTAATCCGTTGTCGCTGAAATTGCGTCACGTTAATGTTGTGCTTGTCGCGATTCACGCCGTTACCAAAATGGCGTTTGGTCTCTCTACATTATAATATATTTCTTGCCTACAGACATGTCATATTATTTAAATAATGTTAAAATTGTCAGTGTTCTTTATTAAAATATATTTTACCCAACGGTGATGGCCATTCTTAAAATATCGTTAGTTTCGATGTAACCTAGTCATGTAAGTGTTATTTTTATTTCAGAAAACTGTATTCTGACACGTTTATTTGTTTACTTTCCTATACGTATAATTTTCGAGAAACATACAATCAATGAACATGTCAACTGTTTGAACGTTTATTAATTTCGCATCTCCCATCTACAATTGTTAAACATGCGAGGTATATATTAAAATGACGTTTAAATTATTCTGAATAACTTGAATTTATCGATATCCAAACACTGGTGAAACAAGTTATTTATTTAAAATTTGACCGTATATCTCAAACACAAACGGCTCCAATATAATTATAATATACCGTTTGCGTTTTATTACATATGAACGCACATTTTAATTAAATTTTAATAAAAGTTAATGATATGAATTCTGTTCGAAGTCGAGGGCGATATTTGTACTACGACCGTAACGGTACTTTGATGCTCGTGTAAAAATAGTCGAAACGTGCTTATTGTAAGTTTTATCTCATATTATCAATTCAGCTACTCAGCTGCAAAATGTGCCTTTTATTGTATTTATACAAAGTACTTATGTATTATATTTTATAATATTAAATAAAAAAGTATGTTGCCATTTACTTTTGCCGTATTGCATATTAATTACTAATCAGTTGGTTGAGTCTAAGCTAGATATATTATAATAATAAATATAGTGATAATATCTAAGACTAACAAGACTGTTGTCGACGAAGTAAGCGTGTCAAAGAAGCACAGTTTAAACTGTATTTACTATAAGCTTACATTTGTATGTTTTTCTCATATGTATTTCTCCAAAAAAAGCTACAACTGATTTTAACTTTACGTATGAGTGTATACGCTAATAATATGTATACTGCAGTTAAAACCGGTTCTTAGTTTGAACGCCTTTTCTCTAAATAAAAGCAGTTGTTTGTTAACTCAAGAATGTGCTGCTAATCGTAATTAAATGTCAGGTGTAATTGTTTTTAATTAACAAAAAGCAATTTTAACGATAACACCCATTACGCTTAGAACATAGTTCTTGTCGCTTCTGCCACCTGCATTTAAGTAATAAACTTTATCTAATTAAAGGAATTTCGAAAAAAAAACGAATATGACCGACAAATAAGGTCTTAGCTATGGGCCTTACTATCGCGATCTTCCCCATGTTATTATTATTGTATTGTCAAAACAGAAATATTAGATATTATTAGAAATGACAAATATATTAATATATTTAAAATAGGGAGAGCGCGCTTAAACTAAAAATGAGTTTAACTGTATATATTAATTATTTTAAGACGACATGTCCTTTATCGATTTTGGCGTAATAAACTAAATCGTACTATCGATAATCAGTTTTTATTTTTAAAAAGTCATCACTAGTCGCAAAAGTGTTTTAACATACTTATTGATTACTATTTGATTTATAATTAATTTTGTTGCTTACTTTATGGTAAATAACACATGAAGCGGATATTTTAGATACTATTAATACATTAAAGACTTTTAATACATTTTCAAGAATAAATTACTTGTGGCATGTAATTTTCAGTTGTAAAGTACCTATATATTTACAGTTATATTTTATATTTAGTGGTTAAAAAGGTAAATGATAATTTTCTATTTTCCATACATAGGTACTACAAGAATATCATGCTGATGTTGTATGTTGTATTATAATTTACATATTGTGATAAATCCTTATTTTGAATGTTATGATTAGTCATCTTTTGTTTATTATAAAAAACATCGTATGTAAGTTTCTTTATGGTGTCCTTAAATTGAATTTCTATTTCGAGTACACCGAATATTGTATGTATATATAATGCATAATACATTAAGACTATAGTAAGTAAGAAAATGTTGGCAAATAGATGTTTTAATGTGTGTACTTTAATATTTTTCTATATAAAAATATTAAATGTATTCTTTAGTACAATAACAAGACGAAAATATTTCAAATTCAATATCGCATCAAAATAATTTAAATATTTCACAAGAAAATTGTTTATTGAGATATTTTCGGAAAATAAAAATATATATATTATATAAATAAATAAGCTTTTATTCTTTTATATAATTTTGAAACTACGAACAATTAGCTCCCGCTATTGTCTAAGCATAAAGGTTATATTTAGCGTCTGTTTTACGACGTTCTTTAAAATCTATTAATAAGTACATATTGCAAAATACACGTTTTATTATTTCTAGAAAGTTGTTTTTTAGCCTCACTCCACCATATTGCATAGCAATTAAAAATTCACACGTCCATTACCGACAAGAACAGTTAAAATCCATCGGAAATAAAATAACAACCGTCACGGGTTATTTATTCAAATGCTATTTACCTATTGACATAGTAGCCATGTCCCCACAGACGCGCTTTGCAAGTACACTGTACTCTGTGGTATACCTACTCCGAGCGAGTGGTGGGCGATAAATAATCGATTACTGTAATCGTATAGATATGTGATAATCGACTCATTACTTATTATGCTGTAACTTTCCAATTTTGTCTGAATTCCTTGTTCGCTCACAATGCTTTTATTGATTAAAATAATTGCAAACTTATTTATCTTGACGTATAGCAAATAATTGCAATAAAGCAATCGTATGAATTTCCAATATTTTGAACAGTTTGAACATTTCCAACATGAAGACCAGTAAGTAGAAAAAGCCAGTAGTTAGATATTATTTTGAATATTATATTTAATCTTTTGTCGTTCATTTTTGCACAGCTGTAACCGTACCTACTTAGTAATATATCCAGAAACTACAAAACTCGATTTCTTTACCTACAATATACAATCGCCCATCAATTATATTTATAATTTGCGTGTCGTCGATCGCAACCTATTGCCACCAAAAAGTAGTAATCACTTAGAAAATGTTTTTTACGTCTATTACTTGCTTCTTTTAATTTTATTTCCTTTCTATTTGCGATATAAGTGGCTTAACAACCGGTAAATATTTTTAGTTTGTTGGTTACTTCGAGATTAAATTTATGTCCCAAGGTAAGTACTTTCCGATCTAGAATGTGGTTTTTTCTTATGGGCAAAAAAAATAAAATTTCTGTACGCTATTTCCCAACGTTTTTCTTTTTTGTTGCTATTTAAATACTACTTTAGTTGATTTAAATAACTAATTTTATTTAAATTTCACGAAATATTGTTTACAAAAAATGAAGATAAGTATAACACAAAATACTCGACGGACAAACGGACAATGACCTCTTAAGACGTCTATTGATGAAAGATTGCACGAATCTTACCAATAAGGCTTTAACCTACAACTTTGGTAGGATATTGTTACCATTCGTGGACTGAGGCATAATGATCTGTGAAACAACTGGACTGTTATATATGAACTTGTTTCAACGCCCAGCATTGTTGTAAGTATATCATGTTTATATTTAAATGATAACTACGTATATTTAATTATTTCAGGTAAAAGCCTTATTACTACATAAATGTCTTCTAATAAGCTTTGTAATGTAACAAAATCACGGAATTTTGTTCGTACTTATGTACGCATGTTAAATAAACTAGGGCAAAATATGACTATCTACGTTACAAAACCAGTGTTTCCGATAGTAGCAGTTCATTAAATTTTCTTGTTGGCTTAATTATACCGTCGAGTTTATAGCTTACATTATTGTTCCATTACAGAACAACGGCATCTTTTAGTATTGAGAGCTTTCGAAAATTACAATCAGTTGTCGAGATTTTATACTTCACACAATATATGTAAATTTATACATTGTCATTTAACAATTGAAGTATTAATATAAAATATAAAATATTTATATTTTTTACTAATATGTTTTCTAATTTTTCAGTTTAGAAAATAAAATGTTTGTACAATAAGGTGTGTATCTGCAGGTATTTGAGTAGGTATAGGTAATAAATTTTATACGTGACTAACGGTACCTACTAACGTCTGTTTTTAAATTATGACGAAAACGATGATAACATTGTGCTGGAATAAAAATCAAGTAAAACAATAAATGCCTGTCGACTTATTTTTCTGATTTCGAGGCTCGGCGCATGCATATTTCAAAAATAAAAGTCTGAATCATTCTAATGTAACCACAAAATTGTTATAGAAGAAATAAAAATATTTCTTTAAACTTACCTACATAATAGATAATCATTTACTCGACGTGACATAATGCTCCGTTTTTCGCTAAGTAAAACTTAAAATGTTCAACGGCGAACTAAAATTAAATTCAAGTCAAATTTTAATAAGCAATTTAGAGCCGCAAAAGTCAATGTGACACGTACCAAATTCATGAAGATTAAATTTTAATATTAAAAATTAGGAATTGGCAAAAAAATATTAACTTATTAAATTCTTTCGCTTATTTTTTATTTTTTTTTTTTATTTTTATTAGGGAAACATACAGCATATCGTATATTACAACTTAATACAATAATAATAATAATTTAACACTTATGCCAGTTAAGTTTCCACTACTGTTTAAACAGGGAAGTAGACTAATTTTGATGTTATACAAAATATAACTATTTATAACTATTTACGACAAAGTAAAATTTTAACGTAATATGGTTATGGTTAGTTACTAATAAGTATTTTTCACAAGATTGTAAAATTTACTTAAACTATTTTGAAACAGATCAATGTGGTTGTATCTTCTATTATGACTATTACAAGATCTTAGAATAAAAGAGTTTTTGAAATAGTTAGTTTTACAAATAGGTATTGAAAAAGTATCCTGAGAGCGAGCGTTAAAACGAGGACATTTTAATAAAATATTACTAAGCAGATATGGAGAATCAATTAAATTATTTAATATTTTGTAAAGAAACATTTGGTCTCTTTGTTCTCTACGTTCTTCAAGTGGCAAAAAGACAGAATCAGGAAAAGTAAATTTGTTTCGCAACCTCCTGATAAATTTGTTTTGTATATTTTCAATTAAGTTGACATATTTTGCATATTGTGGATTCCAAACAGTTGACGCATACTCCAAATGTGACCTAACGAAAGCATTGTACAAAATTATAAAGGTATGAAAATTTTTAAAATCTGCACCTTGCCGAAAGATAAATCCGAGCATTTTATACGACTTCATCACGATTTTCTCAATATGCTTATCGAATATGAGTTTGTTATCTAGTTGTACCCCCAGGTCTCTCACCTCGGTTACCCTTTTTAATTTAGTATTAAATATGGAATAGTCAAAAATTATTTGTTCTTTTTTTCTGGAAAATGTAATTACACAACACTTGTCAACATTAAGTTGCAAATTGTTAGCAATGCAATATTGTCCTAATTTATTTAAATCCTCTTGTAAGTGAAAACAGTCTTGATTATTTTTTATTATCTTAAAAATTTTAGTGTCATCAGCGTATAATAAAACTTGAGAATTTTTGAAACAATTAGTTACGTCGTTAATAAAAATGTTAAAAAGTAAAGGGCCAAGGTGAGAACCCTGTGGTACACCCGACGTTACAGGAATAAAACTAGACGTATATCCTTTAATAGCAACAGCTTGAGATCTTTCGCGGAGATAAGATGTAAGCCAACGTAGAAGGTCACCATGTATACCGATGTTGTTAAGTTTTTGTAACAACAAATTGTGCGATATCTTATCAAATGCTTTCGAGTAATCAGTGTATACAACATCTACCTGGAAACCAGCTTCCATAGCACTCAATACTGTATGTAAGAACTCACACAGATTGGACTCAGTGGATCGTTTATTAATAAAACCATGTTGGTTACAGGTAAGTAGAGGCCTTAACAATGGAAATGTCGCATCATAGACAATCTTTTCAAAAAGTTCTGGAATAACTGACAATTTAGATATACCGCGATAGTTTTTTATATCGTTTTTATTTCCAGACTTATAAATCGGCGTAATTAAGGATTTTTTCCAAATAGCTGGTAATAATCCATCGTCCAATGATTTTTTGAAAAGCATTGTTAAAGGAGCACATAACACTTTACTGCAGTTTTTTAAGAAAATGGGATGTATTCCATCTGGTCCGTAACCCTTGGATGTATCTATGTTCCATAGATATCGTTCTACTTTTTCGTCAACAATCTCGATAGAGCTGATGACAGTCTGATTTGCGCTAGTAGTATAGTGATCCATTGTTTGATTTCCTCTATTATCCTCAAAAACTGAATGAAAATAAAAATTAAACATATTTGCTATATCGTGACCATTGTATCCAACTTGAGAGTTAAAATACATTACATTAGGTATAGATGTATGACCTTTTTTAGTCTTTATATAGGACCAAAACTGTTTTGAGCTGAAACGAATATTATTTTCTGCTCGTTCCAAAAACTCATTATAACACGTTCCTTCTAAGTTTTTTGATTGTAGTCGTAATTCAGAGAACTTGTTATAATCGCTTTGTTGGCCATAAATTTTCCATTTTTTGTGAAATTTTAATTTTTTATTAATTAATTTTATCAAGGGTCGCGTAAACCAGCGTGGATATTTATTGCCCTCATTTATACACTTAGACGGAACAAATGTCTCTATAATGTGATTTACGATTTGATAGAACGTATCAACTGCCTGACTAATATCTTTGTTTTTAAATTCGTGTTGCCAGTTGACTTTTGCTAATTCAAAATTAATTTTATCATAATCAGCGCTGTGAAAGCGACGTACAACACGAATAGCAGGATTTAAATTTCGCTCAATAGTATTCATATCAACTTCAATACAAAGGGAAGGATGATGGTCATCTTCAGGTTCTGATAAAGGGTTCACACGAGATATGTTACAATTCAGGTTGGAAAATACTAAGTCTAAGAGCCTGTTATTTAAGTTAAGAATATGATTTAATTGTTGTAATCCAGTAAAATTCATAAAAACAAATACTTGATATACAAGGAGACATTCCGAGGGATTTAAAATGTAAATTGAATTATTATTATTTAATGACCAAACAGCATCTCGTATATTAAAATCGCCCGTAATAATTATATCATCTTGTGAATTTTCTATAATCAAATCAGATATAAATTCAAAAAAATTAAGGTGTGAATCCGTTTGAGAATTATTCTGTGGAAAGTAACAACAAAAAAGATGCAGAATTTTTCTAATAATACCGCGTTTAGTAATAATTTTTATGTAAGTGACATCAGCACTAAAAAGGTTAGGCAACTGAACATTTCGCACATCAACATCAATTTCGCGACGGACCGCTATCAGAGTACCACCTCCCTTTGTCATTTCTAACTGCTTATAATCACGGTCGTTACGATAAACATTATATCGAGCATCAAATAATTCACTGTCAAAGATTCCAGGTAAAAGCCAAGTTTCTGTCAGGCAAATAATGTCATAATTGCAATTAAGCATGTTTTTAAAAAATTGATTAGTTTTAGTCCGTAAACCTCGGACGTTTTGATAAAAAATATTTAAGAACATGTTGAATACTTAAAATACAAATAATAATTGTATATATTACATATCTGTAATAAAAATTCTTTCATAGTTTCTATTTCTAATAAGTCATAAATAAATGATTCCCGCAATGAACGCTGCTCAGATAAAACGAATAAAGTCATAAAAGAATACACAACACTAACAATAAAATAATAACTAAAAAAGTCATGAAAATGGACATTAACTAAAAAAGTAAAGTTACAAAAAAATACTAACAAAATAAAATTAGACACTTGAAACTTATGTTTTAAATAAAACAATTTCGCACTTATACGATTTTTTTTAAACAATCTTCAGAAGTGATGTGCAGGACAGGCGAGCTTTCTGTGCGTCTAACCATAATCGTGCAGTTACGTACCCAACAAAACAAATAACCCTTTTCCCTGGACTTTCGCTTTGCCTCATTGAATAAACTTTTATTGCGAGTAGAAAGGTGATCATTAACGTAAATTTGATTTTGCATCCCTGAAAATCCTATATCGCAAGCTCTTATAGTTTTTAATTTTCGAAGCGATGACAAGAAATCGTCTTTTTTGTAACGAGCTTGCATCTTTAAAATAATAGGTTTAGGTCTGATTTCATTGGAATCATTCTTAGTCGCTACTCTTGTGACAAAGTCTATGTCAGTAAGCGGGTTCAAAGGGAAATTGCACTTATCGGCGAGCACTTTTATTAACTGTACAAGGTTTTCGCCTTTCTTTTGGGGAACTCCACTGATTTGGATATTTGAACGACGAACCCATTGTTCATTCTTGTAATGGCTATCCTTTAAATCTTTCATAGAATTCTTCAACTCATTTAACTCCAATTCGATGTTATGTATTTTTGTAACTTCCTTGTCAAAATTATTAACTTGATCCATAACCATATCAATTGATGATTCAACGAGCTTAATTTTTTTTGTCCATTCGTTTACAGTATCGGTAACTTTTTTAAATTCATTGGTTATAAAACTTTTAAATGATTCAATAGATGAATTTAAATGAGTGAAGCGTTCATCAAAGTGGTCTATTATAGATTTAGTATTCAAGTTCGAATAGGGCTGTGCAAAATCTAAATTAGTTTCGTTGGCGACATTTGGTGTAATGGGACTTATATTATTATTTTTTTTGGTCTGTTTACAACTTGGACATTTCCATTTAGCTTTATTCATTGGTAGAATCTTTTTAAAGTCTGCAAGCGAAATTCCCACGCAGCCATGATGATATATATTTAAGCAAGTAGTACATTTAATAGATTCTTCAACTTTTAATAAGCATGAATAATTTTTACACTCCATTCTATTTGCTTTTAAAAAAATGTAGGTAAGTTTTAATAAGTTAACACAGCGTATTCAATTTACCTTACTCTTCGATAAAAGCTCGCGCCCAAAAAGTCGTAAGCGCCGTGTATATCGCGTACTTACGCGTTCTCTTCAAATGGTATGCACTTCAATGTAATTATTGTGATTCTTTTAGTATTTTATATATTTTTATTATACTGTGTCTTTGTATATTATTAAAAACAAGCACAAATATACTTTAATACTTATTAAACAACATGAAATCAAAAAGTCACTTCCAATAACACTTTTATAAGGAATTAGGGATTATTTTATATAGCACAAACGATATAGCACCGTACGCACCGTATAATGCCACTATATGTTATTATATATAATGTATATTAGTTTTTTCAGCTCCTCGCTTCTCCGACAAAAAGCAATATAGTGTCAAATAAACTCGATTCTTTGTTGTATTTAATTCATAAAAAAAGTATATCGATAACACTTTCTAGCATTTATTAAAGATGAATGTTAGTGGAAATAAATCGGTGAATTCATGAGCACCCTACAAGGAGAGCTTCGTCATACAAATCCTAAGTGACAGCTGAAGGTAAGCTCGGGTCGACGGTCGCGGCATGTCACCGAGCGCGTGCGCGTCTAATGGGCGCTTATTAGTTCTCTCCTTCTAATTAACCCAATGAGAAATTGCAGTACAAATGTCAGTAAAATCATAGCCAACGACCACCTTGACAACGTAATTTATTATGGCTTTGATGTATATTATTTATGTGTTATAATATTATGTGAAATAATATTAACAGTTTATTTTGAGCTACTTTTTTAAGTTTAATATGTATCACATATTAAAATATATCCTCACCTCAATTACTTGTCATGTCGATGTCAAAAGATAAATAAGCTCCTTTGTACATTTTAGAAATATGTTAAATATCTCAAAATGCTTTGATGAACACATCATCAAGACGTTAAGAATAAAAACAAGTCTTTGTTTTCAACAAGTTATTATTTGTAGATTCTTATAAAGCATTTTAACAAATTAAATGATGAATTTTGCTATCCATTACATTATCTCTCAACATTAATTGATATTACACATTTATTTATCTAAATGAACGTCAAATAAATGCATACAAATTTTATCCTACATTTTTATAGCCCATTATCACTATTGTATTAAACACATTTACGAAATGATTGTAATTTTTCTGTTACTAAATTGCGAGGTGCGATCTGCATCGTCATCCTTCTTCACTGTTGATTCATCCGTGTTATATTCATTAATTTATTTTAAGACGATAGCATCTTGATGGATGTATGTACATTATTACAGGTAGTACGTTCTATGTTTTCCTCTAATGGACACATCGATATCTGATTTCTCTGGGGGCGTACCGTACGGTCCAAATGGCGACTATCAATAGGCCGAAACCGATACTCAAAACAAAAATAACGCTATTAGCGCGTCGTTGTTAGTTTTTTTGCGTTGACAAAAAAGTTCTCGTCCGATCTCATTATGGCCAGCAAATTGGACATGGCATTGTAATTATAACGTGCGATATTTAAGTAGTAATTAAAGGGGTCGAGGCGTGGTTAATCGACAGGTGTAGGAGCGACAGTGCCGCGTTGATGACCTAGTGAAAGCCGCTCCGCAAACACTCTGGCAGGCGGACGTCGAGAGGACTCTTGACCGCGACACGGTCAATATAAGTATGAACGGGAACCGCACCGACTCAGACCACAACCTACATCAACCACAATGCAGGCCCGGCGCAAATGGAAAAATACCTGCATAAGTGAACGGAAACAATAGCAATGCTACGTGCGAACTTGGTGGCAGATGTAAATCCGTTACTTACCTGGCGATCTGAACTAGTGAGCCAGATATATTTAGTAGAAAGTCACGTTGCACTGGTCGTTGTCTCAATAATCATCTGTTATATTGTATGCACAATGCATATTGTTACATACCTAGTATAAAAATATTTAATTCAAATAAAACTGATATATTATTTATTCTTATCCCTTAAATAATTGTCATTAAAAGAAACAATATTCAATTAAAACACAAAATTTAATACGCGATTATATTGTAGTTCTTACAATACAAAAAACATTAATTTAAAACAAGTTTAACAAAGCAATGAAAATATCAAATTTACAACAGCAATACGATGTAGCAACAACGATTGCTACTATGTATATTTTATATTCCATATACATATACATACAGCGTGTATTTGCTTACTCTGATATACTGCGGGCGACGCAAATTAATAAAACCTTTCCAGACAATTACGAGGTACCTAACATAATTAGAGAGCAGGTTCCCTAGGGACCCATTAAGCCACCGTGGGCAGAGCCGCCGGCAATGTTTTGTAAAATAAAGTCAGCTAGGATGTGAATGCATTGCTCTAGAATGTGAGGACAGCCCGGAGCACACGACTCGGCCGGCAATTAGTGCGCGGGTCTTAACGAACTTATTAATTGTATTTTTTAGTTACTGTCTTCAGGCGGCTCGTCTAATTTGAATGTAGAACAATGAATTCTTCTAAATAACGGTTCTTTATTAGAAGGTGCATACATTACATTGGAAACAAATAGAACGAACACACTCGTAGGTTATTAACCGTAGGATCGTAAAATAAAATTAACTCATACCAATAATTATTTTTAATGGCTGTTCACACGGAGTGGAGGCTCTGACGCTTATCACCAATAAGTTGTGTTTGTTCTGCTCGCTATTTCGTTATAAGCTTGAACTATTCGAAAAATTATAAATAGATATACTTTAGAGTAGAGTTAATCTGGCAAGAAATATTATATTTAGACGTTTACTCTTTATGTTAAACCACGATCTTATGCTAGAAAATTGCATTGTATATAAATATACGAAAATAAATTTTGATTGAATTATAACTAAAGTTATGTAGGCTTTTTTTATATTTAAAGAAAATTATAATTTTAAAATATCTTTGTAAAATATAAACAATGATATTAGTAAAAGATGAATTTGTAGTAGTAAAAACAAATAGCAATAAAGTTTTTAAGTTTAATGGCTATAAACAAGAGTGGAACTTTTGCTAAGTCCGTTATTGTGCCCAAAGCTCAATTATCGATTAGTAATCTTATATTACTCAGAAATGATATTTCGATTCGGACATTTTCCTACCTACTAGTGATCAACCTCCTAATTATAATTGTGTTTTGAATATTTATAATGTACCTATTATCAGTATACTTTTAGATACATCATTGTAAACATTTTTAACTTTTCTAAAATTAATTAAATTCCTCACAATAAATATTGCACGGCCATACAGCTGTTTAAGAGCCTTCCATCAGAAGTGCCAACAAACAAAAGTTGTAATAACATTACAGAAATTACACTGTACGGGACTTGAACATATAATTTAATTGGCTACAGTACTTGTACGCGCAATGGATAAGTGAATAAGAATATAGGAAACTTCATGTCAATAATTAATCTTCAGTGATAAGTAAACTCACACGAGTAAACGTGTTTTATTGCCTATTATAATAACAGCATCGCATTTATATGCAAATTTATTTATTTCAATAGCGTATACAGAGGATGTTACGAGAAGCAAATTATTTTACAATCATCAATACGGCTGTAGCTTTGCAACAGCACAATTAAATCAATCAAGTTTATCGCACAGATTGACGCTTAGCTGTTTTAATTAGTAGAGAGAAAAACAGATAAACATGCAAATTTAGAGTGAAGTTCACACGAACTGGAGATAGAATCTAAGAGAATAAATAAAATTAAACTGTCTACGAGTCCAAGCAAGACGTTGAATTAGAAATATCACTAGTATAATCATGAATTTAAAGTTGGCATTACCGCAATCTTGATCGCATTAAGGATATATTGTAAATACTTACGCTTTATATTGATAGACTTAGTACGGCTATAAAACGGGTAGAGGTACTTCCGGTTGCACATATATATATACATATATATTTGACTAGACTAATAATAATTAATTACTACTTATACGGCTCTCACGGCGCCATCTTGGCGCAAATGAAACGTATCTGATTGTTAGTGAGTTCAATTCCCTCGGAAAATTTTTAATTACCTGTGTTTGAAACAAGTTATTCTTAACATTTGTTTTAATTACTGGTAATTTTCCAGTAAGACAAGATAAATAAATAAATAAATCTAACATTAGGTGTTCTGAATATCACCGAGAAAGTAAAATGAGAAGTGAAGAAAGTAAGTTGTTGGTTGTGGCGTGTGTTGTGTTGTTGTGAATGCTGGTCCTGTAAAATATCTCAGAAAAGATACGGCAGGTGCGTTCACGGAGTGGCTGAACTCAACGTCGATTCATCTTCCTAAGCGGGATAATAATGGCTGAACCCACAGCCTTGCCGCAATAGGCAGACACTGTCCTACGCCACGATGCCGTGAGAAAAATGTAATAATAAATTATTCTAAAGAGTTATCAAGATAGTAAACATAGATACTCATTTGAAATCGGTCTACTACTATCAAGAGATCATAACTCAGTGATACCATGTTTATTTTAACAACTTCTAACAGAGGGAAAGGTGACGTAGAGATTTAAGCTTTACATTACATTTATGTCAATATAATTATTGCCGTGTATTTTTTTAACATTATTAAATGTAGATACAGTAGGATGAATCCATTTCACATTTACCTGTTGCTAATCAAAATTTCACCGGCACTGCGATAAGAGAATAAAATATAGCCGTGTCTCGGGAACAGGCTTGACGGATGTTTAGCTTATCAACACAAAACCGCAACTGATTTGAAGTAAATCGACGGATCGTGACCGAGCCGTTTAATCATAAGCATCTAAGCTAATTAGAGTAGGTCGCGATCCTCTGGGACGAGTAATGAAAATTACAACTAAAGCTGGTTGAAAGAAAATTACACTTCGCATGGAATTCACGATGGTAGGTACGAGGATGGAGTTCCAAATGCCACTAAAATCAATTACGGTCTTAAATCTAATGTTAGCCTAACGACGTTAAACATTTCTAAATATGGGCACGGTGGTTTACCTTTCGTATTCTATGTTAAGCAAATAATGGACAATAAATTAAAAATATTTTTTACTTTTTTGTATAAGAACTCATTTGGAGTATACTTTGTAGTAAAAACAAACCTTAAATATACCTTACTACGAATAATTAAGAAATGTTTCGATTTACTGTTTACATTGTATTTTAATTGTAAAGGAAAAATGGACAATGTTTTTTGTATTGTCTCCATTCTATTCATCATAAAATACGTGGAGACGTTCAATCAGTTATTAACTATACTGTAAGCCTATTATTATAGTAGTGCTGAGCTGTTGCAGGAATCATACAACTCAATCGCGGACAGGACATCGATCAATTTGATGGCGATGTAATAAGGCGCGAGTGGATGATCATGGAGGAAATATCAGGACTTATCTTAGCGTCTAATCCAAATAGCTATATGTGAATGCACTGAAGTACGGACTGCAAATAACACTTGCAATTAGTTACGCGGATTTCTTTTTTGGTAATTCTCTAATAAACTTATTCATAATTTTTTTTTTTATAATACTAAATCTATAACTCAAGTAGTACATTTAGATTCGTTATAATTTATTTAGTACCTAATTTGTAACAAAAAAGGTTCTATATACATGTATTCTCTGTAACCGGTTGCAGCTCTAAATTTTCTAGTTTCATGAACAACTAGACAAGAGAAACGATTAATATATTATAATTTGCGGTGGTATTTCTGATGGTTATAAATTAGTAAATCTATCGACTATCAGCAATTATACTGTTACATTGCGAAGCCCTTGTTCTCGACTGCGAAGCTTTGGCGCGGTTGATCAGATTATCTGCACTCAAGAACGCCGCTTTCACATCCAGTTATTCATTACTAGATCATTTATAATGAAATAAATGATTAATGAAACGAATAATTAAAATTTTATAGAAAGATATATCGACCAAACTCGAACTGCCCGCTATAAAGTATTAATAGAGCTAGGTAGATGATTATTATATTATTACTATTATGGGACACATCCAAAAATTTTGTGAATTTATAAAATTATTAAAACCGAATATATATAATAAAATCGGTAGTGTGCTATTAATTAAGCTTAGTTACTATTTGCGTGCGTGATATCACATAAATCAAATAGGTAGTAAAGCAGTTGCATTTTATATATAAAAGGCTTAGCTTAAAGATGATAATCCAGATACGAATCGACGAAGCTTACACGCGCCAGGAAATTAAAGCTGTATTACAGGAATACTCGATTTATTTAACTCTTTCCTATATTCGTAATCCCATTACCTTTGAAAAGTCTATCAATATAATAGTGCAATAATAAAACTACACATATTCACAATAATAACATTATTTTTACGGAGACGTATATAGCAGCCGTCGTGCGAACACGGCACCTTGTCCCTTTGTCTCTATTACGGCCTGTCCAATCCACCTTATCTACATGTGTACCGTTTGTACCGTTCGTTTGGTATCACTCCATATGGATGTTGATCTGTATTATCACATCAGGTAGTTTGTGGTCGCACGGTAACTGGTAAGGGTCCATTAGCATACAAGTAAATATCTTGATCTGCTGCGGTGCACTGCCTCGCTGCAGATTGCTAGCCTTACTTCCGCACTATACTGAATTCGGTACAAACACCGACTAACATTGCCAGTGCACGTTTACTTGTTAGCGTGATTCCCAAATGATTACGATCTCACTGCGTACGGAACTCCATTGTAGCAAGAAATGCGCGAGCGCAGTGGCCCTTTCTACGTTCACATTACCCAAGCCATATTTCACTTCAAGTGACATGCGGACTATTCACAAGTAGGTAATTTGAAGTTCACTAGTTTACCTACATGCAATATTGTTATTCACAAGTAAATCTCCTTTTGATGTACAACCTGGTGACAAGCGCAACAACTTTCGCCTTTAAATTAATGGAGGACTTTGTTTATATTAGCATAATAAAATCACAGTCTATGAAAGAAGCTTTAAAGAAAGTTTAGTACTTTTAATAATTATTACTAACTTAGCAATAAGCTGATATTGTAATAATATTGATGGTAATAGACAAAAGGTTCCTGCTACAAATTAATAGCAGATTCTTAAACTCTCAAATTGTAGGCGTGTTCGCATCTACTGTTGCTGGTTACGATATTTATAAAGAAATGTGTATTGACAAAAAAATGTATTTGAACTTGATACGTATTTTCATATATAGAGTAATATATCATATAAGATCTTTATATATATATATTTTTCTTATTGCGAGAATATAAATTTGTTTCTCATTTGGTTAACACTAGCCAGTAGGTAATAGTCACAAGTTTTATCATATTTTTGCAAATTAGACAAAATTCGACTAAACTCAAGATTAAAAGTTTACACAAAAAATTACTTTGCACCAATGTTATTAGTAGAAACCTATACAATGCGTAGGATGACGGCGCCAGTCTTTGTTGGCTGTATAGCCCTCAGCAAGTTACTCCATATAATCTATTGACTTAACTGCTCTTGTCATGTTTAACCGGTAATATATTACACACATTGATCAGCTTTGAACGTTCATTTCTACTACATCATTAGAAACTATAATATTTTATGGCATATCATGTAACTAATCACGAAAGTCCCAACGATATGATGTGAAGAATTGTATCGTAAATATAAATAACTGCAAAATTACTAAGTATTTAGGAAGAACGGTGTCGAAGTTCAAAGAGTTAAAAGGCGTAAGAGTAGGAAATTGCATATAGGGGAAGCGGTGTCAGTTGATAAATAAAGAACAGGCCGTAGAAATCGTTAAGAAAGGTCACGGATGTCGCAGGCAATTGGCGTCTGTGCCTTCCTGACCTATTGGCCGTCGCATAACTCATGTACATGACAACAGTGTAATGTTAGATTATTAATATTTAATTGAATTGCAACAGAAAGCACGTTTGATACTCACGGAAGCTACATATATCAATAAAATTACGTATATGAATTATTGTTATTTTACTATGTTATAGAATAAACAGTAGGTATAATGGACTTTAATATGTAAACTTTTAAAATAAATAAAATACTTATAATGTGAACAACAATATTTAAGTACTTGGTATATATTTAAAATAGTTGTGGGTTGTGGGAAATTGCAATCGGCCGAGCCACAGTAAATAAATAATCTCTAGAATAAGTGTGGCTGACCTCAGACTATAACCTGTACTGCATTGATAAGCACATATTAATATTTAAATCATATATTGAACATTTAGAGAGAAAACAAATATTAATACTTATTATAGACAAATTTTCTGTGAACTTGGATTCTATCACCTTTATTTTCTTGCTTATCAGAATTTCCCTTGATACTGCTCGTCAGGAAATCATTTTGATGCACTCGACAATTGAAGACTAAGGACGGATAAGGATTTAAAAGTTCAAAAATAAAAATCATACTAATGGCACTGATTAAAACGGCCAAAAGAAGACAAAATTTCTCATACTCCGGCATTATCTGCCTATCTCCATACACATATAATAGTCCTCGCCGCTTACCTCTTCTTATACTCTTTAATTTCTAACTCATCTTACATAGGGCCAGTCTAATTTTCTGTGCCCAAGTTTTAAATCTAAAGGTGTTGTGGCGCAGAGGCGTAAGCGTCTGCCTGGAAATGCGACGGTTCTGCATTCGATTCCCACTCGAGGAAGATTTTTCTATTTCCATTTTCTTCACTCTGGCAACTAGGCAAAGCGCGGCGTTGAGTTCCGCCACTCAACACGCAATGCCTCGAAAAAGGCGGAAAGCGGGGACGGATAAAAGCAGGGACTAAGAAACGGAGTGTCTTAACACTAGGTTCCAATAGTTCCTGCAGTTCCCTCTGCCTACTCTGCCATGTGCGGAATAAAGCGTGAAGCTAAAAATATATACATTTATATATGTTATGAAAAAAAATACTGTGATAAGATAAGAAATTAAAAATAGTAAATACTTAAAATATATCACAAACTTTCTATACGATAAATTGACGAGTTATAAGAAAGAAAATCAACAATATTATTTAACAATATTGTAATACAAGTGTGTAATCTATATAGTTTTATTTTGATAAATAAGAAAAATGTATAAGTTACTAGTAAAATTAGGTATAATAAATCTTCTGCCTTAATATCAAATAAATATTTTGTCTCAGATAAGAATGATCTGCTTTCTTGCTTATTAAGCGCCATCTAGACAAAAAGCGGCAGTATTTTTCTATTCAATATTGTAATGTTACCAGATCTTAAAAAGCAATTTATGAATAGGAAATATTTTTATGTTATTTATAAAACTGTCAAAATGATATTTGTATTAATAAACTGTTCCTGTATAAAAATTATAAAATAATTGAGTACATACTGTTTTAAAAAAATAATGGCAGCACTTAACTATGAATAAAATCTAAACATTTCGTTTGCATAGAAAATTATTGATGATATTAATAAAATATATTTACCTTCAAAATTATTCCTAATCATTTTAAGACCTCAATGGAATAATATATGAATTGAAAGGTCTTAACCTTAATAATTATACATAAAAGAAACAACTAACAAATAATATAAACAGTAAATAATAAAATAAATAAGAATTCAAATAATCATTATAGCTAATTTGTCAAATATTTTCCCGCTTTTTGATCAGACAGCGCTAATTTGCATTGTTGCAAATATATATCGAGAGTTGACATTCTATCTCCGTAATATATTTCCTATTACTCTGTGACATCAACATTTTTTATCAAGGTGGAAAATACATACCATGCTCAGTAAATCAAAATGCTGATGAGATGATAGTTAATATTTATTTTTTTTTTTAAATATAAAATGCAATAAATAGTTGAATCTGTTTCTTGATTTATCTAATTATATTTTATCTGACAAGTACTTCTAATTTATAAAAATGACACAAGCCGAAGCACAATTTTCATTCTTTTTTTCAAATTCTCTCTGACTACCCCATAATTTTAAGTAATTGAAAATATTAACACGATTTTAATATTATTTTTTAGGTATGATAATAAAATTACGTAAAAGTTTACTAAAATATGGAGAAGGTAAAAATTATTATTGCAATATCAAAACGTTTCTACGCAATTGGCTCTTACCTTTATACGTCACACACATGTGTGTGACAAAAATGGTGCCCGTTTACCAGCTGGCACTAATTTTCTGATCACATAAAAATATCAACAACTATCTTTTCATTGTAGTGGTATGGCGTCTGTCCTGGATTTAGTTAAACATTACCAACATTCTATTGAAAAATATCCAAATGATGAACAAAAGGTAAGTTGTGAGTTAAATCTGCTGAATGTTGTTTGCGAATATCCTCTGATATGTAATTTAATAATAAAATCTGCACAACAAAAGCCGTTGAAAAGCTTGATGACTTAACAAAGAAATTATAGAAGTTAACTTACCACAAAGATCTGAGGCGTTCTTTTTTCCTACAAAAAATGTCGAATATTTTCCAACAAAATAACAAAAAAAAAATTAAACTATTTTTATAAGGTCGTTTATTAAACAAGGAATTATTTATTAATAATTAAAAGCATGACATAATTTGGTCTAAGAAAAAAAATTTTGTGCACAAACAAATTCGTGTCATCCTTGTTCTTATGTCAATTATAATCATCCATTACACTTTGTAAAATCCAAAAGAATAGCATAACACAATAACAAAGAAAATTGAACTTTATCACGCACTTTCAAACTTTGCATCTAAATTATTATCAATAATTTTGAAGTCAATTATAATTATTACATTTCAGATTTTAAAATGTATCGACAAATTATACAATCTAGATGTGACAGTCCAACATTTACAAGAAACAGGTGTTGGTCGAACTGTAAATGCTCTGCGAAAAGAACCAGGAGACGTGGGCCAAGCAGCCCGAGCCCTTGTTTACAAATGGAAAATGATGGTAGCAGCTGAAGAAAGTGATCAAGAAGATCATAATACTGATTGTGAGCATAAAACTAAATTTAAATTGACAAAAAATATTTAGTTAAATGCATGTTACTACAAATGTATTTATAATGTCATATAATAAAAGCTATATTTTATTTAACTTTTTTTGTTGAGTTCTTTTTCCTTTTTAATATGAATATTCTGCTTTAGCTACTAGCCACAATGGGCATGAAAGTGAAACTAGTTATGACAAATATTCAAATGACTCAAGGAGTAAACATAGTAGGCATGAAAAGCAAGATAGAACACATAACCCGGAAAATAAATCATATAAACAAACAAATGGAGATTATGGCAGTAAGAGAAAATATCAAAGTTGCGAGGTAAGCATTTTGATATACTTCTATTGAAATTTATAATTATAACAAACAAATAGTATGTGTTATGTTAATAATAGTGTAAAAATTTTAATGATATAATAGAGTATTTTTTAAATGTGCCATTATTAACAGGTTAATTTCATATAAAAGTTAAAAAATACTTAATTGTTATATATTGGCAATATAATTATATTTATCCTTGTGCATCTTTTTCTAAGTGCTTATATAATTTATATATATTTAACAAATCATCATATTAAAAATCAATTTAAATTTTATAGGAAGAGGAACCAGACACAAAAAAATCAAAATACTCAAGTACAAAAGATAATGGTTACAAAATAAAAGCAGAAAGCAAAATAAAATCAGAGCCAGTAGAAAGTGAAGATGACAGTTCACAAAGTGATAGTGAAAGCGAAAACTCACTTACATCAGAAGAAGAAAAGAAACCTGATGTGAAACGGAAACCTGAAAAAAATGAGGAAAATAGAAAATCAAAGATCATCAAATCATTCATCTCATAGTAAGGATAAATATAAGCATGAAAGTCATACAAAATTAGATAAAGAAAAAAGGAAAGAGCATTCAGAGGAAAGGCATTCATCTGAAAAATCATCTAAAGATAAATTACATCATTCTCAAACACATAAAAGTTCAAAAGAGTATAGCAAGAGTCATGATAAGAAAGAAAAAGAATATAAGTCAGAGGAAAAAGAAAGAAAACACAGGGAGGAATCAAGCAAACATTCAGAAAAACATAGGTCCAGTAGCTCACACAAGAGTGATAGTTTAGAGAAACACAAATCTAGTAGCAGTTCTGAAAAACATAAGTCTAGCAGTAGTTCTGATAAACATAAATCCAGTAATCATACAGAAAAACACAAATCAAGTAGTAATGAAAAACACAAGAATCATTCAGAAAAGAGTTCATCCCATTCACAAAAAAGTAGTGAGAACAGTTCAAGCCATCCAGAAAAGCATAACTCTAGTAAATCTGACAAAGACAAACACAAACATTCATCAGAAAAAGAGAACAGTGAAAAAAACAAATCAAAAGAAATTAATCATAGTAGTAGTAGTAGTAGTAAAGATAAGCATAGTTCTTCAAGTAAAGAAAAATCAAGGGAAAGTTCCTCTAAAGAAAAGGATTACAGTCACAAAAGTGAAAAGAAACGATCTTCAAAAGACAATGAGACAAAGAGTACTGATAAAAGAAAATCAGATAGTGATCATGATAAAAGTAGTAAGAAAAATAAACATAAATCAAGTTCTAGTAGTAAGTCTAAAAATGAGGAACCAAAGAAAAAGCCTGGTGAAGATAGTGATGACGGTATTGACTGTGGCTCAGGTCAGTATTTATGTAGCTTTTTAATTTCCACTTGTCACAATTCACAATGTCACAATTTGTATAAGCATTTGTATTATGATAACTTGTCTTCACTTTTATGCTATTTGTTTGAGTTTGGTAGATACAAAATTAGTACTATAAAAACATTTTATAAGTTGATAAATATAATTTATTCCACTTGCAAGTCTCTTTTAATATACTGTTTTAATAAATTAACATATTAATTGTTCTTTTAAAAATATAATTTACAGGTGCTAGTTTTGCCGAAGCTTTAGGCATGATCAGTCCAGCTAAACCTAAAAAGAAACCTCTGTACAACACTTCATCTCCAAATTCCGCCAATGATGATGTGAGTAAAAAGTTTAAGTGACATTTCTGTACAAAAATATTTTAAATATATATTATTAAAAATATTGTCTTATTATAAATATATTGTGTTATTTTAAATATATATTATTAAAAATATTAAAATTACTTATTTTACTTTTTCTTATGCGTAAATTGCCTAATTTGCACCTGTCCTATTGATTTTAAAGAGATTTTTTAATGTCATTATTTAATTTGTATTACAGTTAAGTCCAGCCTCGTTACTGGCGCCTTCAGCTAAACTAGCGCCATTACCAATGATAGAAATATCAGCTTTACACGAATTAAACCCTAACTATCGACCTCGACCGCCGCCAAAGTTCCTACCACATTTTACCGATGAAGATGCTATAAGTGCTGGTATATCGTCTAAAAACCAAAGGTAAAATTCTAATTATAATGTCTAATTGAACACGTTGGGTATGGTAAATAGTCTCAAGGTCCACTTGACAGGAAATAATTTTTATAAACTTATACTTAATAGCAATAGGAACTTAGTGCTCTAACACTCCTCTTTGTATGTCGAAATAGCACTTATAAATTCATTGAGTATGTCTTCAATTGTCTCGTAGCTTGACGGCAAGGGACTAATTAACTTACAAGACATTTTTCGTTTATAATTTGTGGATATTCAAATTTGATTATGTTAATTTCTAAAATATTTTCATTTTTAATATAAGTATTGCCATATTATCAATTTTACTTATGAATATCAAACATAATTCCGTTTGAGCAATGCAGTCATTCAATTAACAAAATATTTTTCAGAACTAAAGTATATTCCGGTAACAAAGTGTTTGGAAAAATTACTACATTGTATGAAATGTGTGTACAAGTTTTGCAGGAACATATAGATGGTGAGTAACCTATCACCACTTTTGTTAATTTTGAAAACAAATGTCTTTTATCTGTCTCTTTTTCTATATGAGAAAATGCAAAGTACTAAAAGTTTCCAACCCATAAGACATTCCAAATGTCCGAGGTAACTCTGACCTCAGGTACAAGGCCTACCTTGATATAATGAACTACATAATATTTACGTAATATTTCTTTTTTAATAATATTTCTTTTTATAAATTTCAGCACTGGAGTACACAGGCGGTGTTCCTTATGAAATATTAAAGCCTGTAGTGGACAAAGCAACTCCACAACAATTATTTGTATTGGAACATTACAATCCTTATTTAATGGAGGACACAGACCACCTCTGGCAAAAATTTTGCGAAAAAAGCTTTAGGAACAAGAAAAGACAGGAAATGGAAACTTGGCGGGAAATGTATATGGTAAAATTTTGGTCAAAAACCAATTTCATAATTAAGTACTACATAGTAGAAAATCAAATTACCGGATTTATATCATTAACAAATAACCATATACAAATAAACTAAAGATGTTTTGTATATTACCCTGTTATATGGATACATTTTATGAGAAGCATTATTTGTGTGTATATGGCTTTATGCACATGTTTTTTTTATCTACATTATGTTCTATATCTACATTTATCATACAATGAAGTATCCACTATATACTTTAATTTTCTATTGTAAAATGCAACTTTAGTCTCTTGAATATTTATATATATATTTTTTTCATTTGACTGAAACTAATTATAACATTTATATATTACTACTATTTTATTAATAAAACTACAATTACTTAAATAGTCATTTATATAAATTAATATTATACAACTTTACTTATAAATAATAAAATTTGTAGCGTTGCCAAGAAGAACAAGAAATTAAACTGAAGTCACTTACGGCAAATATTAAAATAGCTCAGGAGGCGAAGAAAGCTCCAATCAAACAAACTAAAATGGCTTACGTTGACTCAGTTGTGAAGCCGCCGCGGAATGTACTTAAGAAACAAGTGAGTACTCAAATTTATTTTTAATTATTCAATATATATTGATTTAATAAGAACAAAGGTTCGATTCTCTTTTAAATTAATCATACTAATATCTAAATTTTAGTTACAATTTATATTTTCTTTTTGTTTTTTTTTAATTGAAATACTTTAACTTTATAAATATTTATTTTAATAACAAAAATAATAGGTTGATACCTATAGTCTAAATAGACAAATAAAATGATGATGTCTTGGCGTTCAAACATGATAGCTTCGTAAGGAAAAGAATGTAGAAATGAGTGAATATTGACAGTAACTATAAATTTTAAAATTTATGAACATAAAAATAGCTTTATAATTACAGTATTAGATTATTTGTGTAACATGTTGACTCTTACATGTTTAAATACGTTGATGTTTGCGATGTTAGTATGCGTAATCAACACCACTACTTATTTACAGTAGTTATTTCTGGAGATGTGCTAACTATAACTTTAAAAATTCTATGAGCGATGACTAGTACAGTAATACATATATTTTATTTTTAAAAATAAATTATACATTTATCCGAAGAAAAAACATTGTTAACTTCATTGATATCAAGATAAGTTATTATAGAAATTTTATTGTTAAAAATAAAGTTGTTTTAGACTTACATGTGAAAGTGTGTGTGTGTGTATTTAAAAAATCTGTCAACATTTGTATTTAAGCAGTAAATTTTATACAAGCAAAGTAAGAGGCCAACGGCACTCTTTTTTATTCCAAATGAATCAACCGTATGGTGTCTGTAGTATATCTTTTAAAGTTATCAGTATGTTTTGTGTAGCGATGATATCAAATTACACTTTCTAAGTTTAGGTTAAGACGCATTTCGAATTAACATCTCCACGAAATGTCATTTAGGCTCTGACATCTGGTGGTAATTTCATAAACTAATTTTAAAAACATCAATTACATAATGAGATTAATTTAATTTCTATAATGTAATTTTTTTTCTCAAAACTTTCAATATAAAACTTTACTTGAATTTCTTATTTGTCAGGCTCAACATGGTACAGCATTCGCAGCGACGGCGAGTCCAGCGGCCCGAGTGGCTTCATTAGCAGCTGCGCCTAACGTACTTAAAGGAGGAAGGGCAGCCCCTATGCCTGTCACCACTTCAACTTCATCTTTTAAACCTAAGAAAGCTCCATTAATGGCCAAAGCCTTACAGTTTATGAGAGGCAGGAAACGATGATAGATTTAACAAATAAATTATATATATATAAATATATATATATATATATATATATATATATATATATATATATATATATATATATATATATATATATATATATATATATATATATATATGTATGTATATATATATATATATATATATATATATATATATATATATATATATATATATATATATATATATATATATATATATATATATATATATATATATATATATATATATATATATATATATATATATATATATATATATATATATATATATATATATATATATATATATATATATATATATATATATATATATATATATATATATATATATATATATATATATATATATATATATATATATATATATATATATATATATATATATATATATATATATATATATATATATATATATATATATATATATATATATATATATATATATATATATATATATATATATATATATATATATATACTGAAATGTGTTATTTACATTTTGGATGGTAATGTAATGAATTTCTTTATGAACATTATATTATTACAAGATTTACTAAATAAGAAATATTGAAAATCTTGCAATTTTCACTATGATTTTAAAAGGTATAGTTAACACATAAATCAGCTTTTTTTGTATATTAAAAATAAATACAAACATAAAAAGGTACCTCCATGCCAGATTTTGATTTCATCTTTTTAACTAAGAAAATTTCAGCTCATGCATCAGGAAAAATGGTAGACTATATTTTATTTAAATATAATATATACTTTGTGGTGTTAACATACTATATTGGTACATAATAATTTGGATGTTGGAATATTAACTGACTTAAGAGACAACTTTAAAACTTCTATTTATTAAAATTGCTTGATCTTAATACTTACATAATTGTTTTTACATTTTACTGTAAAATAAATATTTTTTATACATTAAAATAAGTAGAAATGTATCAATAAGTATATCTTTTGTCACTAATTTATTGAAAATTAAAGACATTTTGTTCACAAATATATTGCACTTCTATTTGTACTTATCAAATATTATACAGCAACTAGTCTTTACTTATGTTAAAGATGTTGTATAAAACTATATAAAATAAAAAGAAATACCACAACCTATTGAATTACTTATCTTAAGTGTCAATCAATATTTCCAAAATAACAATTATAATTTATTTTCCTTTATTTATTTGACTTAATTTCTTCAGCTTTTCTTTCAAATGGTAACAATCAGTAAATAATCATATCAAATTTTATTCAATGAAATCATTATATAAAAGAATGTGGAAATAGTGTTGTAAAATAGCTTTATTTATATTGTATACAATTATGTATGTTCATATCCATATCTACAAAGAGAAAAAAATCCAAGAAGTAATATTACTTTAATTTATTTATTACAAAACATAAAAATAACATTCTAGCTTAATGTTACTTTTTGCTCCATATATTTTGCCTTTGCCTATACTTTGCTATTTTTTCTACTGCACATAATTTATAAGAGGAACAAATGAAGCAGTTTTTCAATACAATGTTTAATATTTCAATCAAAGAAATAAAAAATAAAATGATTTTCGAAAGATTTATTGTTATGAACCTGTTGTCAGTTTTTATAATATATAAAACTTAAAAAATAAAAATATGTAAAGATGTAAAGTATCCCTTTTTACACTTAAATTGTGCACATTCTAGTCAGTGCAAGTCTTAATAATAGACTAATGGATTTTTTTTTACTTAGTAACATATATAAACAGACCATATAATTTTTTTATATTTTAATAACTGATTTTACAACAATAATATTGACAAAAACATTTTGGATGAAACACCATAAATAATACATTGTATGAATGAATTTGTAATTGTTAGAAAAGACAAAATAATATCATAAATGTTTTTAATTGAATGTGTAATGGTATAAAACATTCTTACATAAGGTTAATTTGTACATATGGAATAGTGATAGAAAATCCTTATATAATATTTATTAAATAATAATGTTTTAGCTTTAGTGTTAAGTGTTTGTAATACTATCTTTGTTCCTGTACTACACCAAAAAGGATCTGTACAGAGTAAAAGTAAAAAATTAGAACAAAAAATGTTTTGTCATTTAATATATGGTTGCATAAAAGAGTAAACATGTTTTGAAACACCTTCGAATAATTAAATACTATAGTTCATTTTGTTTCTATTTTAAATGGCTTGCTAACTAAAATGCTTATGTTAAAGTTTTGTGATATTTGACTTACTTGCTATCTTATCTTCTTAATAGGTTGATGTTGTTTAAAGAAACATTTCAAAAACATCACCTTAAGCCTGTGTATTTATAAATGGATTTCAATAAGTTAGGTAAGAGTTATTACATTTTCAATATTTCTGACTGTATTTTCAATTCGGAAGACAATGTGAATATTGTGATGGGTGGTCTCAAGGAAATAAGTGATTTAGAAATATATTTTTATAATTGTTAAACTTAATCTATATATTGTTTACAATATTTTAAGTAATATATTTAAATTTTAAAGCACTTAAAAGTAAAATTATTGTACTTGATTTGTACTTTATGAAACTTTATAAATCTCTGCAACTCTTAAGTAGAACATTATAATAAAATATCATAATTAAAGTTACCTATACACATTTTGTTTTTAGTTCAACATAGTCAAATTCCTTGAGGAATATAGTTATAATTTACATATCTATTTCATATTGCCATGATTTTATTGTAAATACACTTACATATTAAATATAATAAAGATTTTTTATTCACATATCCTAATTAATAAAGAACCACTTCAATATTACGAAATTTAGACTTCAGTTGTTTCTCATAATCTGTATTTATGATTCTTGGACATTGATATAAAGCTAAAAATTTAAGGTTTTTATAATATTCAGATATTAAGTCAACAATAAGTGGAGTTATATTTTGTACTCTTGAAACACTCAAGCTCTTTAATAAAATCATTGAGGGACCACCAAGTGTTTTTAAAAGGGTTAATTCTGAGAAGTGTGTATTATTCCATAACTGTATATGATTTATGCATTTCAAACTTGTTAGTGAAATTAAACCTTCGTCAGTCAAGTTTTCACATCTTATTATAGCTAAATCTTTTAACAGTGGACATTTAGACAGCAACTTTAAAGCATCATCATCAACAGAATCCCCACCATATATATGAAATGTTTCTAATATGTTCATTTGAGATAAAATCAGATCCTTTATGAAGCTTAGTTCTAAATGTTTAATCTTTTCAATAAATATATGACTTAAATAATTACAACTCAATAATGAATTACAGTTAGTTGTTGTGAGACCAAAATCTGATAAAGCTAGATACTTCAGATCTCTATATATGTTGAACTGAATCAATAAATCAATATTATTTACCAATAAAATAGAATTTTTTAAATTGATTTTTTTTAAATTTGGCCACATTGTAATGTCATTTTCAAATTCTTTACCTAATCTACACATAACAAGTTCTAAACTAATTAAATTCTTACATTGCTCTATCACAGATTTAATAATGGAGTAACTATATACATATTGAACTTTTATACATAAAACATAGTCTTTATGAGACGATATAATGCTTAAATTATTTTCGCTTACTTCAGTTTGACCAGGTTTACCTGAATATACTAAAACAATGCGTCTCCAGATTGCTGGATCAAGAGCCAACTTTCGCCACCGTTTGCATACATTTTCGCAAGATAAAATAGCATCCAAGGGTAAATATTTGAATATATCAATTAATAGTTCATCTGGTAGAATGTTAATATGTTCTGCAGCTTCATTTTCATCCTTAGGGATGGTCATTTTTGACAAAGATATCTGTTAAAATATTAAAGATATATCTTTAACTTGATAGTTGTTTATATCGTAATATGTTGATAAATAACATCAAACTGATTTGAGATAATCTTTCAATATTCTATTTATTACTTGATATCACACATGGTAGGCAAAAGTAGGTTAGAAGCAAATCAATAATAGAAACAGATATTTCTGAAATATTTTATACAAATACAAATAAAAAAATGCTATTTTACATAAACACAACCAACATATTTAGTTTAAATTAAATTAAATACGCAGTATGATATTAATTGATATTTCTTACCTAATTAAGCAACAACGGCCTTTGACCATATAAAGAACATGATATTACGTAGTTTTTTATTTAGTAATATGCTAATCATTGTAATACCTATTTATAAAAATTGTAAACATACTTTGCAAAACATTTAATAACAAGCTCTCTATGGCAACATTATTTTATTTTAGTCTATGCCCTGTATTCAGTGTATTAATCTCTTTATATTCCAAAATGTTTATATAAATATATTATTTACTATAATTAACAAATACATATTCAATTTCAGTATATTCTTATAACACAAAAAAATTAAAATGCACAATAAAACAGTAAGAAATTGTTCACAATATTAAGGCTCAAATTTTTTTGAACTTGCGCATTAGAAAGAGACAGCATACCCGCATGATCAGCGTTCCTGATTATTTGTCGCGGTCTAATGTCTATGAATACTGAATCACTTTTGAGTTTTTTGGAGTTAGCTAGTCGTTGTCGGGCTCGATTCGTAGTCCGTCGGGGCGGGTCGTCTCTGCAGGTTGTTAATTGTAATCGTGATTTTGTGTATTTTGATATAAGAGTAAGGCGACCCGATACCTCACCCGACTTAAGTACTTAAATCAGACAAAATGTTACATCTTAAGAATATAGCAAAATCGGTAGTTCCGCCTCTCAAAAATACTATCCAAAATGAGGCAGTCAATAATATGCTAAAGATCACGCCTGCAGCAGTAAACGTTTGTTGCCGTACCTACGCAAGTCATGAAATCCCAGACAGGCTCAAAGATATACCAACTAGTGGTAATCCTAGATTTTTTGATATGGTGGAGTATTTTTTCCATCGGGCGTGTCAAGTAATCGAAGACAAATTAGTTGAGGACATGAAATCCAGGGTTTCAATTGAAGAGAAAAAGAAGAAAGTGGCCGGTATTCTTAAATTAATGCAGCCTTGTGACCATATTCTTGAGATCCAGTTCCCATTGAGACGTGACTCCGGCGATTATGAAATGATTTTAGGATACCGGGCACAGCATTCTTCACACAGAACTCCAACAAAAGGAGGTAGGTACTATTAAAATCAATTCCCGCAACAACGTTGCGAATCCAGCTGTCGTACTTATTGTTAATGGGATTTTTTATTTATAGCACAGAAGACACGTGATTTCGCCGACCGTAATGTTACGTAGATAACCAAAATCTGTTTGAGCATAACCTATTTGGCCCCCTGCAGGTGTACGATTTCGTAAATACTTAACTTGTTGTAATTCAATTAAAATTAAGTTAAATTTATATATTCTAAGTACAATTATTTCGTAGAATTAACAACCTACGTAGCGGAGATATATTGTGTAGACAAAGCTAAAAGTTTAATTAATTCATTATATTTATATTCTAATAGTTGCTCAGAGCTGAGCTCATGCTTATGCTCGTAACAAAGGTGTAACTTGTAGAACTCACATCCTGCAGATACTATCTACCTTAGCAGATTATGCCAGGTGCAATAATTACAACAATATTGAATAAATAAATTCAACATATGTTCAAAAATTAAATACAACTTGTTTTAGTCTTCAAATAACTTTAAAATGCATAAAAATAAAAGTTTGGCCTCACCAAAATGTCACAGATAGTGTAGCTATTCAAATTAATTTTTTTAGACTCGACACGATTATGAGTACGCTATCATTTTTCCGTATTTTATTTTAACTAATTGTTCAGAATCACAATGTTATAATGGAATTGAATTTTTCCCTTAATTATATTTATGTGAAGAACTTTACGAAATTTTGGTACATTTTATTCTAAATAGTTTGATTATAATATATTTTTCTCTATATCTGATTTATTTTTGACATTAACTGAAAGGAAAAGTAAAAAATCCTTTTAGACAACAAATATATTATATTAGTATATTATTAAAACGTAACAATGATGACGTAGTTGTCATAGTCCTAAAAACAGGTCTCGCAATTTTTAACAATTAGACATAATTTGTAACAATTAATTATAATTTAACTTTGTCAGTGTGCGTAGATTCAGCTGTAGTTGTTTGGTTTCAAGGATATCCAAATATATTGTAAATTAACAAGACTAACAATTTTTTCCTACTGTTGTAAAATTATAGGCCATTTTGTGCCATAAATCGATTTTTTGTTATACATTGAAAATCTGTATTGCATTTATTATCTTCAGGAATACGGATACACTAAATAAATATGGGCATATAATTTTGTAATTATGCATCCTATAATTTTAATTCAAATCGATAACATACTCGTTCCATACCGTAGTTGTGTGAAATTAAAAAAATAACAATATATCACACATGTTTTCAATACCCTATTATATTCAATGAAAATGAAGACAAGAACCTGTTCTTGAATTTTTAAAAATATCTTAATATCACAACGTTATGAAACAATAAAAATAAAAAAATTGGGAAATACCAATCTAGTTCTCGTAAATCTAGCGTAATGTATTCACGAAAATTTCAGGTTTTCAAAATTTAATATTATAATTTAACATTTTAAAGACAATTTATTGGTAATTTGAATTTGTTTTCTTATATAGCCCAACTCTGGGCCTACAATCCACCAATACCACTTGCTTATAAACTTAGGTAATTTTAATGGCACTTTATTAAGAGCGAAAAATTACAATAAAGATCACTTAAACATCTGAAAGAACAATTCATATAATAAGCGAAACAATTGCTTACATCCGCAGACGTATTTATTCATAATGAGAATAACAATTTTACCGACATATAATATGTCGAGGATCATAAAATATATTTTAGTATAAGTCACATGATATTATAGAATTTAAAAATAAAATATAAAAAGAAAGATCTTTGACAAGAAATAAAAATAGCGAAGTGTTGATTGGCTTACAATAGAACAAGAAGATAAAACCCACATAGTGTTTACAGTGAGCCTATAGTAACAGGAGGCGCGGCTGTGACGCAGACGGGGGCGTCATAACGTTATGCAACGTTTTTAATCTAATTGTTACCTTATATAATATACTCAAAACTAACACATAATATTTGCCAAGAATTTGCAAAGGTACAAATTGAATGAGTAAACTAACTAGCTTTAAGTCACGTTTCTAAACGTATGCAGCGTATGATATGACATCACCAATCTGTTATTATGATTAGATTTGATAATAATAAAGACTTCAAAAAAATAAATTTATCAATCAAGAGAAAGGAAATTGTTATTGATTGTTTTGATAAACCTTTATAAATATCTGAATTGATAGCAACGTCATCGACTATTTGAACAGCAAATATTTCTTTAGTTACATATTTATATATTAAATTCATAGTAAGAATGATGTATAATATGTATTTAAATTAAATTCGAATAAGTAATGTTATGGTCTGTAAAGGTTAGAAGTTTATCTAAAAATAATAAGTTATTTAAATTTAATTATAAAGTTATTTAGTATAAATAGATTTTACTTTTTTTGTAAATGATTTCGATTCTATGACCTATGAATATATTTCATGTTCTATACATGAACGAAAAGCTATTCGAATCGTACTTTGAAAGCTTCGATAGCATATCTCATTGTGCAACTTTTAAAAGACATTTGGCTGCTCTAGCCTCAGATAATAAAAACAAGTAAAAGTAGACTAAATATAGTATTGCGTAATGTAATGCTATAAAAGTTATTACATAGTTTCTTATACAAAACACTTGTATCTTCTTGTACCAAGGACAAGATCGTTTAGTAAATATTTACATGTATGTAAGAACATTGTACATGTACCCTATATTAGATATAGAAAATTGAACAATAAATATTATCTTATTTCATCATTAACATATTCTACTCTATTCTGTTTACTCTCCTCATTTACCTAATTTACTTCAATAATTACAAATGTAATCTCATGAACTACAGATTCAAATTAAAAAAAATATATGTAATACAGCGTGTATTAATATTTTGTTAGTGATGATGTTTCCTCGGATAAGACTGAGGACATTGGCCATGGAGGTAAAAAACTAGGTTTAGTTATAGTTTGACACTTAAAAGCGATGCTCATAGACACAAACCGCAACTATAGCTTTAAAGTACAGTAACCTCGACTCGGGTAAGAACGGGCTAAAAGATGGAGTAAAAACGAATTGCAAATATTGTTTGCCACTTTGTAATTCATAATATATTTAATACAATTGAAATTATATTCTTTCAACAGGTATTCGATTCTCAACCGACGTGACAAGAGATGAGGTCAAAGCCTTATCAGCTTTAATGACCTTCAAATGTGCGTGCGTAGACGTACCCTTCGGCGGAGCCAAGGCCGGCATTAAGATCAATCCCAAGGAGTACTCTGAACACGAGCTCGAGAAGATCACGCGACGATTCACTTTGGAATTGGCCAAGAAGGGATTCATTGGTAAGAGATTTTAAATTCGTAAAATATATATATATATATATATATATATATATATATATATATATATATATATATATATATATATATATATATATATATATATATATATATATATATATATATATATATATATATATATATATATATATATATATATATATATATATATATATATATATATATATATATATATATATATATATATATATATATATATATATATATATATATATATATATATATATATATATATATATCCCATTTGCTTTAGCCGTAGATGTGGAATACACATAAATATAGTCACTTATTAAAGATAAGATTTTTAAGCTTATTCATGTGTGATATTTTAATATAATGCGATTTAATATAATGTTAAAAATAGTACAAAAATTTTTATCTATCGATATTCTCTTCATATGTCCATACGAAGAGGCTAACAATAAAAACTAATTTTATAAAGAAAAATATTTTACTAGTCAGAACTTATGGATGGTAGAAATTTACATTGTCCGTATTCATTTTGTCTAACATTATAGTTGTTATAGTACAATTACAATATTGTTGTGATGTTTATCTTATTTCATTAAGAAACTTCCTAGAGCATACAGCCAATAAACGTTTACAGTTAATTGCTTAGTGAGTAGTAAGTTGCTTATCAACAACTTGATCATCTCCCTTATCTAATAATTAACAATCGTGTGCACTTAATAAGAAATCACAATTTGTAATAACTAGTAGTTGATATCTCGTAATTAATTGATTTATGAATCTTTATTGCAATGATAGCGTTGATAGATTGAGAATTTTAATTAATAAGTGAAATCCCATTAAGGCTAATTAAATTTACACGATTTAACTTTGCTAAACATCGACTATTGAGTACATTGTTTGATGAATAGTGTTGTAGTAACTCTTATAAAAAAATAATAATACTTGTTAACGTCTCGCATATATTTTATTATTATTATATATCTGTTACGTGTCAATTATTATTGTCTTTTTGCATTTTTGTATACGCGCATCTTTGGATCTAAGAAACGAATTAGCTAACTGACCTCCTGCTTATAGTTTCTATTGAACACTGGCACGCCTGATGTAGAAACATATACATATATAAATATGGAAGAAGGTGAAATATTTTGACTTGAATGTTGAAATCTTATTTTTTAATTATTCATACTACTTAAAAATACTAAAGAAGCTGTATAAAATATATTTGTAACAATTTGAATGTGGACGTGAAGTTTTAAAGCTAATTCATCATTACACGTCGAGTTTGTTATTAGCAATGAATTAACGTGAATTATATTTAGTTAAGCATGTAATATTAATTATCTACTTCTCACCTGTGATGCCTGTGCAGTTAATGCACGAATGTTTGAGTTTTTTAAATTTTCACTTCTCTGCCGCGGAAAACGCGACGTTGAGTTCCACCAACTCCCCGAAAAGCTGAAAACGAAGTGTTTTAACAATATGTTCCCACGGCTCCTGCAATTCCCTCTGCCTATCTTGCTATGACCAGGATAAAGCGTGAAGTTAAAAAAAAATAAAGAAAAATTAAGTGCAGTCTACAATTGTATTTCATTGTCTACAGGGCCCGGTGTGGACGTGCCTGCCCCGGATATGGGTACAGGTGAACGCGAGATGTCCTGGATCGCGGATACTTATGCCAAGACCATCGGTTTTCAAGATATCAACGCCCATGCTTGTGTCACTGGCAAACCTATCAACCAGGTAGACTCACATAAATATACGTTAATATATATCATAATACATATATTTTGTTACATTGGTCATACTGTGTTTAAGACCATACTTTTTTTGAAATATTACTTTTTCGGAGACATTTCATAGAAAACTAATCACTGCGGGGATGTTTAAAAACAAAAATAACACAATAATGGATCGACATTATAAAAACAATAATTAAAAAAAGAAGTTATGTTATTGCGCATAAAATTTGAGAAATTTCATAATATACCAATTTATAAAATTACAGCGTTGCATGAACTGATTGAAAGATTGTTAAGTTAAAAAACGATATCATTAATCTCTCACATTTCTTATCGAACGGTTAATCCACCATACAATAGCTAAGCTACGTTTTATATAATTATCTGTAATCCTTTTAATTGTTTTCTGTTATAAGCCATCTTATATATTATCTTTCGTATTAACACTTGCCATTTACTTTTTTTTGAGAAACTAAAATATTTTTGTTCATATTAACTACAAATATTCTTTTTTATTGATAATCAAGCGTCCTTGGTAACAATAACCACAATTCCAAGAACGAAATCGTTAAGGCGTAGGTGAACGTTATGGTACGTTTAATAAATTAGGAATTAAGATTAGTTCCCGCTTAAATTATACAGTGGCGTTTTTATTGTAGCTTGACTCGATTAGCTAAATATTCTTTTGTTATTATACCAAATAATTTAATCTCTAATTAAAATTAAGAAACACTCTCTCTGTTGAACTTTGTGTATAAGTATATACCTACAAATCGGTTAAAAATTGTTCATTTATTCGATACTTCATTAAATTGTTTTATTTGATGTACACTAAAAACTAGTCAGCTGTACTATTTTGTTACTTTAATTTTTCCTATACAATTAAGTTTTAGCACTGTAAATTGCCAGTTGGTAGTAAGAATTTAACTAACGATTAAATATAAATAATAGTTCTTTATATAATCGTTTTATAGATCGATTAGCATTGACTGAATCGATAGAGATAAGAATATTGCATTAAGAGCGTTCAAAATATTTATATGTTTTCTTATAGTATTTTACTAGTCTGCATAATTCACCTAATACTTTAAGAATAATAAAATTAATTTTATTATATATACATACTGTAATTATACTTATAAGAAAATTTTATTTTATTAATAGTAATTGTTTTATATAGGGCGGTATTCACGGTCGTGTGTCAGCTACTGGTAGAGGTGTGTTCCACGGTCTTGAGAACTTCATCAATGAAGCTAATTACATGAGCATGGTCGGTAAGTGTGAACGCTTTGAAAATATAAATAATTTACCCAAAAATAGTGTATAAATAACAATTTGTCTTATCAATTTTTAGATATTTATATGTGAGTGTTATCTAAAATCTTGACTGTATCTTGTTCAATAAATCATTTATTATTTATGTAGAAAAAAAAATACCATTAACGCGAAGTATTACAGTGACTGACTATAAACGAGTTGGTTGGGGGTTTGATCTCCACTAGGGTAGTGCGAAAATAAATAAAATTTCAATATGTGAAACACTAAAATCTACAAAAAACAACACAAAAACTAAGACTTCGACTTTAAATCTAAGAATCCGACTGCTAAGAGGCTAAAGTAAAAATTAGTTGCTTTTAACGTCAAGATTGAACACATTGACAATTTTTATACGTCAATATTAAACATATTCTTTTTTAAATCAATAAAGGTACTACACCTGGCTGGGGCGGAAAGACGTTCATAGTGCAGGGCTTCGGTAACGTCGGCTTGCACACTTGCCGTTACTTAGTGCGCGCTGGCGCCACTTGCATAGGAATTATTGAACACGATGGTGCTATACACAATCCTGATGGTATTGACCCTAAGGTAAGATCATTTGTCTTTTAAAATAGACTAGGCTTTGTAAAAGAGTACATATTTCTGATCGAAAGTTCATTATATCTGCATTTTTTTCTTTTGTGGAATAAGATAGAAGACGTGTTTGTGTAAAATTAATTTTTTTTTTATGATTCACAAGTTTGTGTATTTATATGTTATTTATTTTATCTGTGACTTCGTCGACACGGTCAACCAGCTACGTCTATGCCTAAGAATTGCGTTAAATGCATATCACTGGACTCCCTCTGAGTGATTTATATCGAAATCATTAACGTGATGAATATTATATTCTTCGATTATGAACCATTGTAAAAAAATATATATTATTTATACTATCATATCCTGAGATAAACGCATTCAACCACAAAACTTTGAAACTATATTAGTATCGATTATATATTGTGTATTGTAACTATTCGTACTTTTTTTCTACGTAGTATACTGTAATGCGCAATTAACTTTTATGTGGCCGACTGATTTTTATAACATGATTATGTTTACTCAGCTTTTGCGATTACCTTCCACTCTAAATATTGCATATAAAATAATAATGATACATTTTTCTTTATTTTTCAAAAGCTAAGATGTTTTTAATGATATGAAAGAAAACAATAAAAAAAGCTTATATATGAAGTACACGCATATTATATTATGTAAATTCAATCAGGAAATATTGATTAAGAAGACGAACCTGTATAATAGTAGCTAGTAAAAAGTTGTTTGAAAAAACATTAAATATAATTTTGTTCTAAAATACTTTTGTATAAGAATAAAATTATATCGTTCCAATTTTAAACTTGCTGACTATAAGCAATCAAGTTTTTTACAACAACTAAATGACCTTGAACTTGAATCACATGATTTTAATATCTTGTGATATTATTTGGAAAAGTACAAAGCAAACATCGTAATCTTATTAATCAATTATAATTAATGTAAGGTTACATCACTTAATTAATTAAAATCTAAATGTTTATTTCCACAGAAGTATCTATTAAAGTTATAATTTTTAATCAAATTAGTCATAATAATTAAGTCGGCCACGTTTTTGTCGGTATATCGCGATCGTAAGACGTTACGTCACCTATAATCGAATGATCGCGAGATTAAATCAGATTTGTATAACAATTAGTGCATGTAGTAGACGATATTATTACGATTAATAAAAAAATATGATATTTTATGCTCATATCACTTGTTATCAAAACTTAAAAATTATTGTTATATATAGAGAGCATCTACTGTAATTACGACGAGTCTCAATGAAACTAAACTAAACATTATAAAGCGCTATTTTTAGAATATTTATAACGAATATATAAAACTTTAATGTATTTTCTACTATAAATTTATTTTTTTACCGACTACTGGCCTTAAGAACATTTACCTCAGTTTTTATAAATATAAATTAAATCATAATGAAATGCTAAAGTTGAGAATATAGCGTGTTTTGTTTTTATAAATATATATAATACTTATAAAATTACAATTCAGTTTTTTTCCAAATGAACGAACGAAAAGGTGTTTGTTGATACTTAAATTTTAATTAAATGTAATCACAAATGGAAAAATACATATTGTAAATAGATGTCACTTTGTAGGTATGAGCCGATCGAAAATAGCATTAAGTTAGACGCTTTAACAGCGTTAATGCAATTTTCGCATTTTCTATACCACAATAACCATAAGAAAAATTATACACATATACACAAAAATTATACGCTAAATTAATATTATCGCACATTATTTATAAGTGTTTTTACAAATATCTTGTACAGACCAAATTTCATATTTGTATAAATAGTTATAATAACTGATAATATGATAATATGCCTATCTAAAAATCCAGACTATAATATAGTATCAAATGATTAGCTACACTGATGAATTAAAAAAAGTTGTTAACAGTGTAGTAAAATATTAGTTTAATGATAAGTTAGCAAAACTAATACCTGAGTTGATAGGCAATCATTTACGTCGGCTAGAAACCTATCAATGTAGGTCACTAACGAAATAACCCTGGCAAAGGCTAAACTGTTGTTATAATCTTATTTCGTCTCTCAAGAATCGTCCAGCAGGTATATTTAAATATATAGTAAATATTTTAATTGAAAGCGTTCTATAGTAAATATTTTAATTTTTTGGTTTAGTTGGTAAAACGTGCCGTTGAGTTCAATTTTGTTTTTAAAACATATTTATTTCTAAAACGTTTTAAAGCGTAAAAATGATAATATACTTTTGGATCATTTCAATTAACGTATTTTGCAATTTTATTTTAAAAAGTCATGAAAATACCAACCTTTAATATTTATTCTAGTATCTGTTTATTAAAAAACCGAGTGGTATTCCAATAAACCTTTATGACAAATACGTACTTCAGTTTTTTATCTTTATCCAAGTCGAGTGTAATTGTGTTTCTATATAGATGTAAATAAAATAATTTAAATTCATTATATATATATATATATATATATATATATATATATATATATATATATATATATATATATATATATATATATATATATATATATATATATATATATATATATTTATATATATATATATATATATATATATATATATATATATATATTTATATATATATATATATATATATATATTTATATATATTAAATACATACTTTAAGCTAAATTCCTAATATTATAAAGCGAAGGGATGAGCTACATGTTTAAATAGAACAATTATTTGTGTTGGATAATCTATTTATCGTGAATAACGTCATTACATTATATTTTACATTAATATTGATATAATGGCAATAGTATAATATATTTTATTTAAAAACACCTTTTTATATTACATTGCGTTTGGCTTGATAAAGTATGTTTACTTTAATTAATAAACTTGTATTTTTTTCTATTATTATCATTATAGTATTCTTTGCTACATAATCATCAACTTTAGCAATTATGAATCAACGATTTTCACATAAATTTCCATAGTTCTTCTCATCAATTAAAATTTAAAGGCATAATATTTTTGCTTTATTTCTAGTATTTTGGACTATTTATTGGAAATTTATTTATATTATGTATGTATTTTTATATTATTTAAGTTGATGACTTTTATTGATAGAACGAGTAAATCATGGCGCAGTAACCGTCGCGTTACAGGCAGACGTGGCGCAGAGGCGCAACGTCTGCCTGTAACGCGACGGTTACTGGGTTCGATCCCCAGTCGGAGAAGATGGATTTTTCTATTTCCATTTTCTTCGCTCTGGCATCTAAGGCAAAGCGCGGCGTTGAGTTCCGCCACTCAACACGCAATGCCTCGAAAACGGCGGAAAGTGGGGACGGAGTAAGCAGGGACTAAGTAACGGAGTGTCTTAACACTAGGTTCTTATGGTTCCTGCAGTTCCCTCTGCCTACCCTGCCATGTGCGGGATAAAGCGTGAAGCTAAAAAAAAAAAAAAAAAAAAAAAAAAAAAAAAAAAAAAAAAAAAAAAAAAATTATTTCCATGACGACCAAATATGTTTACACAACTTTTACTTTTATTGCATTCATTCAAATTGTCACATATAATGATTTTTGTTTGACATTTTTCCATATCCGGAGTAGACTAAATCCTCGATCCTTATCTTTTCCTTCGAAGCAACAGTAATCATATCAACTGGAAAATATGGATTTACCGAAAGTAATCTTATTATGTTGATAAATTATCTAGATAACATTTTAAACCATTTTTAGCTTATTGATAAATCTATTTTAAATTGATCGATGTTTTGATAAGATTGATTTGAGAATGATTGAGAAAAGTCTTGAAGTATGGTATATATTGTCATTTAAGTTTACATTATAGATATTCTTATTTTTGATTATATTCAAATAGGCTAGTTGTTCACCTTAATGCTACCATTTTTGTTGTCAACACTCCTTGCCACCACTCTCTAGCTCGTGACGTCCTTAAGTAGAGTTGTAAGTTTTCGTTTTTACGTGCGGAAACTTACTTTTAATTATTATTTATTGCAAAATTTTTGAAAACGTTGAAATTTCACCAAAAAATTATAAAAATAAAATTGGCTTAAAATATAATATTTGTTAGTAAATATATATTATTTTCGCTTTGAATTATTCATTTATAACCAAATATACTCAATTAAAAAAATGTAAATAGCTGGTGCGAAAAGTCTTCTGATAAAAGAAGTATTTTCAATTTATTTTTACCTGTCAGGCTCTTGAGGACTACAGGATTGAAAATGGAACAGTAGTAGGCTTCCCCGGCGCGAAGCCCTACGAGGGCGAGAACATGTTGTATGAGAAGTGCGACATTTTAGTGCCCGCCGCCGTCGAGCAGGTCATCCACAAGGAAAATGCACACAAAATCCAGGCTAAGGTAAGTCTTATCAATATTTTTTTAATTTAATATATTTTCATAAATTATAAATAGATTTTTTTATTGTTTTGTGAGAATTCTCCGCTTCTCTCATAACACTGGCCTCTTTCTCAAGCGGTGACTTTGATTAGACGTTTTTTTGTATCACTTAGCATGCCTCGATAATGGATAAAAAGTGAAAAACTGACAACTGTCATTATATAATAATGTATTCCAGAGGGGTATAATAGTCGTAAAATTAACAAATGGCAGTATAATTGGGTGATATACACTAAAAACTTTGCATTGCTGATAGTTAAATTTATATATTTATATATGTTTCTTATTAAATTTGAATGAATACTGATTTCTTATATTCATTTCTTAAATAATGCGCCACGTAATAGAATTGCTGCGTTTTTAAATGGGATTTTCCATTTAAATATGAGAATTTTCCAATATATTTAATACATAGCAACTAAATTTTAAGTTGTTTATAATATGTTATCTTAAAAATTAATAAATATTTACATCTTAAAGTCATTGAATTAAAGATTTAAATATAAACTTGAAAAAAGAATTCAATAGAGTAGAGATGAATATCTATAGTATAAAAACAATAAAAGCGACCATTTTTTAACACTATTGTATTATAATATATAATGTTTAGGAAAATTTCAAATATGCTTCTTGTTTACCATTCTTATTTAATTGTACCTATTTTTATTGAAAATTATGATTTACGTAACCCCATTGTTTTTTTCGTGTCCTTGTATTTAACTTGTAAATTAGCGATTGCGTTGACGATAAGTGATAAGAAAACTGACATACCTATATTATCTGTGCCATTGTTTATCGATTCCAAATATTAGCATAACCTCCAACATTAAGATAACTGCGCTCACCTTTTCTCTAATTACTATCTTTACCTATTAAGATGTTTTTTAAATATATATTGTGTACTTTGAACTTTGCTATACAATTTAATATTTCCTAAGTCTTGTGTATTTCAACTATTAAAATAAATTATTGGAATTATTTTAAAATGACTTAAGTTATCTATTTAAAAAACAATTAAAAATGCCTAAAGCACCTAAAGTCTATAGAAATGTTATAAAACAGTTGTCATTATTCAGTTTGTATGTAAAAGCGGTCATACCTGGCCATTTTCCAACTGACAAAAATCTTATTTTAAATAGGTCACTGACCTAAATCAGTATTAATATCGATGTTATATAACAATATATCGTGCCGTTTGATAAAAGAAAGTAGAAATATATTTCATATTTCACTAAATTTTACGTCATTTAATTAATTGAATTCAGATTATTATTCTTGATCGATAAAAATCGAAGAATTATTACTCTTGATATCAATGAGATGCAATTTAAACATGATTGCATATTTTTGTAGGTTGTATATTATCAGGAGAGTTGTCTCTACTTACTACATGCTTGTTTTTTTTTATTTTGCGTATGCATATAGTTAACATTTTACTATTGTAACTTGTAAGGCGTCCTATTCTAAATTTAAAATAATAACTAAGAAAAATAAAAATATCAGATAATCGCGGAAGCTGCCAACGGCCCAACAACGCCCGCAGCAGACAAAATCCTCATCGACCGCAACATCCTAGTCATCCCCGACTTGTACATCAACGCCGGAGGTGTCACCGTTTCCTTCTTCGAATGGCTTAAGAACCTCAACCACGTGTCTTATGGACGTCTCACGTTCAAATATGAACGTGAATCCAATTACCATCTTTTGGGTAAGTCTCATCTGAAAATTATTATTTACATAACCCCATTCTTGTTATTCTTGTGTCCTTGTATTTAACTTCTAAATTAGCGATTGCGCTGACGATAACTGATAAGAAAACTGACATGCTTATATTGTCTATGGCTTTGTTTATCGATTCCAAATATTAGCTAGAGGTTATCTCCAACATTTTGGGTACATCTTTTGGATAGTAGTTTATTATAGTTTGATCTGTTACTGCATTCCGTGTCGATGACTTTATGGCTTTTAATGACATTGGACTCTCAGAACGCCATTACCGTAGAACATAACAGAATAGAATAGACATTAAACTCGCCAAAATCATTGTTGATCTACTAGTATACCTAGTATTAATAACTGTACATTTTATTGCATTGTCTTGTCTGTTTTATTATACTATACTTACTATACTATACCGACAATATAATATAGGCAACTGAACTCTACACCCTGAAAAAGAAAAAAAATCTCAATATTCTATTTCTATTCGGGAGGAAAGTAAAGAAATAATATAGCTGTATGCAGAATTAAACATATCTAAAAAGTTTGCCAAATGAATAATAAATAAGAAACCCCATATCGTTTCTTTCAGAATCCGTCCAAGAGTCCCTAGAGAGACGTTTCGGTCGCGTCGGAGGCCGCATCCCCGTCACCGCCTCCGAGGCCTTCCAGAAGAGGATCTCTGGCGCCTCCGAGAAGGATATTGTACACTCCGGACTCGACTACACTATGGAGAGGTCGGCTAGGGTGAGTGCAAACATCTGTTTTGGATTTGGTTTAATAAATATTATTTATATACACCTTTCAGTTTCAATTAATTTTAGTAGTAGTACACATCTTTTTTATGTCTTCACGCTTTATACCGCACATGGCAGGGTAGGCAGATAAAACTGCAGGAACCATAGGAACCTAGTGTTAAGACACTCCGTTACTTGACTCTGCTTTCTCCGTCCCCGCTTTTCGCCTTTTGGCATTGCGTGTTGAGTGGCGGAATACAACGCCGCCCTTTGCCTAGTTTCCAGAGCCAAGAATAGAAATGGAAATAGAAAAATCCACCTTTCCCGAGTGGGAATCGAACCCAAAAACCATCACCTTTATAGGTAGACGCTGCGTCTCCGCGCCACGACGGTCCTCACGACATTTTTGTATAAATCAAATATTAGATATGTCTAACTTTTCAGTAATATTATTTAAATTATTAATAAAACTTGTGTTTTTCTAAACAGGCTATAATGAAGACTGCCATGAAATTCGACCTGGGTCTAGATCTGAGAACTGCAGCGTACGCCAACTCCATCGAGAAGATATTCACAACTTACGCGGACGCTGGACTCGCGTTCTAAACATTTATTATAAGAATTTAAGTATTGTCTGCATTTTAAAGACTCCAATATAGTCCCTTGCACTTAAGTGTAATTTTTAAGACATTATAATCACAGTATTTTCTTTAATGAAATCATGGCTTTTTTATTTGTACTAAGTTGGTATTAACCTTAAGGGAATATTTCAATTTCTTATTGTATCATCTTATATTTTCGAAATAAATTGTTTTACTGTTATGTTATTGGGTTATTATTATTACTTTATTGATCGTTTATTATTTTACAAATACAAATTGATATTATTATGCAGAGTAATTATATATATCGAAGTTCCTAAAAACAAAATGGTCCAAATCCTTCAAAAAAATATAAAATAATTATTATGCCATAATAAAATATATCTCGTGATTAAACTCAAATAGTTAATTTATGAAAAAAGTAATATAATTTGAAATCTATACCCGGTAAGCACAAGAAAAAATTATACAGTAGAAACTCGATTATCCAGCCCTCAGTTATACGGATTTGCGATTATCCGAACGCCTTACAACAAAAATTAGTCAGATTAATCGAGTTTCTACTGTAGTTGTATATTATTTTCCAGAAATTCATCTTAATAAATTATTTAATAAAATTACAAGAATATGATATAAAAAATATTTTGATTTGCTTATTTAACATGTGTCTAACAACTTATATGTGTGTCTTTTTCATTTTATTATATTTTTTCGTATATTAGTTTTCAAGAAATTCATAAAATTTAATCATAAAGTCGACTTATTTTTCCTGAATATATAGCAAAAGATGGACAGTTCTTTTTGATTATCTATCATACCTTTTAATATTTTTAATTAACTTTTAGTACATATCTACGAAGGCTTTAAAAATTGCAAACAACACTTTAATTATAAATGTATTAACAACATGTATTTGTTGAATGAAACGATATAGGTGTGCAAAGGCGCAGCGTTTGACTGTAATCGCAATAGTTGTAAGTTCAATCTTCAGCCTAGAGACTGATGAATGGTTATGTACTATAGGTACTATTAATAGTACTACTTGTAGTTGTTAAAAACATTTAATAAGAACAGAATGACCGCAATAAAAAGAATTAGAATACGTTTCCGCTTTTTTTACTATACTCTATATATACGGTCGATCATCCCTATTTTAAACTATACAACGATTATATTTGTATTAGAAAAATATCAATAACAAAAACGTGTTGTGGGATTGTTTAGGCATTAGAAAAAACACCTGATACAAAACCAAGGCAGCCTAGTCTTACATTATGATATGGAGCATTTTAGTATAATAAAAATGTTCGAATATGACTGAATATATTACACATTTCATTGATGTATCAAAATCAAGGATTGAAAATACCTGATGTAGAACTACATTTTTTTCAAACTATCGTTGTCCACTGCTGAACATAGGTTTCCTTCGGAGAACGCCAATCATCGCGCACTCGTACGCAGCCAGCCAACCTTCTTAAAATCGTTTTTGCTAAGGATCCATCTTACATTACATTTGGTTAAAAGCAATCTTCCCTTTACACGTGAAGTCTCGGTCGACAAACGATACGTCTGTAAATATGACAATCCCCTTCGATGTGTTGTTTTGGTGAAATATTTCATTAAGAATCCTATTTTAGAAACTCACGCAACGCACTTGACTACTCGCTAAGTGACTTTTAATTTGTGGACGAGCCCAACGATATTTGTTCATGTTTAAGTTCCGTAAGTCATCAGGTAGGTTTGGCAGGACGCATAATTGGGGACCATTATACGATGTAGATTTCCAAATGATGCCCAACCAAGTCATATTCTTCCCTGTGTTTTCTCCTCAAAGTTGTAGAAGTCAGATAGATACTTTGCCCAAGGTACACATACACTTGCACAAACTTAAGTGTAGCATCACATATCACTAATAATCTCTGTGACACATGATTGTTGAATATAATTTCATCTTGTCAAGATTCGTCTTGACACCCCTTCGTTTTGAAGACTTAGCTAGGTCATTCAGCATTTCTTCCAAATCGCCTTGCCTGCTTTGGAAAAAATCATTAAGATGTTGCATATGAATACCCAACATCTTAAAGATCCCTTCCAAAATAGTTTCACGGTGCAATTAAATTAGCCTTGTCGTCTGTTTCTGTACCCCGTGGTCTTGGGCACAGCTTCATATAATTGTGATATATGGTAAAATAACTAATTTATGACCATGGCTCAGGTCTTACATAGGGGATTAGTTGAAATCTCTATTTGCATTTCTACCTCAGAGGTGATCGATATTCCTTCTAAAAATTATTGCAAGCGATGAGTATTTTTCATCAAAGATCAAAAAAAAGTTCATTTACCGTTATGTTTCACATGTAAAAATTAAGGACACTTGTTATATAAGAAATAAGAATAGAATCAGTTTACGATAAGTGAAAATCTAGGCCGTAAGAACCACAAATTCGACTTTAATAAAATTATATTTACTAGTATAAAAAAGGTAAATATACTATTTTAATTATAAAGTTTCATTTTTACAACGTTTATTAAACACTTAAGTGGTGCCATATGAAAAAAAATATGATTAAATTACGTGTACTTGCTGTTTGCTCTGTCACTGTCACTTACTGACAAAGTTCGAGGAATGCATTAAATAGGCGCTTATTATTTTTGATATTTTAGGTGTTATCGCAATTTATAGACCAAAATGTATAATCCATCTTTTATTTTTGCTGTACTAGTCACTGTTATTAACGGTATTTATTGTAAAAGTGTAGAACTTACATTTGAGTTACCTGATAACGCCGTAGAATGTTTTTATCACGAGATTGAAAAAGATGTATCTGCCTCGTTGGAATACCAGGTACTTTTAAGCTACATTATATACTTATATATACCGTAAAAATATATATTGTATTTTGTATACCTAGACAATAATTTTATTCAGTATTACTGATACATCGTTAATAAAATTTACACGCATTTTAAAAATATTGTTTTATTTAATTTTTGATGATCAAATTAATATTAACAATAATATACTTTCACTATTCTTAACACTAATGACATTTAAATTATTTCAGGTTATAACTGGAGGTCAGTATGATGTTGATGTTAAGATTGAAGGTCCAAATAAACAAATTTTATACCAACAGCAAAAGATGCAATATGACTCACATCAATTTACAACTCAAAATACAGGTATAGTTTATTTATTATTAATTTAATTATAAAAAATATGTGTTCCTTATAAACCATGTAATACCAAATAATTCACTTTTGCAGGAGTATATAAGATCTGTTTCAGTAATGAATTTAGTACATTTACACATAAATTAGTATACATGGAATTGAATGTTGGTCCAGAAGAACCTCTTCCTGGCATTGGTGAACATGCCACTGTTTTAACTCAGGTATCCTAAATAAAAAATATCATATTTATTTAACTTATCAAAATACATTATATAATTATTTTATTTTTTACATTTTATAATTATTTTCTTTTTTAGTTGGAAACTTCTGCAGAAGAAATCCACTCATCTCTTAATAAAATTATTGACCATCAAACTCATCACAGACTAAGAGAGGCTCAAAGTAGGAAAAGAGCAGAAGATCTCAATGAAAGGGTATTCTGGTGGTCAACCGGGGAAACCTTAGCAATTGTTTGTGTTGCAATTGCCCAAGTTATGATTTTAAAGAATTTCTTTAGTGATCGACCTACATTATATAAAATGTAATAGTGAATTATAATATGTATTTATTAATATATATTTCTTTGGCTTATTTTCCTTTGTTTCTACTTTAAAAATTTGAAAGGAAAAAGATGTTGTGTTAATAAATTTTATTTTGTTAAAATAAAGTACTTATGGTACAAGGTTTCTTGGAAACTTCTTTAATTTATATAAAAATAGTTAATGCATAATAAACAGTAAATAAACATTATTAACATAAATGTGTAATATTACAAAAATTTTACCAATATTTTAATTACTATGAGCCTTACAGTAATTATTATTACTAAAATAAAACAAGAAGTGCAAATACACCATTGACTAGTGCACAAGGATATGCTATTAGTGGCCTTTGTTCAGAATCTCCTGACATGGTAACAAACAGGCGGCTTGCGGACAAAGCTGACCATATTACTGCGACAGCAGATAGACTAAGTCCAATTGGTCCTTCTAGCGACATAAATATTCCTAAACCTGCTAAGACCACCATTGGCAACATACAGTAACCTAAAACACTTGCCACACTGAGCACAGTGAAAACACCCTCTGTTCGACTCATTAGAGATAGTAAAAAGTACATTAGAATAACAGACATTACTGACAAGCCATACACATAACCAAAGTGTGCTTTGTTTCCTGACAGAAATAGACATACAGCTAATGCCAAACAAAATGCAATTGGACCAGCAATATCTGTATCTCGGAGTAGAAAGTTTGCATCATCTGCTTTAGATTGACCATGAAAAGGATTAAGTACAGCTAGTGTCTTCTCTAATATTCGATCAGGATATATTTCTAGTTCATCTAACAGTGGTGGCTCATCAAATTCAGATGTTACAGCAGATTCTGGTTCTCCAGGTATGGGGGCTGGTGTAAATAAATTAGGATTATAGTATTGATTATTGTTAGGTGGCGCCGGTGTTGGACCTTGGTCGAAAGAATAATTTTGCTGATCTGTAGAGAAGTTCTGGAAATCTAAAAGAAAAACATTATTTTAATTATTATTTCATCAAACAATCTTAGCGTCATCTTATCACAAAAAACTGCTTCTATTTCATTACTTACCCAGGGTTTGTGAGTCTCCAAATGTGTTGGAGTTGTTAAAAGAATAGTTTTGGCTGTTTGTTTGAGGTTGCCAAGAATAGTCATTGGGATTAGCGTAAGACATATTTAGAAATTTCTACAATTTAATTTGGCACAGTATTAAAATTATACGATGATGAAGGTCAATTTTCAACTTGAATTAAACAATTTTTAAACTTTCAATTCGCTATAACGCTATATTTTGCAAAATATGTCTCCTGTCTAATTAACGTCAACTTATTGTAAGTTGTCAAAACTCAGAACGCTACGTTAGAAAAATCAACGTCATATGTAACTTGGATTCGAGTAACATAGTTTTTGATTTATTGACAATAAAATAACGTTACCTATATTTTAAAATATATAGATATACTACCGGGTGAAAAATAATTAAGTAAAAGACAAATGCGGCAAGTAATGGGTGTGTTTTGTTTAATTTTTTGAAAATTTAATAAAACAGTAATAATTTGAATTTATTTACATGTCACAAGAAATAATGTTTTAATAAAATCATTTACTATTTCTTCTATTACCAATTAAGTGTCAGTGATGCCAGAGCTAAATTCTTAAAAATTTTATTAAGTTTCTAGTTGGATAATAAACCTAACCAATTTTATTTAATACACTGTAAACAAACCAGAACTCGTAAAGTTTAATAAGAATTTAGAAGCCATTGACATGAGATAGAGATTATGATATTATTTTTGTTTTCCCACTCTTCTTTATATTTTGATAAAACGTCGCTTTTAATTTAGCGTTCCAACTTCCGCCACTGTTTGACTTCAAGTTTTCCACTACATGCATACCATGATATTTACGAAAAAGCCTTAAGCCTCCCCTGTTCCTATAAGAATGATACATCAAAATGTCAGAGAAATTGAGCTTTTCGAACTGATAATTGACAAAAATATGACTTTTCATGTTAGAGTGCAAGTCTCATTTACAGTGCAATGCTAAAAAGCTACTAATATTTATAGGCATTTTACTTGCACAGTGAAGGTCATATAGAAGCTAAACTCAAAAATATATTTTTTATTCATAAAGCTACAATTAGTAAGCTTATCGATTTGTGAGACGAAATATTTTAAAGATCCTACTCAGACTACAAGATCCATATCTTTACCGGGTTTGGGAATGAGTGCTACTTTCTATTGCGTGGGTACAAACTCTTACTGCACGATTGCGTTATATATCGCAGTTAATAAGAGGTACTTACTTAAAAACATTCAAGTTCCAAAATTTCGTACGCTACAAAATAACTAAACATGCTGCATATACCGTATTCACATATCAACTCTCATCCTCACAGGACTGCTACCATTAGACGTAAGAATATAAGAGCAGGTAGATAAATAGGCTATTGGACAAAAAAGGATAAATCATCAACTACCTACTCTAAAATACAAACTCCAAGAAACCACAGCTATTCTCTATGGCTTCTTGGAACCTTGGAGTCCTGAACGATAGAATGCCTGAATGTTGGGTCCATCAGCAGTCTGGACCCAACATCTTTACAGATGGCAGCAAGATCATTGGAAGAGTGCCCTCACCTGATAGGCGCTAGAAATAAAAAATACATTGTCAGGTCACGGTATTCCATACAACCTACGAAACAAAAACACCTTGGAATAGGGTGATCCAACAGTAGCAAGTGACGACTTAAAATCTTCCCTGACTTCTAAGAAATTCCACAAGCATTTACACCTTAGTCAGTGCAATACAATGTTATATTTAATATGTTAGGGGACAGGAAAGAAAAATGAAATTGCTTACTAACCAAAAAATAAAGCGCACCCACGCACTCAACCAAGAACCAAATCTCCACGACACTAGCTCAATCATACTTTGAATTGAAACTAAAACTCATAGCCCTTTTTATGGATGAAGACCTAAATAATAGGGTCTATAACTGGCCGAATGTTCATAGCAAGAGAAAAATTTACCTTGTTTTAACCTACCTACAATACAATACTAGTAAGGAAATGAATTCACCTTAACAATTTCATAATCTATTAAAATTATGTATTCTAATAAAAAGCAGTAGACAATATATAAACATCAAAATATCAACATCAGACTATTTTCTATGGAGACACTATTTTACTTCATCTATTTATGCTAATTTTTTTAATTGTTATGTTAGTTTATTAAATTGTGCCATAAGTATATTTATTATTATTATTCTGTTTTATGAGTTGATGATGGAAACTTCAATTTGTCATATATTCTTGAAAAATAAATGCTTTGATCTGTCAAGACTATCTGTAGTCTTCGACATCTTTTATGGGGTTTTTTTTTATAGCTTCACGCTTAATCCTGCATATTGCAGGGTAGGCAGAGGGAACTGCAGGAACTATTGGAACCTAGTGTTAAGACACTCTGTTGCTTAGTCCCTGCTTTCTCCGTCCCCACTTTCCACCTTTTTTTGAGGCATTGCGTGTTGAGTGGCGGAACTCAACGCCGCGCTTTGCCTAGTTGCCAGAGCGCAGAAAATAGAAATAGAAAAATCCATCTTCTCCGAGTGGGAATCGAACCCTCAAACCGTCGCGTTTACAGGCAGACGCTTACGCCTCTGCGCCACGACGGCCCCGGTTAATAAGTATGTTAAAATAATATAAAAATGACAGGATAATCCTAGTTTTCATATGTGAAAAGATAAAACCACAATAAATAATCAATTATTGTACTATATGGCATACTTTATTTCCTCGAATATAATTTAGCCATTAAATGGAATGGTTGGAGAGTACATACAAAAGTCAAGCATTGATTTCATACATAGAAAAATTGCAATGTTAGTAATAAATAAGTTTTACATGGTTGGTTTACATTTAAAGCAGAATTATAAGAGAGTATGAACAATTTTCTTTGTAGGCATTCTTTTGAGTTCTGTTGAACTCTCTTACAAAAATGATGCATTTGGTGTCAATAATATGATTATAATAAGATAATAATTAATCAATAACATATTGTGAATAAATGACAACTACACTACAATGTAATTAGCTTGCCTATCTGTAATGTATAGGATTTTAGATTTTATATGTAATTTGGTGTTTGGTTTGAAATTAATCACTTAAATTCTTGTCATTATAATGACAGTCATTGTTCAGCCAAATACATAATTGGTATTATGGGATTACAAGTAAGCCAATATTGTTTCACAAATATAAAATCACATTAATTTTTTATATATTACTCAAGTGTGAGTATCATTACACATCAATTGATTATACAATTTAGTTAAAAATGCCGTCAGAAGCACCATAGTTTAATACATATTTGATCAAGAGTATTATTACTAAACACAAAAGCTTTCAATATTCATTATGACCAATAACATTTTATTGCTAATATAATAACTACATACAATAATCTACCATAAGTACTTATTATTAACTTAAATAATTTTCAACTGAATTTTAAAACATATTCAAATAAATAATCATTTAAAACAAAAATTCAGGTACTACTTTATAAGTCACCATATTACACTTTAAATAAAAATATATAGATATACTACCGGGTGAAAAATAATTAAGTAAAAGACAAATGCGGCAAGTAATGGGTGTGTTTTGTTTAATTTTTGAAAATTTAATAAAACAGTAATAATTTGAATTTATTTACATGTCACAAGAAATTATCTATTTTTGTTTTAATAAAATCATTTACTATTTCTTCTATTACCAATTAAGTGTCAGTGATGCCAGAGCTAAATTCTTAAAAATTTTATTAAGTTTCTAGTTGGATAATAAACCTAACCAATTTTATTTAATACACTGTAAACAAACCAGAACTCGTAAAGTTTAATAAGAATTTAGAAGCCATTGACATGAGATAGAGATTATGATATTATTTTTGTTTTCCCACTCTTCTTTATATTTTGATAAAACGTCGCTTTTAATTTAGCGTTCCAACTTCCGCCACTGTTTGACTTCAAGTTTTCCACTACATGCATACCATGATATTTACGAAAAAGCCTTAAGCCTCCCCTGTTCCTATAAGAATGATACATCAAAATGTCAGAGAAATTGAGCTTTTCGAACTGATAATTGACAAAAATATGACTTTTCATGTTAGAGTGCAAGTCTCATTTACAGTGCAATGCTAAAAAGCTACTAATATTTATAGGCATTTTACTTGCACAGTGAAGGTCATATAGAAGCTAAACTCAAAAATATATTTTTTATTCATAAAGCTACAATTAGTAAGCTTATCGATTTGTGAGACGAAATATTTTAAAGATCCTACTCAGACTACAAGATCCATATCTTTACCGGGTTTGGGAATGAGTGCTACTTTCTATTGCGTGGGTACAAACTCTTACTGCACGATTGCGTTATATATCGCAGTTAATAAGAGGTACTTACTTAAAAACATTCAAGTTCCAAAATTTCGTACGCTACAAAATAACTAAACATGCTGCATATACCGTATTCACATATCAACTCTCATCCTCACAGGACTGCTACCATTAGACGTAAGAATATAAGAGCAGGTAGATAAATAGGCTATTGGACAAAAAAGGATAAATCATCAACTACCTACTCTAAAATACAAACTCCAAGAAACCACAGCTATTCTCTATGGCTTCTTGGAACCTTGGAGTCCTGAACGATAGAATGCCTGAATGTTGGGTCCATCAGCAGTCTGGACCCAACATCTTTACAGATGGCAGCAAGATCATTGGAAGAGTGCCCTCACCTGATAGGCGCTAGAAATAAAAAATACATTGTCAGGTCACGGTATTCCATACAACCTACGAAACAAAAACACCTTGGAATAGGGTGATCCAACAGTAGCAAGTGACGACTTAAAATCTTCCCTGACTTCTAAGAAATTCCACAAGCATTTACACCTTAGTCAGTGCAATACAATGTTATATTTAATATGTTAGGGGACAGGAAAGAAAAATGAAATTGCTTACTAACCAAAAAATAAAGCGCACCCACGCACTCAACCAAGAACCAAATCTCCACGACACTAGCTCAATCATACTTTGAATTGAAACTAAAACTCATAGCCCTTTTTATGGATGAAGACCTAAATAATAGGGTCTATAACTGGCCGAATGTTCATAGCAAGAGAAAAATTTACCTTGTTTTAACCTACCTACAATACAATACTAGTAAGGAAATGAATTCACCTTAACAATTTCATAATCTATTAAAATTATGTATTCTAATAAAAAGCAGTAGACAATATATAAACATCAAAATATCAACATCAGACTATTTTCTATGGAGACACTATTTTACTTCATCTATTTATGCTAATTTTTTTAATTGTTATGTTAGTTTATTAAATTGTGCCATAAGTATATTTATTATTATTATTCTGTTTTATGAGTTGATGATGGAAACTTCAATTTGTCATATATTCTTGAAAAATAAATGCTTTGATCTGTCAAGACTATCTGTAGTCTTCGACATCTTTTATGGGGTTTTTTTTTATAGCTTCACGCTTAATCCTGCATATTGCAGGGTAGGCAGAGGGAACTGCAGGAACTATTGGAACCTAGTGTTAAGACACTCTGTTGCTTAGTCCCTGCTTTCTCCGTCCCCACTTTCCACCTTTTTTTGAGGCATTGCGTGTTGAGTGGCGGAACTCAACGCCGCGCTTTGCCTAGTTGCCAGAGCGCAGAAAATAGAAATAGAAAAATCCATCTTCTCCGAGTGGGAATCGAACCCTCAAACCGTCGCGTTTACAGGCAGACGCTTACGCCTCTGCGCCACGACGGCCCCGGTTAATAAGTATGTTAAAATAATATAAAAATGACAGGATAATCCTAGTTTTCATATGTGAAAAGATAAAACCACAATAAATAATCAATTATTGTACTATATGGCATACTTTATTTCCTCGAATATAATTTAGCCATTAAATGGAATGGTTGGAGAGTACATACAAAAGTCAAGCATTGATTTCATACATAGAAAAATTGCAATGTTAGTAATAAATAAGTTTTACATGGTTGGTTTACATTTAAAGCAGAATTATAAGAGAGTATGAACAATTTTCTTTGTAGGCATTCTTTTGAGTTCTGTTGAACTCTCTTACAAAAATGATGCATTTGGTGTCAATAACATGATTATAACAAGATAATAATTAATCAATAACATATTGTGAATAAATGACAACTACACTACAATGTAATTAGCTTGCCTATCTGTAATGTATAGGATTTTAGATTTTATATGTAATTTGGTGTTTGGTTTGAAATTAATCACTTAAATTCTTGTCATTATAATGACAGTCATTGTTCAGCCAAATACATAATTGGTATTATGGGATTACAAGTAAGCCAATATTGTTTCACAAATATAAAATCACATTAATTTTTTATATATTACTCAAGTGTGAGTATCATTACACATCAATTGATTATACAATTTAGTTAAAAATGCCGTCAGAAGCACCATAGTTTAATACATATTTGATCAAGAGTATTATTACTAAACACAAAAGCTTTCAATATTCATTATGACCAATAACATTTTATTGCTAATATAATAACTACATACAATAATCTACCATAAGTACTTATTATTAACTTAAATAATTTTCAACTGAATTTTAAAACATATTCAAATAAATAATCATTTAAAACAAAAATTCAGGTACTACTTTATAAGTCACCATATTACACTTTAAATAAAAATATATAGATATACTACCGGGTGAAAAATAATTAAGTAAAAGACAAATGCGGCAAGTAATGGGTGTGTTTTGTTTAATTTTTTGAAAATTTAATAAAACAGTAATAATTTGAATTTATTTACATGTCACAAGAAATTATCTATTTTTGTTTTAATAAAATCATTTACTATTTCTTCTATTACCAATTAAGTGTCAGTGATGCCAGAGCTAAATTCTTAAAAATTTTATTAAGTTTCTAGTTGGATAATAAACCTAACCAATTTTATTTAATACACTGTAAACAAACCAGAACTCGTAAAGTTTAATAAGAATTTAGAAGCCATTGACATGAGATAGAGATTATGATATTATTTTTGTTTTCCCACTCTTCTTTATATTTTGATAAAACGTCGCTTTTATTTTAGCGTTCCAACTTCCGCCACTGTTTGACTTCAAGTTTTCCACTACATGCATACCATGATATTTACGAAAAAGCCTTAAGCCTCCCCTGTTCCTATAAGAATGATACATCAAAATGTCAGAGAAATTGAGCTTTTCGAACTGATAATTGACAAAAATATGACTTTTCATGTTAGAGTGCAAGTCTCATTTACAGTGCAATGCTAAAAAGCTACTAATATTTATAGGCATTTTACTTGCACAGTGAAGGTCATATAGAAGCTAAACTCAAAAATATATTTTTTATTCATAAAGCTACAATTAGTAAGCTTATCGATTTGTGAGACGAAATATTTTAAAGATCCTACTCAGACTACAAGATCCATATCTTTACCGGGTTTGGGAATGAGTGCTACTTTCTATTGCGTGGGTACAAACTCTTACTGCACGATTGCGTTATATATCGCAGTTAATAAGAGGTACTTACTTAAAAACATTCAAGTTCCAAAATTTCGTACGCTACAAAATAACTAAACATGCTGCATATACCGTATTCACATATCAACTCTCATCCTCACAGGACTGCTACCATTAGACGTAAGAATATAAGAGCAGGTAGATAAATAGGCTATTGGACAAAAAAGGATAAATCATCAACTACCTACTCTAAAATACAAACTCCAAGAAACCACAGCTATTCTCTATGGCTTCTTGGAACCTTGGAGTCCTGAACGATAGAATGCCTGAATGTTGGGTCCATCAGCAGTCTGGACCCAACATCTTTACAGATGGCAGCAAGATCATTGGAAGAGTGCCCTCACCTGATAGGCGCTAGAAATAAAAAATACATTGTCAGGTCACGGTATTCCATACAACCTACGAAACAAAAACACCTTGGAATAGGGTGATCCAACAGTAGCAAGTGACGACTTAAAATCTTCCCTGACTTCTAAGAAATTCCACAAGCATTTACACCTTAGTCAGTGCAATACAATGTTATATTTAATATGTTAGGGGACAGGAAAGAAAAATGAAATTGCTTACTAACCAAAAAATAAAGCGCACCCACGCACTCAACCAAGAACCAAATCTCCACGACACTAGCTCAATCATACTTTGAATTGAAACTAAAACTCATAGCCCTTTTTATGGATGAAGACCTAAATAATAGGGTCTATAACTGGCCGAATGTTCATAGCAAGAGAAAAATTTACCTTGTTTTAACCTACCTACAATACAATACTAGTAAGGAAATGAATTCACCTTAACAATTTCATAATCTATTAAAATTATGTATTCTAATAAAAAGCAGTAGACAATATATAAACATCAAAATATCAACATCAGACTATTTTCTATGGAGACACTATTTTACTTCATCTATTTATGCTAATTTTTTTAATTGTTATGTTAGTTTATTAAATTGTGCCATAAGTATATTTATTATTATTATTCTGTTTTATGAGTTGATGATGGAAACTTCAATTTGTCATATATTCTTGAAAAATAAATGCTTTGATCTGTCAAGACTATCTGTAGTCTTCGACATCTTTTATGGGGTTTTTTTTTATAGCTTCACGCTTAATCCTGCATATTGCAGGGTAGGCAGAGGGAACTGCAGGAACTATTGGAACCTAGTGTTAAGACACTCTGTTGCTTAGTCCCTGCTTTCTCCGTCCCCACTTTCCACCTTTTTTTGAGGCATTGCGTGTTGAGTGGCGGAACTCAACGCCGCGCTTTGCCTAGTTGCCAGAGCGCAGAAAATAGAAATAGAAAAATCCATCTTCTCCGAGTGGGAATCGAACCCTCAAACCGTCGCGTTTACAGGCAGACGCTTACGCCTCTGCGCCACGACGGCCCCGGTTAATAAGTATGTTAAAATAATATAAAAATGACAGGATAATCCTAGTTTTCATATGTGAAAAGATAAAACCACAATAAATAATCAATTATTGTACTATATGGCATACTTTATTTCCTCGAATATAATTTAGCCATTAAATGGAATGGTTGGAGAGTACATACAAAAGTCAAGCATTGATTTCATACATAGAAAAATTGCAATGTTAGTAATAAATAAGTTTTACATGGTTGGTTTACATTTAAAGCAGAATTATAAGAGAGTATGAACAATTTTCTTTGTAGGCATTCTTTTGAGTTCTGTTGAACTCTCTTACAAAAATGATGCATTTGGTGTCAATAATATGATTATAATAAGATAATAATTAATCAATAACATATTGTGAATAAATGACAACTACACTACAATGTAATTAGCTTGCCTATCTGTAATGTATAGGATTTTAGATTTTATATGTAATTTGGTGTTTGGTTTGAAATTAATCACTTAAATTCTTGTTATTATAATGACAGTCATTGTTCAGCCAAATACATAATTGGTATTATGGGATTACAAGTAAGCCAATATTGTTTCACAAATATAAAATCACGTGTGTGTGAGTATCATTACACATCAATTGATTATACAATTTAGTTAAAAATGCCGTCAGAAGCACCATAGTTTAATACATATTTGATCAAGAGTATTATTACTAAACACAAAAGCTTTCAATATTCATTATGACCAATAACATTTTATTGCTAATATAATAACTACATACAATAATCTACCATAAGTACTTATTATTAACTTAAATAATTTTCAACTGAATTTTAAAACATATTCAAATAAATAATCATTTAAAACAAAAATTCAGGTACTACTTTATAAGTCACCATATTACACTTTAAATAAAATCATATTAATCTTAAATTAAAATATTAATATTAACTTTGTGTCTCTATAACAAACATAACTATAGATAGAAACTTTAAAAAACCTTCAAGAAAACATTGCTCTTATAACCAGCCTTTCCAAAATAACAATTTTAAATGCGATTAGATAAAAATGAAGCTGCTTTTACATAAAACAATTTGTTTTTTTTAAATATGCATAATCAAGTATCAATTCTTTTATTCAGTTTTTATAATAAACTTGTAGATTTGAATTATTTAAAACATTCTTTTAGAAAAAATAAATAAGAAGAAATAGTAAAATAAATTTTTAAATATAATTTTGTAGTTTGGTTTTTTGTTTAAAAAAAAAAGTGTAAAAACTAAGATTGCATAGGAATGCCAGAAATATAAATTATTGCTATAATTAAAATTAAATGGAGTGGATTAGCTCATGACAGTGTGGTGAATATTAATGATTAAATACAATGTACTACTATACTATTTGTGGTATTAGTTATTTTAAAAAGTAAGGTTATCATAAAAAGTTTTTATTTATTTTTATTTTTGTGTATGATATGTTTAATTTGATTATTGAATTTTAGCAGTAGGATACTGAATTAATATGTCATAAATTAGAAAAAAAAAATATTTACACTATAGCTAAATTTATTTTCGTACTCTCTGGTGACTGTTGTATAAAATGCAAATAAATATATTAAAATTTGATCACATCTTTTTATGATAACCGTACAATAAAAAATATTATTATCGTTAAATACGCCTTATCTATAAACTATGTACAATCTACAATTTGTACATGCAGTACATACAAATACCTGGAATACACCTGTTTATAAAAAATATAAACACATTAGTAATCGGGAGATTTCGAATGACTCAAAAGCTTGTATATTAAAATGAACTATATCCCCATTGGACTTAAAAACTTAATTGAGTAAAATCATTTTTACACTCATAATATATCACAGACACCTAAGGAAGATATTAGATTACATCTAGTTTTGAGGTACTACACAGTACATGTGTAAAAATGTAAATAAATTAAAAAAGCACAAAATCTCAAAGTGATCTTAATATTACTGACCGGGTATGGCGTCAGTGGATGAATGTTTAAAAATATATATAAAAAAAGTTAAACCTGGAAATAATCACTAACAGTGCATTCGGGGGTGGTAATACTGTTTTTTGCTTCCTTCGGTGGAACGTTGATCTTTTCATATCCGGCTGAAGAGTCCGACCTATCGACGCCGGAACTTTCAGCCACATTATTAACCTTTTCGTAGGGCGGATCTTTTTTGGATAATTCAAAATACTTAACGCTTTCGTAATTAGGATCCTTTTTGGATCTCACAGAGTCATATTTTGAGTCCTTCGACCGTACAGATTCGTATTTGGGGTCCTTACATCTCAAGGACTCGTAGTTGGGGTCCTGATGCACACTCTCATAGTTAGGGTCTTTAGGCCGAACTGATTCATAGTTTGAATCGGATTCACTGCCAGTCGTATTATAGAACGGTTCGTTTGTCATCGATTCATAATTAGGCTCAATGGCAGCTTCATCGTTATTATTGCTCGACCAATTGTTGTATTTGATACCTCTTTTATTAACTGTAGAATAAGTTGGTTGAACTTTATAATTGGGCGCGATAGTCGCGTAAGGTGGTGTCGGGGGCTGATTCCGTAACACTTCGTAATTGGGATCCGAATCTGAGGCATTTGCATCGGATTTAGATATGTGTTCGTATCCAGGGTCACTGCTTATGATACTATTAGGCCCGCTATCCACCAAATGATGGTTCATCTTGATATTATTAGTAAATTGTGAGGCTTTATTTATCTCCCTAACCGTTTCGTATCCGGGGTCTTGATTTGAGCCTTTTCGTTCCTTTCGTGCTATAGTTTCGTAACCATGGTTGATTGATTGTTTGCGATCAATCGTTTCATATCCGGGATCATCCGCTTTGTACTTCAGACCTTTTTCGTCGCTCATGTCTTTTGACTTTCTGAATTCATCTTTCGTTTTTGCTTTCTTCATGACTTTGGCGTACATTTCCTCTACATTTTGTGAAGGGCTTTCGGTGATGCGTTCAGAGGTAATACTAGTGTTGGGGTCGGCGGAGGAATAGTCGCTGTAGGCGGGGCCGTCTATCGAGTTGTAGAAATTGTCAGTAGTGTTGTCCTTTTGATCGATATCGAAATTTAATTCTTTCGCAACTAGAGGTCGTACGAGGTCGCCGGAACTGAAGCGATGTTTTTCAACGGGATAGTTGCAGCCATAGAAATCTGAGGAGCTCACGCAGCTGTTATTCCGTTGGTGTTTCTCGTTGAGACTGCGACGGAGTTTGTCATGATTGAAATGCAGGTCGCCTGTTGGGTCATATGTTAATTTTAATGAATGTAAATTAAATATGAAAAATCGTACATTTAATAGTTTTTTCTTGTAGTCTATACGTATTTGTAAAAGGAATAAAAATGGTACTGGACCAAGAAATTACTTAGATGTATATAAAGCTTAAGTAGCTTTTTAAATATTAAAAAGATTTTAAATTAAAAGCTCAAGTTACATTTTACATATTTGAAAGAAAGTTTTTAATTGTTCAGCCGTAAAAATTTAACTTTCTTTATAATTTACAAAGTATTACTTACTTATAAAAAAATCAAACATATCATGTAGAGGGGTAGTCAATGGACAATCTCAACGTCACGTCGTCTTTCAACGTCAATAAAGCCCATTGCATCTGATCATAGTTTACTTAATATTTAATAGAAAATAAAATTAAACATTTTTCAAAAAACATAAGATTTTACCCGTGCTAGATATCCGCTGATGTCGTTGCGCTATCGTGTCGGCCGTTCTAGGGGGGTGGGAGCCGTACGTATGGCCAGGTCCGTGGTGGGGGTGCGCGGGGTGCGGGTGCGGGTGCGGGGGAGGGGGAGGAGGCAGCGGCGAGTTGGCTTGCCGCTTCTCAGGCTTGGGTGAGCCGAGGGCGCCCGTCGAGTTGGAGCACGATGACATGGATGCTGGAATTGAGTATTTTTTGAAGAGAAGAATTGAATAAAATAAGATAATGGCCTTATATATAGACAAATTACATTTGATTTCACTTAACAGTAACAGATATTTTTATCTATATCAATAAAGGCCATGTTGTTACGACTTAAATTCTTTGTTCACACAAATTACCTTGTCTAGAATGCGTTGCATTGTTAGTAGACGTTCCTATCTCTGGCGGCGCACTTCTTCTGTAAAAAGAAACAAAATATCATTAGACACTTTAGAACTATACTCATATAACAATAAAAATCATTTAGATACTATAGAATTATACCCGTCAATAAGCACAAAAACAATTACCTAGCATGAGAATCGGCCGCAGATGGCGCGGGCGGGTGGACGGGGGCGTGGGTGGCGGAGGGGGCGGGGCCTAGCGTGGGGGCGGGGCCGGGGGCGGGGCCAGCGGGGGCAGTCGAGGGCTGCTCGCGCCGCCGGGGCTCGGGCGCTATTTGCGCGTACGTGTCTGAGCCCTCGCCTACGCTCGCCTCCTCTATTGCCGCGTACATTTCATCTGGAGAAAGAGATATTTTATATATAAGTATTATATTTGAAATAATTTTACACTTCATATAATTTATATTTTCGTTAGCAAGAAAGCCTACCATAGTATAACACTAAGTAAATAAAAATATTTAAAAAATATGTTTACATCTATGTTGCCAAACAATAATTCTAAGCTCACTAGAATAATTTTTGGGTAGTACAAATTTATGCAAACCTAGGTAAGTTAGATAGGATGGGTATATTACAGAGATTGATTGATTGATTGAAGGACACATACAATAAATAACAAATATTATCTAATTAATGTAGTATATAAAACACTTTACCTTGAATTAATTATAATATACTTTACCTGAATCATCGGAGACTGTAGCATAGTGCTGTGCTGGTTTTGTCACTTGCGCCCGAATATTACTCAGAGGCTCCCGTACTGATATGCTTGTATATCCCTCTGGATAAAGAAAAATGTGTAAAAATTTAACAGAAAATACATTACACGACAAATTGTAAACTTTACAGATATTTGTAGCTTAATAATGTATTGCTAAACACATTTTACTCGATATGTAACATTCTAGTAATTATTCTAGTAATCATAAACATACTAGCAGAATCCGTGGAGTCGCCACTGAAGTGCACGGGGTCGGGCGGCCGCGGGGAGGGCGGCGTGATGTACGGCAGCTCTTGGCTCGATGGCAGTTGACCGCTGATTGCTACTGAGGCGGATATTAGCACTGCTTCTGCTATATATATATATATATATATATATATATATATATATATATATATATATATATATATATATATATATATATATATATATATATATATATATATATATATATATATATATATATATATATATATATATATATATATATATATATATATATATATATATATATATATATATATATATATATATATATATATATATATATATATATATATATATATATATATATATATATATATATATATATATATATATATATATATATATATATTGAGGTTATATATATATAACCTCAATTAAAAGAATAATATTAACTAGCCTTTACAAACTTGTAATATTATAAAATATTTTTAAAAATAAAATAATATTTTTTTTCATATAAAGAAAATAATAAAATTATCGTTCTAAAATAAAACGTTATTTGTCAAGTATGACGCAAAGGTGCACTAAGAGATATCTCTTTCTCTTTCGGTTTTTTTTAAGGAAATATTACAGATTGACAGCGTGTAACAGTATTTTTGTAGTTCGAGATATTTACGTCATTTGTATTTAATAATGACTACCTCACGTGTTACACAACATGTATAAATATCGTGAAATAGGACAAATTATCCTGTGCGTAAACTATTGATATTTGTTTATTAGTTTTTTTGTATATAGTCTTGAAATATATTACACTATAGGTAGTTTTGACAAAGGCCGCGCTGTCAGATACACTCTGTATATATGGAAAATTGTGTAACATATTGTCCGTAGGTACTTTAGGAAATCCTTTCTTAGAACTAGAAATAACTAAGATTTTTGTATGTCCTGTTATAATAAAATTATTAGCATAATGAAATAAAATCGTTGATCGATAAAGCAAGGATGATGGACTCTAGTAGCAGAAGTTGAAATTTGCAAATTCAAACAGACTAACATTTCAATTTTATATAAATGATTAGTTATAAATTATATTTATAAATTCAAGATTATGGTTAATTTAAGTAAATACATTTATTCCTGTATTCCAGACAATCGCGAATCTGTGTAATTAAGGGTTTAGATAATCGTAATTGTACTGTATTTAATTATGTCAGAGACATTTTATATTATTTTTAAACGGCACTTTATACGATGACGTGACTTAGAAAATTACAGATGAATTACTAAACAACCACAAATAAATAATTGAAATGATATCGTTACTACGCGATGTGCTATACATATATATAACAACATAATGTAGAAATATTTTTCTACTGTGCATATAAAGTAAGAGTTTTATGACACTTGTTTGTTTGTGCAGTTTCTCGCCATTTTATTTATATCTCGCAGTTAAGTTGTTTACAGTGAATAAATTATATATTTTATAGTCATTTAATTGGATAGTAAACAGAGCGATGTAATATAATGCATGTTTATAATTAAACTCATATAATCAAAAAAAGATGTACAAGATAAACATAATTATAATAATATGATAAGTTAATTATTATTAGATAAAATATTACATACACAATTCTTTTAAACTAAGCAAATGTACTAAAAATTATAAATTATCTTAAAACTAATGTGTAAAAGTATAATTTAACTTTAATCTATGCATATAATATGGCGAAAGCCAAATAAAATCACTTTTAAATTGAAAATTGGCATCATAATCATAGCACACTTGTAGTTTAAGAGATTAAAACATACCAGCAGCCGAAGATGACACTTCTCTCTCATCGATTTGGATCTCCCCAACAGATCTCTCATCAGGTGCGATTTCCACAATTCTGCAAAAACCAATCAATTATTGAGATTATTTTTTTGAAATATATAAAGGTGTGGCGGTAATGGCGACTTTAATTTCAAGCATAGTATTAACTGGCCTTTATAAAGTTTTATTATAAAAGGAGTAAAATTTTCAAAAACAAAAAATAATTTTTTTTCAAACAATATAAATAATTAAAATATTGTCCCAAAATAAAACGCCATTTGTCAAGTACGACAAGAGTGTACACTGTAGTGTCAGAGCGGGAAATAAGCAAAACAAAAAGAGATATACCTCTGGTATATCTCTTTTTGTTTTGCTTATTTTTTTAATTTTAATTGAAAGGTCACAAAGGACAGATTGACAACGTCTAATAGTATTTTTGTAGTAAGTCATTCGTATTTCATGATGTCTACCTCACGCGTTACACAGCTTGTATTAATATCGTACCTAAACTATCAATAATTATTAAATAGTTTTTTATAGCCTCGAAATATTTTCCCCTATAAATAGTTTTGATAATGGCCTCCGTTTAAGATACACCCTGTATATTTTAATCATTTATACGTTAATGATAGTATCTAGCAATAACGAAGATATAATCAAAATATTATTTTTGATATTTCGAAGATATCCAATTATAGATTAAATATAAAGACTAGTTTTGATTCAAAATCTTCGTATTAAGAACTTATGAATAAAAGTGTTCAATCACTCTGGTCTCTCCTTTCCATAAATAAAATATTTCATATTCTTTCTAAATGACTATTTTATATAAAAAAAAATTTAGGCGAATATTTTTTACATAATTAAATATACCTTGAGTATTTTTAATTTTTAACAACTTACATATCATGACTTTCGTTTTGCAATTTTGCATAGGCGTGTTCATACGGGTGATCCCTACTCGTTGATGCTACAGCAGGGGCCTTATTACCTGTAAGCATATATTTTACGTGAAGTATATATATATATATATATATATATATATATATATATATATATATATATATATATATATATATATATATATATATATATATATATATATATATTGGGATATCCGAATTACTCTATCGGTCCTTTAATGATATGCGGACGAAGATAAAGTAGCGATTATCGATTACATTTTGTACTTAATAAATATGATATTATGTTAGGTTTGATAAAAAATGCAGCAAATGTTTTTCTAAACGGAAAATAGAATGTAACGCGATAAATACAATTAATAATGAATCAACAGCGTAATGCAATTATTGGCTTTATTATGGATAAGTAAAGTATGCCGCAATTGAAGTTCTTATCATATTAGGAATTGACATTTCATAGATGAATGTAATGATTACTACTTTATAGTGCCTAGTATTAAAATCGAAATCAGTTTACTTTTAGTGTTTTTCATTACAAAAAATCATAACTTAAACCCATAATCATATTATCAGTCTTCATTATATCTCGTGAAATAAATTTTTTAAAGCGATCTAAACAAACAAAAACTTCTCAAAAAAGTCTCTCTCTCATCTAAAAAAGTTTCATCACTTATTATTTAGGTTTTTAACGTTATATAATCATCTACTTAAACAAAAATAAAAATAATGATAAAACTATTCTCTTACAATAAGCTATAGATATAATACATTTTCTAACTATGAAGAACAGTAAGTAGCGACAGAACAGAATAATTACTGAATATTCGCATTTGCATTTGCGAATGTCAATAGCACATATTCACATTGGTGTTCGCAACTGTTGAAAAAATGACATTTGTTCCATCACTAGTACCTAGGTACATCTAGTATCTAAAACATAATCTATTATAATGATTACGACAATAAGATGATTCATGCTTGCATTGTTACTTGGAAATATTCCTTTTTATTATTCTAGACAATGATGTTCATATTGTAATTAATATGTTAAAATGTACTCACAAATGATATGGCTAGTCAAGTTTTTGTTAAAATTTTGCTATAATTGAATACTTCATTTAAGTGTTAAGCCTTCAAAGCATATAGGCAAAATTAATGTTATAGCATATTTACCTTTATGCTCATTTAAAATGGGACATTAGCCATTAATTTTTTTGGGTTTGCAATTTCTAGAAATAATTTTTTATTACAACATTTTACTAACCTTCATCTAGATTAACAGTAGCATAAATTTCTGATGCAGTATCACCACTGTCATGTCTTCCAACAGGATGTGGAATTTCTGGCAGACTACGCTGACTATTTTGTGTTGATGCCCTGATAGCAAAATCATAAAGTGATTAGAACTAACTTTGTAAATAAAATAGTTATTTTTTATTATCACTTTTAAGGAAATATATGATTATATATAAAAAGTGTGATGGTTCAATCTAATATAGCTACTAATGAATCATATACATTTATAGCATAATACAGAAATACATTACAATAACATAGTCATGCAAGACATTTTTGTCATAAATTATAGTTAGTACACTATTAGATGAAATATTGTTATATTTATACCACATAATATATTAATATAATACAGCATAAAACTGAATATACAGAAGAAATAAAAAGTTGATTAATTTTAAAAAGAGAACATGTTACAATAGCAAATTAATCTGAGAAAATAATGCCAAAACATAACTGTATTAGTGATAATTAGCATTACACATCTATGTTAGCCCTGTTTAGTAAAATGTTATAGGGCGTGCTATAAACAAACCGCTTAATGGAGGCCGGAGTGGTAGGTGTTGGAGAAGGTACTTCCTCATCCAAACGGATTTTGACCACACCGGCCGTTCCAACCAACTCACTTCTGTTAAATATAACACTTTTTAAAATATTCAGCATTATAAATAAAAAAGATCACTATATCACTTTTGATATACAAGTAATTTCTATAGTGTGGAAAACTTAACACAAGGTATAACTAAATTTCATTATTCATTATTTTGTGTTTACTAAAAGGAAATAAAATTTGCATGATCTTATTTGAATTTATAACTTATTAAATAGAAACTAAAGTAGACTTACTTTTGATTAGAGTTCTTGCAGCCACAGACACATGCCGAAAGGACAGTTATCAAAGTACCTAGCACTCCAATGCTCAAAGCAATTTCTATTAAAGTATACATAACAACAGATTTTCAATTGAATCTCTCGCTATTATCACATTGAATATAAGCCATTACAAAATTAGGCTTACGTTATGCCTTTAAAAATAAGAATAAGTTTAAAACTTTCTTCCATTTGAGAGTAAGAAATGTAGGGCACTTGTTTACGCGACGACTACAGGTGTAACCAAAATTCTAATGTCTATACACGTATTGCTTGGTAATACTTGAAATTTCGAAATAATTAATTAAGTTTTATTCATTATTTAGATAAATTTATAATTTACCAGTAAACGAAATACATCTATTTGTGAATTACTTTAAAAAGTCAAATAGTTCTAAATAAATAATAAAATAGTGACATATATGTATATGACAGCTTTAACATTTTTTTCGGAAGAAAAGGCACGAGTATTGAGTTATACAGCCTATGATATGTAAAGTATTAGTTCGTCGTTCGTCGTCACTGTTCGTACACAAACATCCATATTACAATTTTTTTTTCACTTTTAAATCTAATTCCTGCTAGGCATCTGAGGGATACGAATGAGAAAAGTATTAAATCATATATTAATGTTTCGAGATTCATATAGTATCCTCGTTTACTCTCGAAGACTAAATAACTTACTGTTCCACGTAATCGATTACCTTTATAAATCAGAACTTTAAACTTAATAAGTTTTTGAAATTTACTAACGAACTGATCACAAACAAATTCCAAGTTAATTTGCATGCGGTAGAAGTAACAGCGAGAGGTGTAACAGTAAAATATCTCTATAGTTTGCAAAAAATATCTCAATCTTTCTGTAATTATTATTTATTCATTTCTAAAAAGTACATCGAAGGTCATAATAGTAAAATAATTTTGAATTTAGTAAGATAGTGAAATAAGTTCAGCCAGTGCAAGCGAGTGTTAATACTTTCTAAACGGGGCCTCTCTAAACCCACACCATAGATGCTTTAGCTTCTTTCTGAACTCCTTTTTTTACGTATAAGTCTAGGTAGTTGGTGAATCCATGAAATGCAAAATAGTTTCATCTTTTCTTAATACAATATATCTATAGTAATCGGTTGACCGTTGCTTAAGTTATATAATGTAAAAAGTTATTGATTCATACGTTTGACGTAAACAAAAACTATTGAAAGTCTTTTTATAAGAGTACAGTTTATATAGAAAATAAAAGAAAAAAGATATTTGACGTTCAAAACTTGCCTCGAGACCAAGACATGTCTAATAGGTCCATTACTAATCTGTAGTCAAAAGTCAAAACCACAACCTACAAATACTAACACATAAATTTAAAAATGACTAAAGTCGTTGTAACTTATCGAGATTATTTAAATATTTTAACGTTATAAACACGAACAAGTAGTGAAATATCAGTGCTTAAAATCAATATTCAAAGATAGTAGTGTTTAGTGACATTTTTTTGGCGAATTACCCGCCAATAAAGTATTAAGAACAGTTTTATACGAAACTAACCTAGTAGCCGGTATGGAAACTAAAAATGAAATTTTTTCTCAACGCTTAATAAAAGCAATAGTATGGAATATATGCTTGCAGACGTTTCTTGCCATAAGTCCTAGTATTTCTTATTCAAGTCGATGTTATCCATCCTATATCATGGGTAACTTCTACATTCAATGATATTTTTAGCTGGAAAATGAGTCTGAATCTTATTCTCCTCGGATTAGTGTCATTTTTTCAAGCATGGATGTATGGAAATTGTTATTCAATTCCGGCGCCTAAATATTTTACAAGATTCTCAATGTTCTTAAATATTTTAACTATTCAAAATATTATATCAAGTGTTTTGTATTCTCTTAATGGATATTTTACAATGAGCTTGTATTCTTCACTAGCTAAGAGCAATTTTAATGTGTTAAAGAAAAATTGTGAAAAGTTCGATGGTCAGTGTCTGATAGAACAAAGTTTATTTTTACAATTTGGTGGAATGTGGATTGGGTTATATTATTTTACAAGTGCTCATTTGTATGGGACTGCAGTGCTAACATTCCCACATATTTATCAAGAAAAAATTCAACAAATTAAATTAGTAATTACCAATATATTTTCAATGGGATTTCAGCATTCTGTTACACCTGTGGCATATTATTGCATATTTTATTGCTTATGGGGTGACAAGCCTAGGAGTGTTGTGTCTGATGTATACAGTTTATATTTAGAAGATCCTGCACTGGATAACATTTTTAATTTGGTCACCTCTGGTATTTGGATTGGACTTTGGTTCTACACTAGCTTATATTTCATTTCAATTTACACAATGAAAACTGTTTTTAATATAGTACTTACTGAACCAATTAAATTTCCTATTGAAGGTGAAAATCAGTTGACACTAAATAAAGCTATGTCTCAGAGATTGCAATTTATTGGATATTTGGGTGCTCAAGATTTAAAGAACATGGCATTAACTGACCAAACAAGAAGATCTAAGATTTTCACATTGTCTCAACCTGGGGGTCATCCAAGAAACTGGAATAATTTATTAGAGACATGCCTATTTGTTATGAAAGAATTTAATAAAGAATTAGAGCAAGTAAATAGTGATAATTCTGGTGTTGAAAATGATATCACACAACACAGGAAAACATTTAAACCTGTCAGCCCTGTATCTCCACCATTATATTCGGGATCTTTAAGGAATATGGCTCAGTCACCTCATTTGCTTGAACTAAAAAATGTTCAAAATAAGACCAAGGCTGACGATACTTTTGCCAATGCTTTAAAAGAAGAATGTAACAATTTTCTTCATAAGCTTTGCCAAAAACCTGGAATTAATTATTTTTTTGGAGAACTAGTTGACACAAAGCTTAAGTTCATTTTGATTCAAGCACAACCAGTGACATGGATATGTGAAGGTTTAGCTTATATTGTGTCAGCTTCATTAAAGGAAGATAAGTATGGTGTTGTACAAAATGATTTATCTGTAGTTATATCTGCAATGGTAAATCTTAAACAAAATTTAGACAAATTAACCAAGGCAGGTCTAGTACCAAGAAAACATATTTTGCATGATACTCTTGCTATAAAAATAAGAAATTCCCTGTTGTCATCAGTTAAGCGTAGTTTATACAAAATTGTTATCACATTTTCAAAATTTATTCATGAAATACCCTTAGACCCCGATGTTCAAGTAGCTATTCAACCATTTCTACTGTGTAAAGAAGCATAAATCTGGTCTTAGGATAATAAAAATGTATTTTTATAATTGTTGTTTTTATATTTATAACACACCTAATATTAGGGAATAATGAAATAAAATAAATTAAAAACCATGTTATATTAAAATTTTAATAAAACTTGAAAAGATTTTTACTATTTTCACACAACAATTTACATAAAGTGAATTTTAATATATTCTGTTTAACATGTATAAAGAGAAATGGCTGCTTGTAATAAATAAACTTAAAAATATATATGGTTACCTAATAAAATATATAAAGAAAAAAAAAACAAAATATATAATATATTTGTTGTTGGCAAGCAGCAGCATTAAACATTAAAAAATGATTTATACTAGGCACATCAACTAGGCTTAATCTACAAATAGTTTAATATAAAAATGTTTCAGTAATTTCTCTGAGTAAATCACTTTTGTTGTTAAAGTTTTTAATTGCTACCACTGAGAAAAGAACGTAAACAACATGTAGTGTGAAACTTTCTAATTCATTACAGTGCATATATAGTAGATATCTTTAAGTTTATTATAATTTCTAACATTTTCAACAATCATATAAACAATGTCTATATTATGAATAAATATATATACAAATAATATGCAAATAAATATTACCAACCCACATATAATATATATTGTTTTATATCCTTAGGCCATAGCTTTAAACACTAACATAATGTAAGTGTAAAAAATAAAAGTACCAACACATCAATTTGCCTGAAGATATAATGGTTAATGGTATGGTTGATTATAGATCTTTTGGAGCTGTTAATGTTTTATTTATTGTTTGGCTGAACAGAAAATATATAAGTATATGGATGAAGGAAGAAGATAAAGAAAAAGAGATATTATAGACATTTGATGAGCAAACTAATGAATGTAAACTGTAAAATTAATTTACTATGATATTTTGTTAAAAATAAAAGTTTAAAAAACAATTCAATATTGCGATTTATAATCGGAAATACATAAAACAAATACTAATAAATTAATTCCTTTTTTTATTATATTTTTATCTCCGTTATAATGACATTATAATGCGTTCGTATCTTCAAATATTAGGTACATATTACGTTATAGTAAAGTATCTTCATCTCGTAGTTCCCCGCTCAGTAAAAGGGAGCGCTGGCTGGCAGCACCCAGGAGGGCGGTGCGTTCTGCCGATGACGTAGCTGACTCACAGCTTAAGTGAAGCTAATAAAACAATCAATATTAATTATCGCAATTAAATATGTATTTATATATAAATATGTATTTATATATAATATATGTCGGGTGATCGTTCATAGCCGTAGTCGTAGGTCGTGGAATTGTGCGTGTGATTTACATCACAAACAGAAATGACAATTGAATTGTCAATGTCATTGAATCACCAACGTTGTTAGTACCCATCATAAAATTGGATTAATACGTAAATGAATATAAAAACAATGATTTATACTATTTTATCATATTTTATAGAATAATTAACATGCAACAAAGGCAATTAGTGTCTAAATCGACGACGACTTTACACTATGGTTGTGCGGAACATCACCGTTGGAAGAATGAATTATTTTCACTTGTACGCTGCAGTGGACAAAGTACAATAGTATCGCAGCAAATATTTAATAAGCATACCTACTTATAAAATAGACAACGGATATATTATGGTACGAGATTAAATTAATTGTTTAATATTTTCACCGAATTTAATATTTTCTTGTGAGCATTTTTGATCGAAATATAAATATATTATATAAATTTATATAATATGTTTATATTTCGATCAAAAATGTAATAATTAATAGTAGGATAGAAGACACGCAGAAATTTATATACAACAATATGTCATGCAGAATTGGAACAGAGTTATTATAGGTACATACAGGTGACAGAATATCATCATATTTTTTACTTATTTGGAAAGGTAGCAGCATCACTGACGCTTACAACGAGTGGTTCAAAATTTCACAAATATATATAATAATTTAAAAAAAGATTTGTTATTACATATATATATATATATATATATATATATATATATATATATATATATATATATATATATATATATATATATATATATATATATATATATATATATATATATATATATATATATATATATATATATATATATATATATATATATATATATATATATATATATATATATATATATATATATATATATATATATATATATATATATATATATATATATATATATATATATATATATATATATATATATATATATATATATATATATATATATATATATATATATATATATATATATATATATATATATATATATATATATATATATATATATATATATATATATATATATATATATATATATATATATATATATATATATATATATATATATATATATATATATATATATATATATATATATATATATATATATATATATATATATATATATATATATATATATATATATATATATATATATATATATATATGTATATTATTTAATGAACTACGCTCTGATCAGGGGGACTCAGAGGGATTAAACCACGCTATAATTAAGGGGGCCCAGAGGGATGAAATCTACGCTATAATTAAGGGGGCCCAGAGGGATGAAAACTACGCTCTGCTACCAGAAAATGTATATAGTAGTATATAGTGATGAATATAATGAACCACGCTCTGCTACCAGAAAATGTATATAGTATATAATGAATATAATGAACTGCGTTCTGCTACCAAAAAATATATATTGAATAGTGGGTAGGGGTCAGCAATTGTGGAAGCGTGCTGAAGTGGAGGTTATTTATTAATTATTTACTTTATAGTCGGTTTTAGGATAATAGAAATTGTACAGTACCTTATCTTCATGATTCACAACACAAACACTGATTGTTCCCGGCACGTGGAATGTCTAACTTGAGTCTTCTTCACATTAGTGTGTTATTTTCCCGTTTTGATATTTTGGCTCTTAATTTGGTACCTAACGCATAATTACAGTATAATTTGATTTCCTACCCTTTTAAAACGTGTTCGCATCGAGTTGTTTAAAAAATAATATTATATGAAATTTTTATACATATAATATTGAATATATAATTGTGTAGGGTGAATGTATAATGTGTAAAATATATAAATAAATATTGAATATAATTTATATATTAAATATAAAATATAATAAATACACATAATATGGTTACATATATTTTATAATATTACGCCTATACGTTATTACCTATCCCGTTTTAAATTATAATTGAAGTTAGTTAAAATATTTTAATATAATTTCCTTAAAAAACTTACTTACTTTAAAATATTATCCCTACACTTTTATTGTTACCCTTTTTCCTTTTATTTTTATTTAAATGAAGTTTAAGCCTTAATTGTAGTCATATTATATATCATAGTATTTTATTATATTGCGATATAGTAGATTGCCGACTCGACGCGTAACTGGTTTCTTATCTCGCCAGATGTTGTGGATTCATTGTTTATTACGAGTTTATTATTTTTTTAATATTTTAGTTGAGTTATTTGTTTACTTGATTTCTGATTTCGCCCGTTGGTAGTGGGTTCATTGTTTATTACGAGTTTATTATTTTTTTTATATTTTAGTTGAGTTATTTGTTTACTTGATTTCTGATCTCGCGCGGTTGTAGTGGGTTCATTGTTTATTACGCGTTTATTAATTTTTAATATTTTAGTTCAGTTATTGGTTTACTTGATAATTTAAAATGGCTACTCATGATGAAACAGTAAAATGTTCCTTATATACGGAAAGCGCAGAATATAGAAAAAATATAGGTGTGGTACGCTTTGTTTCCGATTGGATTGCCGATACCTCGGAACTTCTTGGCACTTCTGAAATACCTAGATTATTAGTTAGGTTCAAGGATTTAGATTCTCATTGTAATTTATTTGTAAACGCGTCCTCAGTGCTCCTGGGTGGGTTAGACCCGGCTATCGATTACCAAGAAATTAGTTATGTAAAAAAAGAAGTGCGTTTAGTAAATAAGAAAATAGACGACCTCCGGGTGCGTCAGTTAGAGTTGTGCCCACCTGCTCCCGTAGTTGATCCTGTTATGGCCAGTACACCCGTAAGAACGAGTAGTAAAAATATTACTGAGCGAACTCCTTATAATAGATTACCTGATTTACCTATCCCTAAGTTTGATGGACGTCCTGATTCCTGGATAAGTTTTATTGATCAGTTTGACAGTGTAGTAGATTCCCAACACCATTTGACCTCCACAATGAAATTGCAGTACTTGGTTGGATCCTTAGCAGATGAACCTAAGCGGTTGTTGCTACATTTAAAAATTGAAGAAGGCAACTATGAAGTTGCTCGTGAGTTGCTGAAACAGCGATATCACAATACACGGGTTCTTGCTGATACCTACATAACCCAGATACTTGCCCTGCCGGAGATTTCGAATAAATTAACAGGTTTGCGCGCGGCCTTTTTGAACCCCTTGTTAACTGCCTATCGCTGTTTAGAGCGCTTAGATTTACCCGTATACTATTGGTCTTATATGTTAGTACATATATGTTTGACTAAGCTTCCCTCTGATTTGAAATCCCGTTTTGAGCGTTGTTATGGCGGTGACGCTGATGAGTTACCTACCTTTGAAAATCTTATTACCTTTTTGGAAGACGAATGTCGTCACCATGACAACGTTGGTAACACCTCCCTCGTAGATTCTAGCCTGACGAAATTTAAAAGTACTGTACCTAAACATACTTACTTTGCGGCTCCTCCCTCCCCTATGTTAAATAATAGACAAAAAATGTTACCTGTAATAAATAATAGTAAAAAATGTTACCTGTGTGCTTCCTCTTCTCATTACCTCCGTGAATGTCCCGAATTTAGAGCTATGAATCCTAGAGAAAGATCGGGATTTGTAAAACATTCCCGGTTATGTTATAGGTGTTTGGACAAACATCCAATTCTTATGTGCAAGCGGGACTACAAATGTTCAACCTGCGGTCGCTCATCCCATCACACTATGCTATGTTTTAATGATTCCCGTAACCCAATGTATCCTACCTCATCCAATCGCAATTATAATTGTAATTCCAAATTTAATAGACGCAATTATCCGCGTACCCGTCCTGCTTCTACCCGCGGTCCCCATATGGGCGGGGGCCAGCATAAGAAATATTCCCCTTCGCAACTCCAGCGCTCCCCCCAACGACATTCCCAGAGAGCTTCTCCCCCCAGAGAAAATGCTCCGCCCCAACCTAGACAGGTTGAAAATAATATAAGATATCGTGATAATTCCTATAATAGAGAAGATAGACCCACATAGCTAGATACTTGTATTACTCCCCCTTCCCCTTGCCTGAATATCTCACCCAATTCCCTTATATTATTACCTACTGTTAAATTACACGTTAAAACTGCTAGTGGCTATTTTATTGAAGCGCGTGCCTTATGTGATACCGGTGCCCAGGGTTGCCTCATTACAACCGATCTTGTTGTTAACTACCTCAATTTGACCATCTCCCCCTCCTGTGCCCCTGTACGTGGCATAGGTAATATTCCTTTAGTGGTTTCCCGTGGTTCTATTTCCCTGTGTCTTAAACCTTTGTATAATTCCTTCCCTGAGGTGTCAACCTCTGCTATGGTTATAGATGTGATTGCCGGTACGCATCCTGAGTTTGAGTTCCCTGAGTCTGTGTTTTTTCCTAGTAGTGATTTTTCCCTTGCTGACCCTACCTATAATAAGCCTGGCCCGATAGATATACTATTGGGTGCTGACGTGTTCGGCGCGCTTTTATTACAAGATAAAATATTTAACTTTAACGGCCTTACTGCTTTATCTACAATTTTTGGTTATATTATTTGCGGTCCAGTCGCTGCCGATTATGGTGAATTAGAGCCCCCCATGACTGGAGTATCCTTACCTGTCTCATCGAGAAATCCTGGAAGGTTGAAGAGACCCCTCAAACCTTGATTGCTTACCCCTTAGATAACGATGGTGAGATTTATAAATAAAACCCGAAACTTACCCGGTGAGCTATCTGTATCCTTATCGCGTTAGCGCGTAGCGTTTCCTTGCGGTCTTCCCTAAGACGACTCTCACTCTTTCTTGACAAAGAAGGAATCATCAGAGTCGGTGGTCGTTTATGAAACTCCTTTAACATTCGAGGAATTAACTACAATTTTTGCTAAAATTGAGGCGGTATTAAATTCCCGGCCGTTATGTCCCTTATCTAATGACCCTAACGATCTAGAAGTTTTGACGCCTGGTCATTTTTTGATTGGCCAACCTCTTAGTGCTTTGCCGGAGTATCCCTATAACAATGTAAAAATTAATCGTTTAACCCGTTTTCAAGTAGTGCAACAGATAACTCAACATTTTTGGTCGCGGTGGCAGTTAGAGTACCTATACACTCTGCAGACTAGGCAGAAGTGGACTGATCCAGTGAATCCTCCAACAGTAGGCGAGCTAGTCCTCATCAAAGATGATAATTTACCCCCTTTACAGTGGCGACGTGGTCGCATTTCCCAAATTTATCCTGGTAAAGATAGCGTTGTGCGTGTGGTCGATGTTAAGACATCGACAGGTATCCTAAAGAGAGCCCTAACCAAATTAGTTCGTCTACCTATTAGTTAGCTACTCCCATTTTCTCGTAAACATTAGATGTTTAGGGCGGGGGCTATGTTTATTCCTATTTGTGCCGCCCCCTGCGATGACCCCCGCGCGGGTTGTCGTCAAAGTCTTGTGCCAACTCCCGGCGCGAGCGGTCGGTCAGTAGTAGCCCAGTAGTTGTCGAGAGGTAGTAAAAGTAGCACGTGAGACGGCGGCGCGAGCGCACGTCCTTCCTGAATCTAATATTAATTAGCAGTGTGATTTTCCCTCAGCCTTATTTGATTTCCCTTTTGTGTATTCCCTCTTGATATTGAACCTGACAAAGACAAACCTACAAAAGATAATAGTGAAAGTAACCCCTAGCGAAGAAGACTAATGTGAAATATACCACGGCGGCCGGGAACAATCAGTGTTTGTGCTGTGAATCATGAAGATAAGGTACTGTACAATTTCTATTATCCTAAAACCGACTATAAAGTAAATAATTAATAAATAACCTCCACTTCAGCACGCTTCCACAATTGCTGACCCCTACCCACTATTCAATATATATTTTTTGGTAGCAGAACGCGGTTCATTATATTCATTAAATACTAATATATATATATATATATATATATATATATATATATATATATATATATATATATATATATATATATATATATATATATATATATATATATATATATATATATATATATATATATATATATATATATATATATATATATATATATATATATATATATATATATATATATATATATATATATATATATATATATATATATATATATATATATATATATATATATATATATATATATATATATATATATATATATATATATATATATATATATATATATATATATATATATATATATATATATATATATATATATATATATATATATATATATATATATATATATATATATATATATATATATATATATATATATATATATATATATATATATATATATATATTTGACAACGAGGCGGAAGCGACTTGTCATTGCTTCGACAGAGTCCAGTCTTACGTTCGTGCGGGCCGAGTCTTCGAGTTACCGATAGGACTCGAAAGCATCACTTTGCTGTTGGCTATTGTACGGATAACAAGTCTTGGGAACTGTCATACCGCTCGTTATATTACTACCTACTTGTGGATTGTGTGTATACCTACCTTATTGGAATCAGGAAGTAAAGGAAATATTGTAAGAAGGAAGTTTGATTTCTGCTCGATAACCACGTTAAACCCATAAATATGTGCTCGGAGGAAGACCACCGCTCTGATTTGTACCCTTTCGCCGAAATCAGAAGTGGGATCTGAATGTCACTGCCACACAATGTTCGAGAATTTAGCAGAGAAATATGATGCAATTGCTTGAAGTGGAGTTCAACCCAGAGCAACTAGATGCTGATCCATGTGCTTAGTATGCCACGATTCACTCTTGTGTTAGTGAACGTCCACTGGAAGGTGCATCGCTCATCATAGCTCTTAGTAAGGCACTGAAGGGCAGCGCCTCGTCGTGGCTTTCACATATCTCACATGCGGGTATGACTTGGCAATACTTTCGTGACCTCTTTCTCGCACGTTACAATTCTACGTAAACACTTGCTGCAAAGCTTATCGATGTGAATCATGGCAAGCTGAAGGAAGGTGAATGTCTCGCAGCATATGCAAGCGTGTGACGTCGCTGTTGAGGTGGAAGGACTTAAGTCACGAAGAAATATGTGCTACGTCATATGTGTTGGCTCATATTACCCAGTTTGATTCACATCTGTATCGCTTGGCGTTTACAAACGAAATAACCACACGAAACAACTAATAATGCTGGTGTTACATTCAAGTGTCATAATTGTGGGTAACCTGGACATAAAGAGGATTCGTGAAATCAACTGTGCCTTATGGCAATAAGGGATAACGAATATTGATGGTTACGCCTGGAACCAGTAAACAAGTGATTTGTTTTCGTTGCGGCGAAAGCGAGCACATAGCAACCAATTGTCATCGTGCCTATGCGGGCGCGGGCAGCTCAACCTCCAGTGGGCCGTGCTGGCCATAGCAGTGGAAGTGGCGCAGTGGCTGAGTGAGGCGTGTGTTTCTGCACTATGTCAGGCGTCTGTGGCAAACTATAACAATCTGGTGAGTCGTATTATTTTTATTTTGAGTCTGGTGCTGAATGTTCTCTCGTTAAACAAACTGTTAGCCGTGAATTCATAGAAGAACGCACATTCACGTTTATTCGTATACAGAGAATAGGTTATGCTAACCTAGAATATACTGAACGAATTCTTTGTAACGTGTCAATTAGTGGCAATCGTTTGTCGATTTTATTTCATGTATTGTGATATTGCGATAGGCCGTGAAATACTACCGTAAGGGTTCAGTATTAGTATGGCCGTGACCAATGTTCATATTTCAAAACTTCATAATGTGAACAATTGTAATTTAGATCTACCCTCGCGAAATAATTTAGCACTTATTGATACTGTTGTGTCTGTCGAATATATCTCATTAATTGTTAATGTGTTAACTCGTTATTCAGACTATTTTATTACTGGCACGCCGCGAACGCGCGTTACGGCAGATGAATTTGTTATTCGTTTAATTGAACAAAAGCAAAACTAAATTAATTCTCGGTAGGTTTGTGCGTGTGTTTTTTTTTATGAATATTGTGTTTTTTGTGAATGAGGAAAGAAATGAGACAAAGTTAAATGCAAATTTTAAAGGACAGTTTGAGGTCATAGACGTGCTTGAGGGTGGTCGCTATAATTTAAAGAAGGAGTCTTCAAATTGTAAATGAATTTATAAAAACGCTCATGATGGTTTGTGAAAATGGCAGACAATCAATGTACAATTGACGATAATGAGATTTAGCACACTAATTGTGATATTGCCGAGAGTGCTTGAGTTTACATGATGATTGGACCGTACCAGTGGTTGTCGTGTAGCCGTAGCTCAGTAGAAATCGGTATCTACAAGTTGTAGTCCGTGAGTACGCGGTAGTGCAGTCAACCCTGGCAGAGGTCGGGTTCAGTGTGAACCATAAGTCCAGGTGGGACTTGGCGTTCGAATTGATATCTCTATTGTGAGATGCGGTAATAATAAAGCCAATTATACTTTGAGTGTTTTGTATGTGAATATGATAAAATCATAATAGAGTAATTGTATTGAGCAGTTTTATTGTAACATGTTTGCTTATTAAAATGGTAAGGTAGATTAATACCATTTTATTTTGAATTATTTGCCTCCGAAGTAAATAGTGAGTACTGTTAGGTCAGTGATGACCGAGCTGAGACTGTTTGATACTGTGTTATGAATATTGTTTCAGAATAACACACAATATATATATATATATATATATATATATATATATATATATATATATATATATATATATATATATATATATATATATATATATATATATATATATATATATATATATATATATATATATATATATATATATATATATATATATATATATATATATATATATATATATATATATATATATATATATATATATATATATATATATATATATATATATATATATATATATATATATATATATATATATATATATATATATATATATATATATATATATATATATATTATATATATATATATATATATATATATATATATATATATATATATATATATATATATATATATATATATATATATATATATATATATTTAGCTTCACGCTTTATCGCGCACATGGCAGGGTAGGCAGAGGGAACTGCAGGAACCATAAGAACCTAGTGTTAAGACACTCCGTTACTTAGTCCCTGCTTACTCCGTCCCCACTTTCCGCCGTTTTCGAGACATTGCGTGTTGAGTGGCGGAACTTAACACCGCGCTTTGCCTAGTTGCCAGAGCGAAGAAAATTGGAATAAAAACATCCATCTTCCCCGAGTGGTAATCGAACCTACAAACCGTCACTGTTACAGGCGGAAACTGTGCTATAAGTTAAAAAAAATTAAATCAGTGGCACAGGAGATCGACGCTGTATTGCACAATCGAGCAAGCACAGGCATGGCGCGATGGGGTGCGAGAGAAGTGCGTGGGAGGAGGGAGGGGGGTATCAGCACAGCACATACAAAATAGCGAGAGGAGCGCGAGGGGTGCGAGGGAGGGGGTAAAGCGGTATAGCATAGCACATACAGAATAGCGAGGGGAGCGCGGGGGAGGAAGAAGAGGGAGGAGGGTATCAGCACAGCGCATACATACTAGCGGTGTGCGGGATTACCGTCGGGGGAGACGTGCGGCGTGGCGGAGTCGCTGCGCGCGCGCACCGACCCGCCCGGCGACTCCGACATCGATGCTTGGAGGCTGTAGCTCTCTCTGTCGAGTTATTAGTACATAAATGATAAACAAAGTTTTAACCTGTGGCTTTATTCGCCTGGTTAAATGGTAGTAGTAACGTTACAGACACTCAAACACTTAAGCGGTTAACCAAATATTTATTAACAAATGTAAGAACTTTTTACATCTTTCAAATATGATGATATTAAGTGACCAATTGAACCAGTAAAAAATGTTTAATTTTAAATAATTTTGTTATATATAAAACAATTACATTCAACTACATTAAAAATCAACGACGGTATGACTACGTAAATTTTTTTTGATTGATTCTTCCTTTTTTAATAGATTAGTTGCAGCTGTGATTCGAATTTGCAATGTAATAATAATTATCTATTAGTGATTATGTTAAAAAATTCTCAAAATGTAATAATTAGGGCCGGTTTCCCCACTTGCTGATAAAGTCCCAGATAGTCTTTCATCAAATTTTGGTTTCACAGGTCTCAGCTAGAAATATCTAGTAGATAAAGATCTGTAAGTGGTAAAATTGGCCGTTAAACTAGAAAATAAAATATAAAAAGAACAAACTTCCAACCAACCTGTACCCCGAGGTGGAGGACGTCTGCGAGATCTCGCTGTCGTAGGAGGTGTCGGTGACGGGCGCGGCCAGGAAGGCGGGCGGCGCGGGAGGCGCGCGGCGGCGCGGCGTGCCCGACCCGCCCTCCCCGCCCTCCCCGCCCGGCGACGAGCACTCGTCCGACTCCAGGCGCACGTGCGCGGCCTGGGCGGCCGAACATATAGTGTTACTTATATGCTTTAAAGCTTTTTAGGGTAATATGCTTTGTATTTTGTAGGGTGTTTTTTCGTTCGGCATGGATTTTTTTCAAGTTCTTAGCGACGAACAATATTTCAGTACACTGAAAACTTTTAGCTATATCACAAAAAAGTCTCTCTAACTAGCTTAGCTCTAGCTTTAGTATTTAATAAAAAGAGCACAAGTAATGATAAGCGACCTCGGCCTTGGCGTTCCGACTGCGCCTGAACTTGAACGTCTTCTTGGAGGGCCCGTGCGCGCGCTGCAGCCGCGGCCGCTCGTCCTCCTCCCACTCGCCCGCCGACAGCGGCGACAGCGGCGTCTGCGACGTCTCGCCTGTGGACGCACACTCAATGTAAACTTGGAAACAGTGGCTACGTGTTGAGTGGTAGAACTAAATAACGCGCTTTATTTTCTTTTTCTTTGCATTTTAAGGGATCAGTCGTCAAATCAAAAATGTTAAGTTTACAGTCAGACGCTATGTTGCTCGAGTCAGCCTCTCATAAACTAACTAGGAGAGGTGAGTATGAATTAATTAATTTATATCCGCGGTTTCACTCACATTTTCTAATTAAAGTTACCAAGAGTTGTGAATAATATATGACACATCCGGTAATCGTGTTAACTTTTGCAATGACCGTAATTACAGAGGAATTAAAAATTCAAACAATTAAAGTGATCATATATGACTTATTCTTGCCTCAATCGACAAAAAGATAATTCAACACAAAAATATTTTTTTTTCAAATTAAGCCAGTAATTCCTTAAGTTCAGGCGTCCAAGGTTTAATTAAAATTTAACTATAAGCAAAAATATGTATTTTATATAATTTTGTTACCATTTAATAAATTTATTAAAAAAGTGTAGTATCTCCCTGAATATAGCCTTGAAAAGCCGAAAAAAGAAAAAAGAAAAGTAAAGTTAACAAAGTGGATATATTTTCAACTTCATTACCAGACGTCAACTTGAACTCCACAGATGACATGAATCGCAATTTGGTTTGAATGTTCCCATACGGTGGAGTGCTCGCCGAACTTTTTTGATCTCCTCCGTAGTTATTATTGACTGTACCTGTTTACAGAAAAATATAAAAAAAATGTATTATTATATTTCTATACATGTAATATTAAGCATTATGAGGATATTTTAAAATATCTTACCTATATTTGCATTAATATTGGTATTTATGTTCCCATTATTGTTGGAAGCGAGATCAAATACTGCTTGGCTTGTCGTCGAGCTGCTTGATAGTGATTCTGTAAAATGTTTGTACATATAAAAACACATATAAAACATTATAAAGTTTTATGAACTAAGTAAAAAAAAGTTTAAGGAGAACAAAATTTAAGAATTTAATTTTATACTTAAGAATGTCAATTTTAAACGCCACATATTTTTTTATTAAATTCCATTCTTAAGGAACATTGCATAAAGAAACTGTCTTCAACAAAAGTTTGACAAAAAAATGCTAAATGAACACTTTTATTAACGTCGAAATAAAGCGTATTTTTTAAACTTAATTACTATTTTGATATCAATCTACCCAACAAAGACGACTGCACTAAAAGTCGAAATTCCGAAAATTTACCAAAACAAAGATATAAGCCATCTAAGCAGCTAAAAAGATTCATTTAAGAAGTAAAAGCATTCAGCCTTCAGGCAGGATGTTATTATGAAACAAATAATGATTACCCCTCGGCGCGGAGAGGGGCGCGGGGTGGTCGGGCGTGCGCGGCGCGCGCCCCACCAGCATGGAGATGAGCGAGGGCCGGTGCTGCTGCTTGTCGCGCGGCAGCGCCTCCGACGCGCGCTTGCCCCCCGCCCCCGCCACCGGCGCGCCCGCGCCCAGCTCTGCACAGGAAATAATTACTATGGCAGGGTAGGCAGAGGGCACTGCAGGTACCAGAGGAACCTAGTATTAAGACACTTCGTTGCTTAGTCCCTGCTTTTTCCGTCCCTGCTTTCCGCCTTTTGTGAGCGGCGGAACTGAACGCCGCGCTTTGCCTAGTTGCCAGAGCGAAGAAAAATCCATCTTCTTCGAGTAGGAATCAAATCCACAAAACGCCGAGTTTACAGGTAGACTCTACGCCGCTCGTCAAGACGGTCCTTTCAGTTATATCTTATTAATTAACAAAATAATAATAGTGCAGTTAAATCGTACTAACTGAATTTTACACATTAAATTATTCATTTATTTATATATGATGAGAAAAATATATCATACAAAAGAAAAATACACAAAAGGCGATCTTATGCCTCAGTAGCCATCTCTTAATGTATAGTGTGAAAAAAATAATTTATATGAAAAGACCGACCAGCTTTAAAGTTATCCCTGGAGTCTCGGAGCGCGCGCAGCTCGCGCGCCAGCTCGGCCAGCAGCGCGCCGCGCGCGCGCGCCGCCGGCAGCCGCAGCCCGCGCACGCGCTCTCGCACCACGAACTGCATGTGCCGCTCGTGGTCGCCGATGGGCGGCTGGGACAACTGGACAATATGCTCATTTTAATATTGTTTAGTTTAATGGGTGTTATTTATTCGGATGATATATCTTACTCCTTATAGAAGGAACTACAAGGCTATATAATGACGCGTCGGTCTGATGGCTAATCACAGTAAATTGGTAAATGCTGAAGAATTATCAAATATCGGGTTAAAGGCGACGACGGCGTCTCACACGCGCACGCACGCAAGTCGCACTCTAAGTAACAATATTATTAATATTAATTAGAATAGGTTATATTTTGAAATGTTAAGTAAAGAAATATGAAAAATGTACGTAATTATTGAGTTTATTAATGTTTAAATTTGTTAATAACATCTTAAATTGACTACGTTAGTATCAATTTTGTAGCCCTAATAGGTACAGCACAATATGCGTACATGCGTCGATTTATGATTCCGTTCCCACTCGAGGGAATGAATTTCATTTTTCTCGCTCTGCTACTATACCAAATGCAGTGTTCATTTACAACACAGAAATGCTCGAAATGCTCAAAAATTTCGATTATAGAGTCTCAACACGAGGTCCCATTGTCTACTCATATATTATAACCAAGATATGACAAAAAAAAAGAAAAAGAGGATCCACCTTGTGCACAATGAAAGGCTGCAACAGCACGTACAGGGGCGTCCTGTAGGTGACGACGTGCTCGAGGAAGTCCCACAGATGGTGCGCCGCCTCGTTGCGGCGGCCCAGCTCGCGCATGGCGCGCGCGATGCGGCCCCACTCGCTGCACAGCTCGCTGGTGAAGCACGCGCACAGCACCTTCAGGGCTGCGGGCATTGTACGTACTTCTAACATATTGTTGTATTATACGGTTGTTTAGTAAGATTATAGGAAAAGTGATCGGTTCTTTCGAAAACAAAGTTTCGCCGCATAGAGATTCTCTGAATATCTCTACTCAATTTCTAGATTGAAGATTTCTAACAGTTAATTTATTTCACTAGCACCAACACGAGAGCTTCCCAAAGTGATAAGATACATCAGCCGCCTCACCCAGGAAAGCAACGCGGTAGAGGTGGTTGGACAGGCGGGTGGTGTTGCGCGTGTCGCGGCTGCCGGTGAAGGTGAGCGAGTTGGCGCGCGCGTCCGTGGCCAGCTTGGCGTTGGCGGCGGCGGCCTGGCCGGCGGGCGCGGGCGGGCACAGCGCCGACACCACCGCCGACACCAGGTACGACACGTCCGACTGCCGCAGCGGCGGCACGTCTGCGGGGCCACGCGAAATGTCTTGTACATACATATAGCATATTCAGTCAATAAGTTTTATTTTTTATTTTTTTTTTCTTTTTTATATTATTTCTTATTTCGTGGCGCATAGGCATAGCATAAACGTGATGGATTGTGAGTTCGATCTTTCTATTTCTATTTTCTTCGTTCGAAAAAGCAACGGAGTGTCTTAACACTGGATCCCCGTGATTCCTGCAGTTCCCTCTGCCTACCCTACCATGTGCAGGATAAAGCGTGAAGCTAAAGTATATATATTATTCCATTCACTACAAAGTGAGTATAATACCTTTCCTTCCACTACCAACTCGCAGACATAATGGCATAAATAGATTCATGAGCATGTTTTCCGTTTTCTCAGCAGTTGGAAATATAGGACTACCTCCACACATTTGTTCCAGGGAATAACTATCCTGTTGAATACGATTATGTGATTGATAATATAAAAAAATTCATTACTCAAAAAGATATATATATATATATATATATATATATATATATATATATATATATATATATATATATATATATATATATATATATATATATATATATATATATATATATATATATATATATATATATATATATATATATATATATATATATATATATATATATATATTACAGTCAGCGTCTAAAAAATAGGTACACTCAGAGTATTCAAATATATAGACGCAACCAAAAAGTCAATAATATCGGTACATTCAAGTCGCTCAAAAAGATCGGGACGTTTAAAACGTCATATAGATCGTTACATTTATAGCGCCTTAAATATGGTGACACTCATTCTGTTATTGGTATCTAAGCATCGTGTTCAAATTCTAGTGTTTACATGTCATTCTACTATCTATCAAAGATAGTAATTATTTTGTCAGTTGTATTAAAGTTGTGGACCGTCGTGGCGCAGCGTAGGCAGCAGCAGGCGTAGCGTCTGCCTGTAAACGTGACGGTTTGTGGGTTCGATTCCCGCTCGGGGAAGATGGATATTTCTATTTGCAATTTCTTCGCCCTGGAAATTAGGCAAAGCGTTGAGTTCCACTACTCAACTCGCAATGCCAAATTCAAATAAAATAATAGCTATTCATGCTCAAATATATACTATCCTCGGCGTTAATCGCAAAATAACAATTCTAGAATTATCATAATTCTTTGCGTAAATAGCAATGTCTATTTTATATTTCTATATTATAGCTTTCTAATCAGTCTAAGGTTAGTTCTGTATGATGTGCGATTATTATTTTTTAATACGCTTTAATTAGTTTCACTTGTAACTGAGTAACTCTCCTTGGACTAAGAAACCGTGGTTTATATAAATTGTCAGTATTCGTAATTTTTGCACGAGTCAATTTTTTGATGACTTTGCGCGCCGTAGTCGTGGGTTCGAATCCCGTCCGTACCAGTGAAAATGTTGTTTTTAAGTCTATGTTTATTTTTTTAATTTATTTTATAATATATTATTTTTTTATTTCATTTTTACTTTATTAACCAGTGAAAAATAAAAAATTTTATTAAATAAAAAAGAAATGAAATAATAATTTGATATTGAGTTGGTTATTTCTTTTTCCTTACCCTTCATACTCAATCTCTATAAATATGCATAATATAGTTTCAGTTGCTTAATATACGAAAAATATGGCACAAAGCGTCCCACCCTTTTCTTCACAATAATATTAGTATTTTTCGATTATTACTGTTTTTTACTTGTTTTAAAAATTATTGTTTACTTTTTAGTTTAATATACTTCAAAAGGCGTATTTTTTAGTTTTTTCAAACTATATTTATTAAAAAGCTATTTGTCTGTCATTTCCATTACTTTCTGTCTTTAGCTACTCTATGCCACATTCTTTCTGCCACTGGAGCTATGTCGTCATGCCAACGTCTAGCTAGTCTGGATCTCCTTCTTTGGCCTTCTCTTGCGTATCATTGAGTTACTATTTTACTCCATTTTTACCTTTTGCTGAGTGACCTGCCCATCGTCATTTCAGTCTTTTAGTCTGTTGTACTATTTCTTGAACTTTTGTTCTATATTTTGTGGACTTGTTCCTCTATCTATTGGCAATATTGGCACTCCCAACATGTTCCTTTCCACGGCTTTTTGACATTTAGCAAGTTTGTGTTGATATGCGTTACACACCATGTTTTACTATCATTTCTAAGGACTGGCAAAATACATGTGTTAAATAGTTTGGCGATCAGCTGTTTTAGATACTACTGTACTCTTCTGTGTACTCTATTTGGTTGTTTCCCACAAAAACTGAATGTTTTTCTCCATTCCTCATGGATTTTATTGTTCATGGTTAAATTTCAGGTCAAGTTTTTCGTTTTCGATTACAAGATCTTTTAGCATTGTATCGATTTCTTCTGATGTTCTTGCAGATAGGACAATGTCATCTGTGCATCGAAGGTGTGACAATTTACATACATCGATGTTTATTCCCTCGTTTTCTATGGATACTTGCAAAGTTGAATTTGTATGGTCATGTAGTGTATCCCATATTTTCTCATGGACCAAAGAGATTTTATAATATTAAAAAAAAACTAAATTTAATATGATGCTTTAATTGCCCCCTTTTACTTCTACGATTTGTGAATTAAGGCATCGCATTAAGTATCGTAAATGACAATGCACAAATTTTACGAAACAAAAGACTTATCTATGACGACATGCTGAAAATGAAAAGGATATCAGTAGTTTCTATCCTTTTCATTTTATGTATAAAATGTTTTAATATTAATTGCCATGACAAATTATATTTTAAATGCAAAGCAATAAAGTTTATTTTTCTAGTGTGTTCCATATTTCTGAATACTTACAATGCTTAGATACCAATGACGGGATGAGTGTCACCATATTTATGGCGCTTTGAATGTAACGATCTATATGAAGTTTTAAATGTACCGATATTATTGACTTTTTGGTTGCGTCTATATATTTGAATACTCTGAGTGCACCTATTTTTTTGACGCTGACTGTACATAAATTTTTAAATTGAATATTGTTATCAAGAAATCAGTTTTTCATCCAACAAAACTAAAAAACTTATTTTACGTTCTTTAGTAAATGGAAAATAAATAAATACAGCCCAAAAAGGTTTAAACATCTTTACTTACCCCAGTATTAATAATTTGCAAAGCAATAAGCCTGACAACGGTGCTGCAGAAGTGCGGCGGCGGCGGTTGCTGCATCAACGCTGTGGTGGCTGATGAGAAGTTCTCGCTGGTGCCGCTATCTGATACTATTAGCGCCTGTTAAATATATAAAATTATAAAAAAAAAATAATTAGTGAGTTACTCGCACACATGGGTTACGTTTTACTATATTAACAAATCTTAGGAGCGGTAAAGTTAGAATTTTTTAAGACTGACAATAAATTTTTTAAGCAAATCCAAATAGCTAGAATTATTTTTATCCATTATCAATTGAACTGTTTTAAGTTTGAACATCGGGTATAATTTTCATTAAGCCGCCTTTCCGATATCTTTAAAATTGACTTCCGCGGTATAATGTTTTTATAATATGAAATGATAAAATGTAAAAATCCTATAGGCATTACGTTTATTAATTTATCGTTTATTCAGATCTGTACGACATAGGGTATATAAAATTATAGTAAAAACAATTTAATTTGACGTTCAAATTTATTTTAAGCAATCACTTACCTGTACAGTATTGAGAATGGTTTTAACTTGTTGCCACTGCATAATGTATGGACAACGAATCATAGTTTCGTAAACTCCCTTCAGAAGCACTGCTGCTGAATCCCAATCTGTGTTACGCTGAAAATAATTTAAATATTACTTTATGAAGCTTTTGCTTGAATATATACTATAAAAATATAAATGAGATCATCGTGGCGCAACTGCAAAGCATATCTCTTTAAGCACGACGGTGGCGGGTTCAATACTTACTTGAGGTACTGAATTCTTTTCATGTCAGTTTTTTATTAAAGAAGATGAGAAAACGGGTTTAAAACCCGAGAAACCGGCTAAGAAACTCTTAGCACTACCTAGCGTTTTCTTCGCCTGCCCTGTTAAAGAAAAAACACAATAGCACAATTACCCTAATACTAGGCTTCTTAGCAATCTTCAGGAAGACTTTGTCCAGGCGGCGCAGTATCATGTTGAGCGCGGGCCGCAGCGCGTCGTCGGCCCAGTCGGCGGCGGGCAGCACCAGCGTCATGTAGCGCTGCAGCCCGCGGCAGCCCATCGACTCGGGGTCGTACGGGGACACTTTGAGGAGCGAATGCGCTATTTCTGCTAGACGCTGTTAAATGAAAATATTCAATTGTCAATTATTGTTGCCTTTTAGTGTGGTTTGTATGTCTGTATATATTTTTATTTCAGGAAATCTCAAAACAATGTATGATGTGTGTATGTGATTTTATGCAACAATTGAAGGGTGCCGGCAGCGTGCAAATATTGAAGAATATTGAATTTTGATTTTATTTAATTTTGATATTTTTTTTTATAATTGTTATAATGAAACGTTTGTAAATTGTTATATATAAATATATTTAATCATTCCCATTGTGATCGGACACATGCCTCTTTAAATGACTACATTAAATTTACCGTGTATGTCAAAGTAATAACATGACATTAATAATTGTACTATATAAAGTCAAAGTCAAAACAATTTTATTCAAAATAAGAAGTACAAGCTTCATTTTTTGAACGTCAAACAATCAATTTAATTTACCACCGGTTCGCTAAAGTTAATGCCTCAGACCTGAGAAGAACCGGCGTAAGAAACTCAGCGGGACTTAATCTGCTTTATTTTTTTTTAAATTTCTAGATATTTACAATTTCACAATTCCTATTATTGACAACGATACTCTTGAACTAGATTGGAGCGAGCATTTCATTCCCAAGGTGTGTTATCATTTACGAAATCATTAATAAGGTAATAACCTTTAACACACAAACGTCGTTTCACAACTTTTTTAAATTGTGATATACTATGTCAATATTAAGAATTAACTTACAGCATGAGATTTAGAGTCCAGTAATTCAACGGGCTTCCCCTCGGAGCCACCGCTTCCTTTAGATCCGTTCAGTTCAAGCAAGCGAGTCGTCGCCCGTCCTATGAATTCTCCCACAAGTGACAACAGTACGTCACGCGGCCGACGGTACTCAGCACGTACTAGCTGTAATCATTAAACGAAACATAATGAGTACCGTCGTGGCGCAGAGGTGTAGCTTCTACCCATAAACGCGACGGTTTGTGGGTTCGATACCCACTTGGGGAAGATGGATTTTTCTATTTCCATTTTCTCCGCTCTGGAAACTAAGCAAAGCGTGCCGTTGAGTTTCGCCACTCAACATGCAATGCCTCGAAAAAGGCGGAAAGCAGGGATGGAGAAAGCAGTGATTGAGCAACGGAGTGTCTTAACATTAGGTTCAACGATTCCTGCAGTTCCCTCTGCCTTCCCTGTCATGGGCGGGATAAGGCGTGAAGCTAAAAAAAATACATGATGTTAGTTTGTAGCCATGTAGTACCTCAGAGTCCTCGGTGTAGTCTGGCGCGGTGTAGTCGGGCGCGGGCGGCGCGCGGCTGTGCTCGCTGACGTAGCGCGAGTGCGACTCGTCGTCGAGCAGGTCCAGCGGCGTGAAGGGCGCGGCGGCGCGCGCGCACCCGCGCTGCGACGAGCCCTTGTGCTCCGGCGTCGTGCGGTACGGCCCGTTGTACGACCTGCTCGCACCGCGCATATTGTACTTTTCTAATTTTTTTCTCAAAAAGACATTAATGCTATTGACCGTAAAAAATATTTTTAACAGCGATACAGAGCAAGGAAGTGGGGAGACGAGTGTGTCTGAGAGAATAAAAATGAGCATTCAGCTTCGAAACAGCTATTTTGAACGGACCGGCGGGCCTTCGCCCTCGTGCCGTTGCATAAGTTGCGTGTGTTTGAACCTGAGAAGTAATCTTCCCATGTAGTAACGCAATAATGGGTGTGGATGGGGACTGTACTTAGACACTTGAACGATGATAGTTATCCGTCTTCATATTCAAGTTATCTTATATAAATTTCAAGGACTTAAATTGTATAGAAATGCCATACAATTTAAGTCCTTGAAAATAATAAAATAATAAAAATTGTATAGAAATTGGTTAAGTTAGAAATTTAGTCAAGTTTTGATGAGTAAGTTAAGTAACATTTTCATTTTCATAAATATTAATTTTTACTTACTTAGATAATCCTTCACAGTTGTTTACCAAAGTTTTGATAGCTATAGCTAGTTGTTGTATTATCTCCTTTTCAGTCTTTCCTTCTCTGTTGTACGTCGGTAATTGTATTTGCTTCACATAGCAGGGCAGTATAGCTTCGAGAATTATCTGTTGTAACAAACTTATAATTTTGTATACAATACTTATTTTGAATCTGTGTAATATTTCTTAATATTAACTCTTTCTATTTTTCAGATATTAAAGGCTATGCTTTTTATAATCAATAAGTAACAAACGATTCCTTCGAACGCGGAACAAGCTTTCAATCATCACGAGTTACTCTTGTGAATAAATTTTACATTGGAGCTAAAACAACCTCAAACACAGAAAATCTTACTAACAATGAGTAAATAAACAACTAAAACTAACCAACATTTGGTATCCACGCATACTTTCTGCAGAATACGAGACGACCATTACGCATAAACTAATACAATCCAACACATTGACCATTTCGTCTTCATCTCGGTAACAAAAATCAATGGGTTTCAGAGGCTTTTCTTCTTTTATCAGCTCAGCTATGTGAAGAGGATCAGGAGAAGGTGTCTCCAAGCTTAGCAATAGATTGAATAAACAGCTCGACTGTACCTGATAGGTAGGAAAAGTGTTTATAATTAATACCGTGATTTATTAAGCAAATAAGTATATATTCATTATATTGTTATCATACATTATAACTGTTTAACACAAATTATATATATTTTTAGTAGTGTTATAAAAGGAAATATAAAAACTTTAATTTATTCTTGTTAAATTATACTGTCTCCCAATGCTTCTACTTTCAGTACTTCAGTTAGTATTTATTATATATACATATATATTACCTTGCTAGCATCACCGAATGCGGCGTCCTCATCGGTGTCCAAAATAGCTGATACAGAACCAAACATTTGTAAAATGAAAGGTTTTCTATTGAGCAAATAAAATTGTTTTACGGCATACTCTATTGTAGTCGTAACAAGTTTGTTCGTTTGGAAATTCGAATAGATTTGCAATAATGTCGGCATTATGAGAAGATAACTGAAAAACAACAAAATATTATTGTTTATACTAAATTAAAATAAATCATAAGTATTATATTGTATAAATAAATCAACTATATACAACCAAACATTGAAAAAGGAAATATTAGAAATTTACTTATTAAATAAAATATGTATATTTTTAATTATAAAGAAAAAAAATAATACACACCCATTAGTAGAGAATATATTTTTAAAATTAAACGCTGCGTTGACATAAGTGGCTATGACGTATCGTAGTATTAGGGAGTCCTCGCTGTGCAGCATCAGGGCGCCGTTTAGTACGTTTAGGAACAAGTGGATGTCCCTGGATGATGTGAAGTTGCCCGCCATTGCTTCAAACATGCGAGCTATGAGGCGAACCCACCTGGTTTCAAATAACAATTTAAATAAAGCTAGTCAAATATTCCAGTTGCAAGCTTATCTGTCAAAGTAGGCGAAGTCGGATAACCTCCTCGTGTGCACGTTTGCTGCTGGCCTCTTTCGGATATCTTTGTCATCCGGGGAGACGAGCAGTGAAACGTGCCGGTGCACCCTGGGCGGCGAGTAATTATTGCCTACAGGATTTTCCTTGGGTAATGATTGCTCGTCGGCGAATAATCCGGCGCGACGGCGTTCTTCCGCGTGTTCCTCTGATTAGCAGAGGACACAGTGTGAGGGACTAGACGGGTTTACGCAGCGTGTTCCCGTCACGTAGGTGCAGCGTTATATGCGCCAGCGCCGAAACTATCGGAACTCCACTCATGGTTGCGGTCATGTCTCGTAATCATGAGGGGAACCGAGGGTCTTGCCTTCACTGGCTGGGCTGCGAGGAAGAAAACCTCTATAAAAAATTACCCCAACCCAAGCGGCGAAGCAGCGTGAGGGGTGCGTGGCTGATGGGGAGATCAGTCGCTACTGCTGGTCCCGCCAGGGTACCGGCCGACACCCGTGGCGTATTAGGCTTATCCAAGTGCAGGGGGCACCGCTTGGATGGACTGTTTTTCCCCCATACTCGTGGGAATCCTATGGAAAAATATATTTTAAACCCAACCAATGAAGGATACGTGGGAGTTATAGAGTCTGCTTCAGACTCGGGAGCTGTGCAGAGTATGCGGCGCAAGCGCAAAACTGCTAAAGACGATTCTGGATCGGAAGCCGAACATGGCTCCAAATGCCATACGGCGAGGCGAGGTAGGCCACCAAAGGTCCGTGGCGCTGGAACGGCACGCGCTCGAAAAGAACAGAGACAGCGCGTGGAAAAAGCTCGTGAAAAAGATCACGATTTTGAAAGGAGCCTGTCAGACTGGGCATCACAAAAAGATGTATCAGCGCAGTCGACAGATGCAGAGAGCGGCTCAGCAGTGAAAGGTAAAAAGGATGCCTCCCTGTGTTCAGCTAAGGAGTTGCGCACCTACGCAGGAGAACGTGCAGCTTCCATACTGGAAGTAGCGACGAAATCTGGCCATCTTAAAGGCACCTATGTGCGCAAACTTAAAGATGCTGCAGCAGTTCTCACTGAAATTATTGAGACTCTCGCCTCTCGTACTGAGAACGAAGAAGTACGACGTATGCATGAGGAGAATCAGCGCCTCACTAAGGAGGTAGAGAAACTCAGATCGGAGCTGCAGTCTTGCAGCAAGGATGTGCAGAGCTTAAGAATAGCCCTTGCGGACTCACAGAAGTCGCTCCAGTCGGCTCAAACGCCGACTGATAATGTCGGAGATAGAGTGCTCGAGGAATTGAAGCGCACCATAATAAGTTCTGTGGGAACTTTGATCGACGCTCGTTTCGCTGGCATCGAAGAACGCCTTTTGCCAGCAAGGTCTATACGTCCTCCATTAGCACATGAACGACGTCAAGCCGCTCTGACGGGGAGTGCTGCGCCGATTCGGCCAGTGGAGGCCCCCTTGGCAGAGCCTCCTCCGCCCAGGAAAAGGGGAAACAGGGAGAGAAAGAGAAGGGCGGGACCTGCCCCTCCGCCGATCACCGATTTACCACCGGTGTCCGCCCCCTCTCCCTCTTCTTCTCGTCCGGCTGCTTCTGCCGAGTCTTGGGCAACGGTTGCGGCCAGGAAATCGCAACCTGGATCGCGGCCGAAGGTGCCTTCCCAGCCTGCGGCCAAAAAGCCTGCGGCAAAGAAGGCGCCTAAGAAGAGGCTCCCAAAGGTGCCGGCGACCGCGGCAGTCGCCATTACGGTCGTCGAAGGCGCGACGACGACCTATACTGAGGTCATGCGAGCTGCCCGTACGCGGGTTCAGCTCTCTGATCTCGGTATCGAGACGGTCGAGTCTAAAAGGGCCGTCACTGGCGGGATCTTGTTGAACATCGGGGGCCCCGACAGTGACGCCAAAGCTGACCGTCTCGCAGCGCGGATGCGTGAGGTCCTCAAGGACCTCAATGTGAAGGTGGCTCGCCCAATGAAAACGGGCGAGCTACGAGTACTCGGCTTGGACGACGCCACGACATCAGACGAGGTGGCGACGGCCATCGCAGAGGCAAGTGGGTGTTCGACGGAGAATGTCACCGTTGGCAGTATCCGTCGGACACCCATGTCACTGGGCACGGCACACGTGAGGTGTCCTCTCGCTGCCGTGCGTAAGCTGGCGACGACCTCACACATCCGCGTGGGATGGGGCTCCGCCAGGGTCGAGGTGCTGGAGGCAAGGCCGCTATATTGCTTCCGGTGCCTCGAGAAGGGCCACGTCGGGCAGACGTGTCCGAATGGGGCAGATCGGAGCGACCGGTGCTTCGCCTGTGGAGAACGCGGCCACAGAGCGAGCCAATGCACGGCCAAGACGCTCCGGTGCCCCTTGTGCTCAGATGTGGGTCGCCCGTCGGCCCATCGTCTGGGCGCAAAGACATGCTGCCAATCGGGTAGTGGGAGGAAGAAGGGTAAAAAGACCGCTCCTTCCACCCCAGCTCATACGACCGCCGAGGCTCCCGCCTCAGCACCGGGCTCTGCTCCGCAGGAGGCCATGGAGGTCTCCCATTCGCGGGAGTAAGGGTGCTTCAGGCGAACCTGAACCACTGCCGCAATGCTCAGCAACTTTTAATGCAGACCATTGCGGAGTGGTCCATAGGCCTCGCGGTCGTGGCGGAGCCCTATCGCGTCCCCGACCACCCTCGCTGGTTTGGGGACGCCACTGGCACCGTGGCTGTCCATTGGGCAGGCGGTGTGGGGGTCCCACCCTGTTCCCTACTCGAAGTGGGGCAGGGGTTCGTGGCCATTCGGTGGGGCCCCTTGGCCATTGTGGGGTGCTACGTCTCTCCCAACAGGTCTCTTGCCGACTACGAGTTGTACCTGGACGGGCTGGCAGACTGCGTTCGCAGATGCCTACCCCGTCCGCTGATCGTCCTGGGGGACTTCAATGCCCACGCCAGGGTTTGGGGTAACTCTAAGGACGATCCGAAGGGAGCGACGCTTCTCGACTGGGCGGCTGCTTTGGACCTCCGGCTCATTAACGTCGGGTCGGAGAGTACATGCGTGCGGTGGCAGGGGGAGTCGGTCGTGGACCTTACATGGGCGACTCCTCCTGCGATTCGCATGCTCTCGGGATGGCGTGTCGCTGAGGAGGTGGTCACACTATCCGACCACCGCCACATCTTTTTCGATGTGGCTATCCGCTATCCCGACCGAGCCAGCTGTCGTCAGGGAGATACCCTGTCGCGACGATGGGCCCTCAAGCGGCTAAGCCGAGATCATCTCGAAGCCGCCGCCATCGTCGCGGCTTGGCCACAAAACGCCGAGGAGATTTTGCCCGACCCCGAGGGTGAGTCGGTCTGGTTCAGGGGTACGATGACGTCGATCTGCGATGCATCGATGCCCCGGGCAGGCCGCTTCGAGCGCCGGGCGATGCACTGGTGGTCGGCGAACATCGCGCAGCTGCCTACCGCATGCTTGTGCGCCCACCGCCAGTCCAGCACAACCCGGAGAAGAAGGCATGCCACTCCTGAGGAGAGAGACGAAGCCTACAGGGCGTTCCAGGAGGCCAAGAAGGCGCTGCGAGATGCCATCTCAGACGCCGGCGCTCGGTCCTGGAACGAACTCCTTGAGGGACTCGACAGGGATCCGTGGGGGCGCCCGTACCGCATGGTGCTGGGCAAGTTACGCCCGTGGATGCCTCCATTGACGGAGACCTTAGATCCGGATCTACTGAGGAGAGTGATAGATTCGCTTTTCCCGGTGATCCGGTCAAGTCCCCTGTACCCCTCGCTACCGCCAGTCACTTGCACTGACGAGTTGAGGGTTACAGAGCAGGAGTTTGACCGAGCACTTGGTCGCCTGAGTACCCGGAACACAGCGCCCGGTCCTGATGGGATTCCGGGACGGGCGTGGGTGTTGGCTTCGGCTCACTTGGGGGATAGGCTGAGGCGGCTGTTCGACAGTTGTCTCCGTAACGCCACGTTCCCCAAGGCCTGGAAGGAGGCAAGTCTGGTCCTCTTGAGGAAAGACGGCAGAGACGCGGACTCTCCCTCTGCGTACCGTCCCATATGCCTGCTGGACGAGGCTGGCAAGCTCTTCGAGCGTATTGTCGCTTCTCGTCTCAGCGAGCATCTGTCGTGCGTCGGTCCCGACCTGGCCGACAGCCAGTTCGGTTTCCGTCAGGGTCGTTCGACCGTTGACGCGATCATGCGCGTCCGGTCCCTGACGGAGCAGGCGGTGGCTCGGGGGGGCGTGGCGTTGGCGATAAGCCTGGATATCGTCAATGCCTTTAACGCTTTACCCTGGGTTGCCATCAGGGAGGCCCTGGTGTATCACCGTGTGCCTCTCTACCTGCAGGCGATTGTCGGGAGCTACTTGCGCGACAGGTACATTGTGTACGTGGGCCAGGAGGGTGCGAGGACCCGGAGGGAAGTGTACTGCGGGGTTCCGCAGGGATCGGTCCTAGGACCACTCCTGTGGAACCTCGCGTACGATGCGGTTCTGCGTGTCGAGCTCCCCGCAGGCGTCAGCGTGATCTGCTATGCAGATGACACGCTGGTGCTGGCATGTGGGTTGAGCTTCGAGATGACCAGACGGCGAGCCGAGCTCGGAGTCAAACTCGTCATCGCGAAAATCTGCGAATTGGGTCTTCGGATAGCGCCGCATAAGACGGAGGCGCTATGGTTCCACAAGTGGCCGGTGGGCCGGGAACCACCCTATTCGCAGATCATTCGCGTAGGTGACTCAAACGTCCAGGTGTCCAGGTACATGAAATACCTGGGCCTTGTCCTGGACGGTCGCTGGAGCTTTGAGGAGCACTTCAAGCTCCTGGCCCCCCGGATCGAGAAGGCAGTGGGTGCGTTGCACAGACTGCTGCCTAATCTCGGGGGACCGAGGGAGGAGGTTCGTCGCCTCTATGCTGGTGTCATGCGATCGATGGCCCTCTATGGGGCACCCGTTTGGTCACATCGACTGACGGGCACCCGCCGCTGTAAGACTAAGATCCTGAGTTTGCAGCGGAGAGTGGCCATCCGCATGGTGCGGGGATATCGCACGATATCCTTCGAGGCGGCGACCCTTCTGGCGTGCTTTCCGCCGCTTGACATCTTGGCGGAGATGGACGCGAGGGTCTACGACCAGACTCGCGCCCTTCGTCAAAGCGGCGGAAGTGCGTCCCACCCTACCAGCGTCCTCGAAGCACTCAAGCCGCAGGAGCAAGGAAGGGCACACACGACGTGGTACGCCCGTCTCTGCGGAGATCGGTACGCGCACAAACGCGTTGTGAGTGCGATCCTGCCCGCCTTCGAGGCCTGGATGCGTAGGAAGCGACGAGTCACCTTCCGACTTACACAGGTATTAACCGGTCACGGTTGCTTTGGAGAGTACCTGTGTAGGATCGGACGCGAGGCGACGGCGGTTTGCCACCACTGCGGGGCGGACCAAGACACTGCCCAACATACGCTGGAGGCGTGTTCCGCGTGGACCGCGGAGAGGCAAGTCTTGGTCCAGCAAATCGGGCGAAATCTCTCCCTGCGAGCAGTCGTGTCGGCGATGCTACGCAGGGATTCGGCGTGGGAGGTCGTAGTCAACTTTTGTGAGTCCGTCATGGTCCAGAAGGAGACTGCGGAGCGGGCTCGGGAGAGGGCCGATCCCGCCCGGCGGAGGCGACCTGCAGGTCGCCTTCACGGCCTCCAAGCCCCAGTGCCCGGGGCGGAATAAATAGGGCACTCTCTCCGGCCGTGGATGCGTGAGATGGGGGTCTCACGCATCCGTTTTCATACGGCCGAGAGGAAGACCGCAGTCCGGTATGGCCCCGGACTGCTGGTGTACGCACCAGCGAGGGGTGCGGGGAGGGCGAGACCATCTTCGCCCTCCTGAGAAGGGCTCCGCAAGCCACGAGCGGAGCAACGCACGGGAGAGGCCGCGGACGTGCTGCGAAAGCGATCCCGTAGCCTCTCCGTTTTTTCGTGCTGTGGCGGCCATCGCAGGGGGTTTTAGTGAGTACAATCTCACATAACCCGGCCTCCCCCCCAGGGAGTCGGGTATCTATGAAGATTTCCCCCTGCGTCAGCAAAAAAAAAAAAAAAAAAAAAAAAAAAAAAAAAAAAAAAAAAAAAAAAGGCTGGCAAAGAAATTGCACCGAGTGGGAGGACTTAAATGCTGTGAAAGTATTCACTTGCGCTTGGTTTGGGAAAGTTATCAAAACAAAATATACGAAATAGAACTAAGTTGACACTGACATCGTTTACATTTTAAAAATATTTATTAAGTTAGTTCTATATAAAAATTTATTATTCTAAAATATGTAAAGAATAAACACTCACTAAAAAAATACTCATAGATAACTATATGTTTTCTATAAGTTATTTTTTTGCCACCACGTTGCATTTTTTATATGATTTATAAAATTTAACGCGTTGTTAGCGTAACGTTGAATTTTTATATTTTTTCTATCCTTAGTTTGATTTACACTAAAAATATAATAAAAATACACACATGAACTTATGTAGAACATCTAATCCGAGTAATGTAGAGCCCAATGGTCCTCGACTATAAAGAGTTAAGTCGGCTTCTAAAGCTTTTCGCGGAAAAGAGGGTAGTTTCATAAGTTCGTCGTGTAAAAACACTACACGTTGGACAACCTAAAAAAAAGTTAAAAATAATTATTAAAAAGAAATCAAGAGTATTTTCGAAAATATACATACAAAGACTAATAATAATAATTAATATTGCAAATATGTTATAGTTTAACACAGCAAATAAATATTGTTCAATTTAGTTTCAATTAACTAGGTATATAAATCATAAGTCACAATTTCCATACCATATCAACATTTTTCAAGATAGCCCACGTCAGCAGCACCTTCCCGATTTCCACGAACTTCTGCAGCAACTCCTGCTGCTGCAACTTCTCGAAGGCCTCCTCGGGCTCCATGTGCACGAGCCCCAGCTGCGGGTACTGTGAGCGCTTGAAGAAGTAGTGGTCGCGCACGTAGCCTTGCGGGTTGTGGATTTGTCCTGTTTTAGAGGACAAATATATTTTATTAAAACAAAATTATAATAAATGAAGACAATGTAGAGCATATTGTTATGTTAGAGTGGGGTAATGAAAATTCATTACCTCAACAGGTCGAAGAAGTTTGCAGTCAATAATATCGATTTATATTGTTTAAACATCGTATTTTATCATTGCCATTATAATTTTAGGTAATTTACTATACTTACTCGTTTTAAAGTCGACCAAAAAGTATTCATTGTGTAAATCTTCAGGTATTCCGAAATAGTCTAAAGATTCTCTTAAAATTTGAACAAACTGAGTATCTTCTTGTACGGGAAATTGAGATGGTATACTTCCTTCATTGTCCGCTAAAAGGAGTAAAATATTTTCATTTATATTATTTAGTGAAATTAATTAGACAGAAAAATAATACAACAGAAGGCTTACCAGGTCCATGTACTATAATTTTCTTAGCAGCAGGAACGTTGGCCGTCAGTAATATAGAAGCATCACACTGTTCTTTACGCAATATTTGTTTTAAATCCTTGAACATAATTCCATGGACGCTGTGTACGACCTGTCAAATAAACCACATTATATATTTTTTTATTAGCTAGATTTTCTTTCTATGGCAAATAATTTAGACATAGAAACATTTTTTTTTAAATTAAACGATAATGCCTCAATTATAAAAACTTAGAAGAAAACACATACGTACCATCCACAAAATAGACAAAGCAGCACCAATAAGCCTCTGTCCATCTTCATGCGGAGTTCTCACATAAAACATGACATATCCTATAATATAATTATACAAAGCAAATGCGGCCTGCTGAGGCAGACGAGGTATGAATCTGATAAGATGGCGGAGCAACTTGAACATTTCGTCTTGATGGTCGCGGGTTAAACGCTCTAGCACGTGGCGTAGGAAGAGCGCCGAGTCTTCTACTAGACATCCCCATATTACCTGTTTATGGAACAGAGTATTTTTTATTTTTTCATGTGACGTAAGTTTTATTTATGCACTTTAAAATATTTTTTTAATTGTAATTGAACTAATAATTAACCAAACCAAGTGACAGTGTTATTATGATATAAATATTATAAGCTCGGAAAACAGCCGTACTAAGAAAGGCCAACGAGAATTTCAACAGTTGTCTTCTAAAATTTAATTTTACAATAAATATACGTATAAACATTATCTCCCCATGTGAGCAAAAGGGGCGTATAATATAGAATTGTAAATTACAATATTATCATTCATATCAGCACTTGTGATAGAGAGAAGAGAGAGAGAGAGAAACAAACCTGATAAGCAACCTCATAGACCGAGCACCCCTCCCTGGAGACGGCGGCGTCGTCCAGCAGCGATATGATCTCGGCGACGGCGGAGCACAGCACGGACGGGAACAGCGCGGGCGCCACCTGCGTGTGGTGCGAGCCGCGGACGCCCTCCGCCATCTCCTCGTCCGCTGGTGCTAAACAATATGAGAAATATGTTATTTTTTACTTAGAAGCGAGTATAACTAGACATAAGTATTTATTTTGTAACTCCTATGTAAGAAAATTTAAGCTGTCGTTGAATACAGGGGTATAACATAAGTGAAACACATCGATGACATTGGACATGATCAAATGGGTAGTCCGGCTACCCTGGCAAAGGTAGTGCTAACAAATAAATAAAACAATCCCTATGTCTTACGTGACGACCTTTGTAGCGCAGGGGCATAGCGTCCGCCTGCAAACACGACGTGGATTCGATTCCCACTCGGGGAAGATGGATTTTTCTATTTTTTTTTTCTTTATTGAGTACCGGCCTCGTACCTCGAGAAAAGCGGACACCAGGGACGAAGCAACGGAGGGTCTTATCATTAGGTTACTATGATTCCTGCAGTTCCCTCTGTCTACCCTGCCATGTGCGGGATAAAGCGTGAAACTATAATAAAAATAATGTTAATGTCTTACGTTCAACGTGGTCGTCTGCTGCATGGTCTAGTGCGGGCTCGCGCGCCGCCTGCCGCGTTATCGGTATTGTCGTTATGAGGAAACTCTCGCGCTCGGCTTTCTTCTTGTCGTCTCTCTGTTGCAACGCTTTCTTTATCGCTTCTGTCTGTTGCTTTTTGCGAGTTTTAGTTGCTGTCACTAAAGAGCGCTGGAAAGGTTTTTAAAAAAAAATATGAATATATGTGTGAGTATGATAATTATGTATAGTAAATAAAGAATATTTATTTCTTACCTTCATTAGAGTTTGAATTTTTTTATATTCGTGTTATTATTTGTTTTTTAATCATAACATTTAATATTTATGAAACGACTTACATGTCTCTCTTGGTTTAGAGTCATCTCCATATCCTTATCCTTAACTTGTGGACACCAAGGCGGGTCAACAACAGCTAATGATTCAATGCCTATTTTTGGCGACGGCAGAGTAAATTCGATTCCCGGTGGAGGTACTTTGAATGTAACGGATGCACCCTCTTCCATGCGGGGCCATACTTGATATCTTAGTTTCCACATCACTTGGAACCGTAATATGGCGTTTATTCTGTAAATTTTACATTATTAATTACATAGAAACATCAAATTTGTCATCATCATATCATCATAGTTACTAAACTACTTAATACACATGAAGCTAATCTTAATTTAGAAGAATTTAAACAATATTTTAATTGCCTTAGCTTGATGAAACAAAGCGCGACATTTGCTTCCAGATATTGCTTATATAAAAAATATGTATTAGAAAATGGATTATAATCGTACCGTACACCCGGGTCAGTACTTTTAAGCGCTTTATGCATAACGTGCCCCGCTTGTGAAGGCGCCCGTACCGCTGCTAGGGCAAAAAGCGCTGCAGCGCATGCGCTCAGCTCCCGCTCCGGTTCTAGAAGCAACTGCCACGCAGCACCCGCCGCTTCCGCGAACACCTCCGATGACAGCGTCGTGGCGCCTTTGACGAGGGCTGCTAGAGGCGCGTGGTACGCTTCTCGGACCTGGATTATACAAATCCGTTTGTTTTTTAATAATAAATCGTTCTGACTTCTAATGTAATAGAGAAATATTTGGTATGTTACGAACGTATGTACGTACGTAGCTATTAAAGAAATAGTTATAGAGAAATAAGAAATATTGTTTACTAAGTATATATTTTTTCTTAATATTTTTGTTTAACTTCAAGAGTTTTATATGTATAGATTGATTATTGAAGTGTATTAGATTTAAAGAAATTGATAACAATTAGTCATCCACCAACCGTTACAAGCATCTGTGCTGTAAATTTTTAACCAATCGAATTATAGAATGATATTGCAATAACAGGAGAAACTTATCAAACTTATTTCAATACAAAAAGAAAGACTAAACGCTTCAACTACATTGAAGAAGACAAGACGAACACACACCTGCGACTTAATATACTTCAATACGGGCGGGGGCTCCGCCGGCGGGTAGAGCAGGCCGCGGGGCGCCGGCGGCGGCTCGGCGGGGGGCGCCGCCTGCTCGCCGCCCGCCGCGCGGTACGCCAGACCCGCGCTCTCGATTACGGAGCGGTCTATTCTGCCATACAAATGTACTCATGACTTGTTTGTAGTTTTGAATTCGAATATGGAACAAGGGCTTGAATACTAAAATGCCTCTCCTTATCTTGTTATATTCTGGATACAGTGTGAAGCTTATAAAGTATGTAAATACGTTAAAATTAAAAAAATAATAATACAAATAAAAAATAAACATATATTTTTAGCTTACTCCTACCATATTTAGACATTATTCCAAACAATGTTATAAAAGGGGATAGTTTTAGATGATAAAGATTATTAAAGCGTTGCGTCCCCACCCCGCACGGTGACGCTGACAAGACCAATTTAGGTCAACAGCAATCAAGCCATTTCGAAAAAAAAAAAAAGTGAATCGTGGCAGTTGCACGTAGGCAGCGGCCCATATTGGAAGGGAATTGCCTTGAAATCTAGTCAATGAGTGATTTATGTCATTTAACGTAGTTACGTGGAATCTATGTCCAAATATACTCGAAACGTGTAATCTAGACGCGATTTAATGTTTTTTCTTTTAATATTAACTTTAACCAGTTCTGTCTCCTAACAATACTATATATTATCAGTATAATATACATTATTATTTATTGGACCGCAGCGTTTCGCGCTCCGTTGTTTCTGACTACCCCGCTAGGGTGAGAGCATGAAGTTATGTATGTATATATGTATGTATGTGTTATACACATATTGTAAGTAAATATAAAAAGCTTAAATATGTAGATTATATCTTTACCTATCGCTAATATGTTCTGAAGGTTTACGAGTTCGTCTTCCTCGTCGAACACCTCCAATGACTTCCTCGTTGTTAGTTGTATTTATTTCCGGTCCAAATTTCTCACCATATATCTAAAAAGAATAAATTACAATACATAAATACTGTTAGATAAAATAACAATATTATATTAACGTATATTATGACCAAAGAACCTTTTGTACAGATTTCATAAGTCGGACCGTTGATCGCATATTGCGTCTGAAGCAATATGGATGACAGAAGTTTTGATGGCAGCACACATAGTTGAAAGAATTCAAATATTTCACGATTACCTGAAAATAAATTATATATATCAGTATACTTATTCAAATAATGTGTCCATAATGTTTACTAAACGAGAATACTTTTAGCTCAAGTTAGCCTATTAGTCGTATTTTATATAGAAAAATGTATATTTTTATTTTAGAGTATTTTCATATATTGTATTCAATTTTGTGGATAGTACTGTTATAATATTTATATAAATGATAAGCACCTACAATTTAGTGTGCTCTTTGGGCACATATTTATACAAAAAATAAGACATTTTATGTAATACTGTAAAATTCACATAATATTTATATATATTTGAACGTAGTTTTACTAACTTTTAGCCAAGGAAAGCTCTTGCTTGTATCGGGCGGATCAGTAGAATTACTGTCAGGGCTATCCGGCGGATGGTCGTGGTCATCAGATAACACTCCTGGACTTTCCTCACCTCCACTGTCTTCGTTTGGCATTATCACTGTACCACCTAAAAAGTTACAATATTTATAATAATATTATACGACTAAACAAATTTCCTGCAGTCGTAGTGCTAAGAGGTTTACTATTTAGTACAAAAAGGGAAATCATTAACCTGTTCCTGCATATACTTCTGAAGTATCACTTCTGTCTGATAAAGAAGATACTTTTCTTCTGCTTTGTATTGAATCAGATCTCTTATTTACAACTGAAAATAATATAGAATAAGGATTACAAAACTATATGCATAAATATAATTATAAACAATATGGGTAGATTGTGATCATTGTATGAACGGGTTTGAGTTCGAAATTCTTGCGGGAGAATTTACTTTCTAGCTTTACTAGACAAAAACAAATCCACTTAACACACAATGTCCCGCGAACTAAAAATCAGAGTGTCTTTTCAATAGGCTTCCTCTGAGTTTTCTGCAATTTTAAACACTCAATTTTTTTAATCATTTAAATAGTACACTTTCTAGATACAGCCAGACTTTCTATTAAATCATAATATTATATCTTTCTATATCTATTCAAGCATTTCAAAATAAAACCAACTGACACTTACATTCGTCCACCTCTCTTGTGTCTTTTTGTCGCAATTTAATAGATCGTCGTTTGAAAGACCCGTACGTGGCGTGTTGCTGCGTGTTCCTGCGAACTATGCCTTTGCCGCGTGATCCTAGACGAGATTTCTTGTCATCGCCACTTGGGAGAGCTTCTGGAAGCTGTAAAACAGTAAGCTTTATGTTGCTATAATAATATGAAATGTGAGACAAAATATATAAATATGTCTCTATCCTCATGATTATTTAACTGGCAACGGTAACGGGAGGAACGTTCAATATTCATTAAAGTTGATATTAAATTTGATGCTACAAACTAAGATAACACATGTATATTATCTATATGTTTGTTAATTTTGGCGTCGGTTTTACTACTTCGACTTAACGTCTTCAACTAATGCTTACTAATCCTTATGTTTTCGTGAATTTCTCTAGTTTTCTCTATCTCAATTTATTCAGCCCTATATTTTCTAAAACTACTATTTCCATTCTCCTCTTCTTTTAATAATCTATATCTCATCGCTAAATTATCTTTATAAAAATATACTGTCCGATTTGATGGTCAACAAGACATGATATTTAATTTAAAAGGAAACCAACAAGTAATTATCCTCATTTTGTAAGATTTTTTCTAATGTTTTAACATAGTAGATTTCAATATGACTTTTCATTAATCTCCATTAATATAAATACAAAAGCGTTTTTCGTGGAGTCGAAGCAAGTGTTAATGGGACAAATAAAAGTCTTAAAGCTTGAGTGAGATTAATGGTTTTATTTGTCGTTAACGATGGCATTCTGAGAGGTGGCATTGCAGTTTGTTTCCTGCTTTTCATTTTTATATAAACGATTAGGATGAAGATATGTACGTGTTTACAAAGCACATATCCTCATCTAATCGTCTATATACAGACGATTTAGATTTATAAGACTGTTAATTGATAATATTAATTCCGATCTCTAACAATTAATTAGCATTTAGTTGGACAATTCAAAATACTTTTCAACGCACTTCCATCAAGAGTAATGGGATTTCGTAATGGGAATCACAATCGACACATGATTTCGTCTCGCCTCAAATTGCTGACATTGTGACATGCTAAGTTTAAGAAGAATCCCAAAGTTTGAGGTAATCTCTTCATCGAAATCTCTCTAAACAACTATTACTGAAAAAATTTGAACTAAAAACAAATCTCGAATACATACAAAACTTCAAATAAAATTACCGTAACACTGCTTCCTCCTGACACATTTTCGGGTTCATGGAGTACAAATGATATTTTCCTTTCAGTTTCCGCGCCTGCTATAGACTGTAAACTTTGGGCTGAAGCTTGAGAGTGTCCCATACTAGATAGTGCCATACTCCATCGTCTATTAGCCTCCCTAAAACCCCGGAACAATTATTGAATACAAAAGATTTACACTCACAATATCTATTTTCAGCTAATTTTAGAATTGAACTCTTGATCCTTAAATCTTTCGGCATGCCAATGTAGCAAAGCAGTTGGACTAATATCAACTAAACTATATTCTCATCGTACCTAAGTACGTCAGTACTTGACTTAAATGAATAATGTCTCGTGGACATCTTAACAACTACCTTAATTTAATTTTTTAAATATATCATGCATTCAGTGGTTATTAAGTGGTTATATTCACTTTTAATTTTTTATAATTTAATTAACAGATCGACGGAGAAATGCAGACATTTTAACTCGTAAAAATTATAGAATAGGTAATATAAAATATATATATAAAAAAGCTCTGAAAGAAATAATAAAAAAATAAATTGTAAAGCAAAATACCAATATGCTTAATATATGTGTATAAGATAAATATTTAATTTATAACTTAAGTGATAAACCAATTTTATAGTACAAGTCTGCATTTACCGGAAGACCAGGTGCTGAGAATGTATAAGTGAAACCTAAATGAACTAATTCATTTATAACTAACAGTGTTTAACAAATCGCGTTTTCAATGTTTTGTTTAACCCAACACAATCGTATTTAAACTATATATTGTGCATGCACATATATATGTGCGGAATAACATGCATTATTATATACACATACTCGACTGGCATTAATGTGTGTTGACTGCTAAGAGCCCTGTTAAAATGAAAATATCGATCATAAATATGAACTCTTTATACGTAACTAATGTAATTATAATCGACTCACTTATTATTACACAATAAACGTCTCCGCTTTTGCATCCACCTTAGCAAAAAAATAATAACACAAAATAAATCGACACAACGAATAGATCGGAACTACTTACCAAACGACAATGATAATACTATAGTGAGATAAATGTTATTATAGTATGTTTGTGTGTTCTGTTACCTGTACACTCTGTCCCAGGGGCCTCTCTCTTTCAGTGAGGATCTGCAGGTCTTCGGAAGGTTCTGGTAGGTCTCTCGAAGGAATGCCGTTATTTCAAACAGCAATACACACGCCACCATGCGGAGAGCTCTCGGACACTCCGCGCCGAGGGTCCTGCCAGGCAACCTTATGCTGGCTGCTCGATGGGTATTGAATAAATATATTTAGAAACATAATACATAATAATTATTTTATGATTTTGCTAGTGTTCATTCACTCTGAGGAAAGAAGAAATATATAATAGCAATTTGCTTTGAGCTGCGTTCAAATTTTTATATTTTTTTTAAGTATTTTCCTAAACGTATTGCATTTTTAGCAAAACCCATCATGGAACTCATTCGAGTCCCATTACATGTGTTTCAAACCGTTATCAAAACTTTGTCAAAATTCTTATATACAATAAGCAATTTATTTTTTGAAAGTATACCCAAGTAATGTTTGTGTTTAGATTGCCACTTATTTTCTAAATTCCTCAGAGATAAATACATTAATATAAATAGTGCAAATACAAAATGCCATTTTTAAAAACAAATCAAAACTCATTAATATAAAAATGTACCTTCATCTAAAAAGTCCTCCTCTTCGTCTTGTTGCAACAGTTCCCGTTGGCCGTCAGGGTCGTTGACCAAGTTGACAACTGTATCTATGTGTTTCCTGTCTTCATTTAACATATCTTCCAATCTATTTCCGATAGCCTATACAAATAATTGTTTATATATTATTTCTTTAAATTCGTAAATATTTGCTATTTAAACATATGAAAGTTATTTTCAAATCATATTTGCTTACTTCAGCCCATTGGTAAAATAGTTTTCCTGCCAAACGTTGCCTTCTCAACTGAAGCTGACCTGAGGATACTAATCAACAATTTTCTTTAAGCATTTTTACTACTATAAAATATTATTCAAAAATATTATAATAGAAATATTATAACAGAAATATGGAAGTTATAACTTACATGGATTTTTTGCCATGTTAGATTTAAGCCAATAAGGCCATTGTCCTTTATTGCAATTATGTACTAAATGTGCACACTCAAGTAGCATAGCAGCTCTAGCTACGACTACTGTATGCGGCTGAAAGAATAATTAATAAAATAAGACATTATACAAAAACATCAGAGAAAAAAACATATTAAGTTTTATATTAAAATCTTTTGATTACTTCATTTTTCAAAGAAATATATTTAAAACAATGACTTATGTAACATATATCAGTGCCTATTTTAGCATATCTTTAATAAAATAAATTTATGGCTTGCTAAAATCGTTGGTACCCAAAAGGTACTCTTATATACCATCGGATACCATATTAACTTATATACATTTCTAAAATATTTTTTATATCTACCCTCAACGGAAAAAGGATAAAAATTCCCTTAAAATCACAATTCATCTATTACTTATATATTTAAACTAAAGAAAATACTAACCAAGTCCAACAGGGCGGCCATAAACAAAGCGTCGGGCGTGGCCCCCGGCTGAGTGGCGTCCAGTATGAAGCTGAACCGCGCGAGGCCCGCGTACAGTGGCGCGGCGGCCACCAGGCGCCTGCGCTTTAGTACTACCACTTCTGACTCGCCGCCGCCCGACCCGCCCTCTGCCGAGCCCCGCCGCGACATGTCTGAGAACCAGTTATAGACAGTTATTTTATAATAAATAATAAATAAAAATAATTATTTTATAAAATAATTATTTTTATTTATGTTTGTGGGTTCCCACTTTTTTTTATTTTCGTCGCTCTGGAAACTAGGCAAAGCGCGGCGTTGAGTTCCGCCACTCAACACGCAATACCTCGAAAAAGGCGGAAAGCAGGGACTAGGCAACGGAGTGTCTTAAACTCAACGCCAGGTTCTTATGGTTTCTGGAGTTCTCTCTGCCTATCCCGTGTGCGGGATAAAAAGTGAAAACAGATCATAATTTAGGTATCTTCTTCTTAGTTGCAGCTTTTCAGGGCTATATAGTCCTTAGTCATTGCGACCATTGCTGATCTATTGTGATCTCCCCATACTTTAGTTCACAGCTGAGATTGTTTTCTGCAAAGAATTGCAATATTATTTTAGCTGTGGGAATCTTAACCTCTCCTGGGTACATTTAATGTTTCCCCATCACAGTACAATGCCGTTGAATTAACGGTGGGCATTTAGTATGAAGATGTAGAGATGTTTCTTCAACGTTGCATATTCTACACATCTTTGTGCTGCTGGTACCTAAGTTGTACATGGGTCGATTTAGACCACAGTGACCAGTCAGCACCCTCTCCAATGTACGGAGACAATTCTTGTTGAAAGGTAAGGCCTCAGTGGCAACCTCCTTGACGAAGGCCTTAATGTGTGCCTTGAGTTGGTATATTTAGGTATATTACTTAATTAAAATAATACCATGTTGTTTCATAATTAATATAAATTATTTTTATATTATAATATTAATCGCCATCCGTTTATCTGCTGCTACCTTTATTATTTTATAAGGATATATTTGGGTGTCAATTACATATACCGATTGTTGTTTTAAAAGGTAGTAAAGAAAATCTAATGTCAAGATGACTTCCTTCTCCGGTGCTTTTATTTTATTTAAAAATAAAAGCATTGCTTATTTAGTGGCTGAACTCAATACTGCGGTATGAACTTATTTGAAATTAGATAGGAGTGTCTCACCACTAGGTTTCCTCTGACTACAATGCTACGCGAGTAAAGTGTAAAGTTGTTTTTTTAGATGACAAACTTACAGCCGCCAGTCGTCTCTTCTATACTTCCATCGCGTTTTTTACCCATTTTCCTAAGGCCAAATCGATTTAATCTGTCTTCAACTCTCTTCCTTGCCCTGTAACACAATAAATTATAGCAAACATTCAATATAAAAAAAATAACTTGTTATATAAATATACCACATGGGAACATATTACATACAATTAAATGAATAATTTAAGACATCAAAAATAGCTAATAATTTATAAAGTAGAGACAACAACGATTTTTAATACATATCTTTTTGGTTTTACGCTACTATTCAAAAATTACACAATTTTTATAATAGGGCGATGGTTACGTGTTCGATTTCCACTCGGCAAAATAATTTTTACTTCCTCGCTTTGATAAAAATACAAAGCGCAACGTTCACATCAGTGCATAAAATGAATGTCTCTGATTCTCTGTGTACCCTGCACTGTGAGAATAAACGAAAATTATTTTTTCATATAAAAATAATAAAAGCCTCTCCACACATTTACCTATTGAGCGTGTACCCCACTCTTCGCTTGACGTGCACGGGCCGCGACACGTGCACAGGGTGCGTGTGGAAGGGCCGCGCCAGCGACGCCATGCTGCCGGAAATGGGCAGGGACTCGCCGGACCCGCCGCCGTTGCGCGTCAGAGACTGTGGCTGAGGCTTTTGTCGGAACCAGTTTACTGTTAAGATATTTATAGTTTATAGTTGTGAAATAATTATTGTTGTTTATAATACTTCAAATGCTAAAGATAGATTTGATAGATAGCTTCGACTGCAAATTTATATTGAAACAATTAAACCAATATAATATAAGCTGAGTTCACCCTCCCTCTCCCCAAGGGAACCCTTGACTATCTAACAAAAATTTACTTTTTATACTATTTAATTTTTCCAACCCAAAGAATTCTCCTTACTTATAATACAAGAACAGCAACATAAATTTTACTTTTTATGGTTTGTTATTGAAAAAAATTACAAAATACACTTTTTTTTTATAAAAATGTAGTTAAAGAATATTCTTACAAGTATTTAATTTTTTAAACAACTTTTATTCTTTTTTTATTTGTGTGAAATCTAAATAAACATATACAAGGTATAAATTAAAAAATAGTACGAATCAGTAACGGTCACACTGACTTAGACATTTTATTACATACAACATCCCCAAACGGATTAAGAAACTAAAAACTTCAACATACAATTACTAACTCACCTATACCACTAATATGAAACTTGGAAGGTATCGACTTGGAATGTGTAATCTTATGATGCGAGGTTATGTCCGTGGCGGACACCGAGGGGATGGTGCGCTCGGACTGGCGCGGCGTCAGCTGGTAGCGGCGCGTGCGCACCGACAGCGGGGACTGACTCGCTGATTCGTCTCCACCTTCTGTCTCTAGGAGGCTCTTGAATAAGAGGGATTATTATTAATTTTCTGTTCTTGGTCGTTTTATTTTTTTTTATGTCTTCACTCAGGGCAGGGTAGGCAGAGGGAACTGCCGGAACTATAGCAGAGTAATGTTAAGACACTCCGTTGCTTAGTCCCCTGCTTTCTCCCTCTTTCGCCTTTTTCAAGACATTGCGTGTTGAGTGCGTAACACAACGCCGCGCTTTGCATATTTTTCAGAGTGGAGGTATAGTTTGTAAAATAAAGTTATAATATAAATTTAATGTGTGACAGACTGACTGTGGCTTTTTTTCATATAACAGTCATGTAGCGCTCTAAAAAAATAAAATAATGATATAATTTATTTTTAATTTTCAAGTTAATGTTTCTGAATAGTATAAGGGTTAAGAGAACTTACTTAATTCACTTCATAGTATATACATTCAGTTCAATTAAAAATATAATTTAAAATATTTTTACATAACACTGGAGTTAACCGAATATTAAGAACTTACATGCGCCCCAGTTGAAGATGTGCTACGTTTTTTGAAGAACTTCTTGTGACTTCTGTCGTCCGCTGCGCATCCCGAATCTGCGCCAGTATCGGAGCCTCGCTCGTCATCGGCCGCCCTCGGAATATGCCTAGGAGTCAATATTTATATAAAAAAACTTCTTTGTGTCTATATGTATGTGTGATACAACGTGAGAGAATTGTGTAAGGTATTGAATTTCACATGAATCTTTTTATAAAAATATATGCTTATATCCTGATATTGCTGTATATAGTAGGACTTTTTAATCAAATAGTCTCCCATATCAACTCACTTTAAAAGTTATTGTTTGGTTAACGAAGAAGTCATTCATTTCGTACAAGAATATTTTGGATTTGGATAAAGATATTATAAATATAAGTTACGACTTACATTTGTTATATACACACATACTATCCCATCTTCACGCTCTATCCCGGGGTAGTCAGAGAGAACGGAGCGCCAAACGCTGCGGTCTCTGCATACCTGCCTCTTTCGCCTCGTCCACTGTCATTCCAAAAACACGCAAAACGTACCGTATAACCCTCGTAGTCTGCATGTTGGCCTCCTTGGCCTGGACGCCGGGCCTCTCGGCGGTGTCCATGAGCGCGCTGAAGGCGACCACGCGGAACTCCCCGCCGTGCGCCTCCCGCACGTAGCTCAGCAGCAGGCGCACCTCCGCGTACAGAGCCTGGAGGGCGGAGGAGGAGGGAACGGAGCAAATTAGGAAATAATAAGAATTATAATAAAATAAATCATTTAATGCCATAAAATAAAGATACGCTCACAACCAAAAATGCTATTAATGGACAGTTTATAGTATAGTATAACTCGGCTTGTGAATCGAGAATCGTACGAAAACTACAGATTAGAAAAATCAATATTCATAAAAACAACAAATATTTTCTATTATACACTAAATAGATAATTATGTTTTAAAGTTATATATACTCACTGAATTATCGAGTAATTTCAATTCGTTATGCATAAGTGCAAATCTAGTTACTAAAACTCTAAACGTGGACTCCACTATAAAATTTTCCAATGCTCTGTTCGCGTTGGGTCCTTGTCCAGCACCAAAATTAGTAGCATATCCGGCTTGAAGATTATTTATATCTGGGGACTTCGAGAAGCTCCGTTTTTGTTGATCTAAATAAAATATAAAATAGATATTGATAGATAAAAATATAGCATAATAAAATTGTAAATATTTATTATAAAAGTTTATTTATTATAATAATATTACCCACTTCTACAAAAGCATTTTCTAAGTACATATTACAAATAGACCACACAAAATATTTAATTACAAATAATTTTAATTATAGGCACTTTCTCATTTTTATAATAAATAAATAATTATTGATGATAATTTTGGTAATATACCGCGTTACTTACTCATAGGTGATACCATAGAAGCAGGTTCAGTACAATACCCCAACGTAGCGTGAAGATTATCCAATACTTCTCGTATTGGAGAGTATTTCGTCATTTCCTTAAGGCGTAAAGTGAATTTACTGACGGACGCCGAACGCAGCAGTTTAAGCGAGTTTCTTCCCTGGACCCGGAGACACTCCGCTTGTGGTCCTCTTAGAGCCGTGGTGCAGCCGTGGGAACAACCGAGCTGGCGAAGTAATCTGGAGTAAAATAATTTATTTAAGTCATTATGTGATTACAGATTATTTGTACGTGAAATAAAAATATCAATTTGTATCAAATCTTTGCCCGATGTAGTTTTTGATTGTAATAAGAAATATTAATATACACTTGTTAAATTTAATAAAGTTAAGCTTGAATTATAAAACAATAGAATTATCTGTTATAAATTAGTGTTATAGATACGTTTTCTAAAGATATTCCTTACTTTACAATATTATAAACATATTAAAAATATTTATAATGTATTGATGTCCGAAGATCCTGTTTATAACAAAATTAAACCATGTTTATTAATATGTTTCATTAACATACCTTAGAATAATATACATGAGCATATAGTACGGACAGTCATAATTTTCTTCGTCTTTCGATTTGTCCTTATTTTCACTCCCTTCTACGTTTGTAGACTCTTGGCTTTGTGCACATGGTATGCCTGAATCTCTTTCCTGAAGAGAGAATATAATAAATAAATAACATATAATAAATACTTTATAGGAAAATTATTTTTTTTCCTTTGCCTAATAAGTAAAACAACTTGTGAAGCTAAAAAATTTAAGTAAATTTTTAGATTAGACAATCTTTACCTTGCTATCCTTATCTTTTTGAAACTCTGCCAACGGATCCACAGTCCCTGGTTGTGAATCCTGATTTTCATCAATTTGCCAATTCTTGTGAACTCCGATTTCCATTAGAGTATCGACCAAATTTAGCATAACTTCCATTACTCTCATTGTTATATAGAAACTGTCCATAGTTGAAACTGAATATACTGCCTGTAATTATTAATATTTTGCTTTATTTACGAATATTACTTTAAATCACATGGTTTTTGTGATTAATCATTTTAATTAATTAAATTATGAAATTGTATTAATCGTATTATTTGTACCTTGAGCACTACTTGGAAGTCGATGTCACCATCTTTGGTGATATAATGGATAGACCCCGGGGCTTCCTGGATTTCTTCCACAATATAAGTTATGTTTGAGTCAGTTTGCGATCGCGTAAGACTAGGCTTACGTTCCGGTGTGGGTATGTGTTGGGATCCTTGCATACTGACCGAGTCCATTTGGGATTCAAGAGAACCCTATAGGATTAATAGATAAGACATGAAAATATTTAAGAGGTTGTAAAGTTACTATTAATTAAGATAGTTACCACAAATTCTATTAAACAACGGTAATAGTAGTTCAGTCTACAAATATATTATGGTGTAAGGGAGCACATCTCGTGTTAATTCTAATTCAATCATAATTTTAATGAATAAATAATATTTAAGTTTAACCAAACTCTAAACTTCGAGAAACCTTAAGATATCAACTATAGCTATAAAATGTAATATATAATTTTATTTTATAGTTATAAAATTGTCGACTTGTCTTTTAAATATATTATTTAACATCATATAGCAGAATAAGTAGAAGGATCACTAGTGTCAATATTCTCCGTAATTCAAGGCTACATTTTATTTTGACAAAATGGTAACTTAATGGTAACTTATTTTTTCTAAATTTAAATTTTAATTTTCAAAATAACCTGTCTAGTTTTCGATAGGTAATCGGGTGACGGAGTCGGCGTGTGTTCGGTCACAGTTATTATAGGATTCTTTTTCTTTTGAGCTTGCGACAATTTCACATTCATAGCTTGAGCCCTTTCTGTTTTTATCTCCCCGATGTATCTGTAATAATATATGTATTTGCTTTATGGATAGATTTACAATATTTTTTTAATATATTTTTTACTGTCTTACTATCAGACTACATTGTGATTGTGCATATTAAACATTATAAAACATTTCTCATATTTGGTTTATTTACAAACTAAGAATAATATTTTCAGTGCTGATGAATGGCGTGTCACATTTATTCAATTAGTTTTACAAATTGGCCTTAAATCATCACTTTACAAGCGATCGTTTCTCTAATCATGCAAAGATATGCAATGTATTAATTATGATCACATGCTTATGTCATATTGGTTTTTTGGAATTTAATACATTAAATATTTGAAACAAAAATTTCATGTTCTTTATATTAATTTAATAAATTAAAGCGAAGCAGTAATTTCATTGATTATTTCAATTATTTTACACTAATTATTCCAAATTATTTAAGTACTACACGTAAAATTACTATTTAAAGAAATTTATCATAATAGTTCAATCAAAGTATAACTGTAAACTATTATAACTGAAGCGTCTACGACTTTGACGATATCTAACAACTTACCCATTAGACGCTAACTCGTCTATCAGACAGCTAGTCATCGTTCATCCATTATAATACACAGGATAAAGCGTAAAGTACACGGGAGAAAGAGAAAAACACATTTTAAATAGAAAAGTTCATCAAATTAACATTCGTATATAAGTGTGTGTGGAAATTGGAAACGAAACATGCTGTGCTCGGATTGAATGAACAAAATGAAGGAATAAATTAAAAAAAAGTTATGAAAATCGATGCAAATCTAATTTGTACCTATAGTTTTAAGATGTATAGATACTAATTCTATGATAGTGAACAAAATAAAAGCTTCTCTAACATTCGTTACATTTATTACAGATGTCCATACGTTTTACAATCGTTTATTTGTTTATGTATGTTAGAATTTTATGTTGTTGTTGTTTTCTAAACTATATTCTATGTAATGTTGAAATTATTTTTTTTAAATATATATAAGTTAGTTTTTATTAAAATATAATAACGCCTTCATTATATCATAATTTATAAAAAAATCAAAAAGAAATTTTCTTAATTTATTTTAATTTACACCAGTATGGATATCTGTACAGTAATATTGAAGTGAGATAAATGAAAATAAATATAAACTAAAACTACGAAATGTAAAATGTAAGGGGAATGATTCACATAAAAACGCTAGAGCTTACCTAAGACTGGGCATACTTTTCCCTTTTATAAGATTACAAGGAAGTAATTCACCCTTCATACGTGGCCCTAGAGGTGGGAAATTACTTGCTAAAGCCGAATTCGGCCTCTCATCGTTGTTATCTAAACTCCTATGATATTCCTAAAATAAATAATACCAATTAATATTAATACTAAGAGAAAATTATAAATACGATAAAGCTAATGAAAAATAATATCTACAGATATCATTCTTACGGCTGTATGAAAACTGAATTTATGATCGTCGTGTCCAATTTTTTCCAATGCCTTCTCGGATTTGGATAACAGTTTCGTTTCGACAAAGGCTTTTAAATCTGCCATTTTCATTTTACGCTTCACTTTCTCACTGGCTCGTCTAGACATAATGTTATCTTCGTCCGACTTGGGAATGCTCGCAAACGGTATTTCAGTGAGTGTAGAAATGTCTTTAGAATCGGGCACTTCTATGAAATTCTTTAAAGAATCTCTCTCTTTTATTTCAGGACTTTGATATATGGATACTTCTATTTTAGGTATAGGAAGCGAGTTACTTCTTTTCCTTGGCTGCGTTTGCTTGGAAATATCATCGCAAATGTCACGTAATCTGAAAGAACGGGCGTTTTTGTAACAATGATATCGTAATTATTCAATTTTAGTTTACAACACATTATTATAAAGCCTTTTCCTCCATTTCAATGAATAAATATTTTTATAAGTAAACCAGTTGTTCCCTAGATTAGCGTGTTCATTTAAGTATTTTATTTTTGTATGATATATAAAATAAATTAATACTAACCTATTGTACAAGTAATGCAGAGCCCAATACACTCCTTCCTCTTGCCACTGAGACGCGAACAAGCATCGCATTGTAGCGACATCTAGGAACGTTGCTGCCGCTACCTGAAAACAATATTAAATAAAATTAAATATAACATTTTACTTATTTATTGTCTTATTTATATTTGACACTAATTTAGAGCGTTGACTTGATGTTTAATTTATAAAAATATAAAAATATTTCAGCCTATATAAAAGCAAACAAAACTATTTAAAATAACAATTTTAGAACAGGAATATGTTTTTATATTTTATTTTTGTTTTCTTATAAACTAGATAATTATTTGTGTATTTCTGTTGAATAGGCATGACATTGCTTTATATATACATGCATATGAATGATTGAATATATTTAACTCGATATTCAAAGTGAGTGTGATTGCAAGTCTCAGGTATAGTCTTGGGTTTATATGTATTAATTTTTTTTAGCTTCATACTTTATCCCGCATATTGCAAGGTAGGCAGAGGGAACTGCAGGAACCATATGAACCTAGTGTTAAGACACTCCGTTGCTTAGTCCCTGCTTTTTTTCGTCCCCGCTTTCCGCCTGTTTCATTGCGTGTTGAGTGGCGGAACTCAACGCCGCGCTTTGCCTTGTTTCCAGAGTGAACAAAATGGAAATAGTAAGTGGCAATCCAATCCTCAAACCGTCGGGTTAGGCAGATGCTTACGCCTCTGCGCCACGACGGTCCTCAGTCATGTATTAATTGGATTGTTTTTTTAAAAAGAATGTAAGACCATTCTCTACTATTTTGAGAAAAATAATTGATAAAATTACGGTATTTGTCTATAAGTTAATTACTACTATTACAGATTATGATCTGTAAGAAATATAAATTTATTTAACGTGACCATGTAATGAAATACATGTTCTCTAATTTTCGAAAACACACTACACTTAGACCAAAAGCCATTTAGGCTTAATTATAACCATCTAAAGTAAAAAAAATACATTGTAAAAGTAATTGGAAATAAATTTGCCTTACATGACATACCTATACTAAACACAAAAAACAAACTGGTGGGGACGGAGTAAGCAGGGACTAAGTAACGGAGTGTCTTAACACTAGGTTCTTATATAGTTCCTGCAGTTCCCTCTGGCTACCCTGCCGTGCGGGATAAAGCGTGAAGCTAAAAAAAAAAAAAAAAAACAAACTTAGTTTAAAGTGTGATAGAAAATCTATTTCTAACAATTAATTTGAGCTTGTTAACCAATTATAATTTATAATACTCTAATAGGATAGTGTAATTTATATAATGTATGTTATACTTACATGTTGTATTTGTTTAGTACAAGCACCTTTTTCAGTTGATGTGGGAGTGCTTTTCAACCCAGGAGCCCCACCACTATCAGTTAAAGACTCTTTATCTGAAGAACTGAAAAACATATATTTAATTATAAGCATAGTATTAATTAGTCTTTATAAACTTGGTAAAATTATAAAACAAGTAAAATTTTCAAAAATTAAAATATATTTTTTTCAAACAAAATAAATAATTAAATAATTCATCCAAAATAAATCGGATTAATTAAGTATGACGCAAGTGTACACTATCCTGTCAGAGCGGGAAAGGGATATATCTCTTTCTCATTTGGTTATTTTTTGAATGAAAGGTGACAGATTGACAACGTTTAATAGTATTTTTGTAGTACGAGAAATATACGTCATTCGTATAAATATAGTGAAATAGAAAAAATGATCCTGTACCTAAACTATTGATAATTGTTAACTAGTCTTTTGTATATAGCCTTGAAATATATACCCTATAAGTAGTTTTGATAACGGCCCCCTTGTCAGGTACATAGATACTGTATATACAAAATTAAAAAAGAGCAGGCAAACTCCAATCATAATTTATGCTTCTATCAATGCACTGGCAGAGAGAAACTGTATTGTGAATATTTAAATGTTTAAATTTAGTGACTCACCTCATTTTAGTAATTTGCGGTAAAGGCTTAATACCAGGCAATGTTGGTTTCCCACTATCCGTTTTACGTACTTGGAATATACTTGGATCTGCCGCGTATATTGTATACGCTCCTTTATTACCTCCATTAAAGTTTTGTTCAGAAGGTAGTCTGTAAATGAACTGAAAAAAATCAATAAAAAATTAAAATATTATGAAAAAGCATACCATAAATGGATATATTATATAATACTACTAGGAAACAATTCCAATATATAACAACCTTTTAATTTTTTGTATTACAAAATTAATCAGACCTTAGCAGTAAAAACATATTTTTAAAGTTTAGAAAAATATAATTTATTAACTTTAGTAATAGAATTTGACAAATATTATAAACATTTTACCACATGTTCCTCTTCAGTGCTTGAACTTTCTTCTGGAATCGTCTCCGGGAAAATGGTGTCTTTAGGAGAAGAAAGCCAAGGTTCTTCTTCAGTACTTGCTTGTTTAGATGGAGCTTCTGATTGTGATACTGATATATTTTGACTAGGTGGACTTCCATTAACAGCACTTTCTTCTTTAGAATATTTACCTGCAAAATAATAAATAATAATATATTCAGTAAAAGTAAGTTAAAATGATTTAATTACTAAAATATTTTTTAAATGTGGAAGTTTAAGAAAAGCAATGAAAGGTAAGTGTAATAATTCATAAATATTTTAAGCTTCAGTTACTATTCAGTTCATAAGTAGTAATGTATGCATGCATTTGACTTAATAAGGTTTCTTTTTTATTAATAATATGTTCAATAGTATAATTTTGAAACATAATCTTACGGCCCATAAACACATCACCATGTTGGTGCCTTTTGGAATATTTCCCACCCAGAGGCTTTGGCTTTGGTTTGACAAGTGTTGTAAAGCATGCAGCATCAGGATGTCTGAATTCCCACATAGCTTGCCATAACTTTAATCCATTTTCCAATCTATAGTTGTTTGTAAAATCTGACTCCTTCAAGTGGTGTGATATTGGCGCAAAGAGGAATACAAATAACTGCAAAATACATTACTTTTTGTATAAATAACATTTTAATGAAATAAAAATATACATTTTTTTTTGTAGAAAAATAGTAGCTAAGGTAATTTCTATTTTACACTTGCACTTTGATATAAGTGATTCTGATTAAATTGTATGGCAAATGTAACAATTTGATTAGATTATATATATTTAGTACTTACAGTCATTGCAGGTACAGAGAAAAGATAGTGAAATGGGTTAGAGAAATATTTTCCATTTTCATAATCATTGTCGGCACATTCATCTGATGCATCAAGTATAATCCAATGTAAAGTATAAAGGAGTTTTGTTTCTACATTTCCAAGACTTTGCATATTGTCTTTTACCCTACAACATTAAAGTTTCAGGTAATAAACATGAATAATAATATATAACCATTTGAAAAAATAAGAAAGCGATAGAGAGAGAAGATAGTAGATAAAAATAAAAATAATATAAATTTGGTTGTACCTGGTGTGTAAAAGACCTGCAAGTGCATGCATTACATGAGGTAAGGCAGCTTGTATAAGTCTCCATCGTGGAATTGCCTCTATAGCTTCTGTAAGATTATTTGTAAGGCCAAATCGGAGATTTTGCACTAAAACTTTTTCGAAACACTAAAACATAAATATACATTTACATCAACATCCATATACACTATGGGATTACTCAAATAAATAATTTCTTCTATTCATACCTTGCAAGCTTCTTTCAGTTCCTAAGTGTCGCAGTCCAGTTAGTAATAAAAATAAAAGTTATATTATCTAATTATTCCATGTACAAACAATGTAAATAAACACGAATATTCAAATTTGAAGATCAACAAATGGCTGTCAAATATCAATGTCAATTGTCAATTACTGAAAACCCACAATTAAATGTTGCTATATTCCAAAAAATCTATCCATTTCTTTATGAATAAGTATTTAGAAATAGCAAAATAAGAAATAAAAAACATTAAATGAATATAATAACACAAAATAAGAATATTTAAATTTATATATAAATCTTATTGACCATAATCTTATAAGAGTATTGTAAAAGCTATTCAGTAAATAGTACTGTCAAATACTACCGATGCGACGGAGCTAGAAATTTCTGAAAAAATCTTTTAAAATATTATTGTCATATGAATAAAAACATTATTATTATTGTTTCAAATGAATCTAACTGTTGAATTTTGTGACGTTTCTTAATTTTGACTATATCTACAAAAGTTTCAATAATTAAAATTATGTAATATCCACACAATTAAAAATCACCTTATTCGTTGAATACTATAAAATTAAGCTTTATTTAAATAAGCACTACTAGCAGTACCTACGTTTGCTATGTGTTAATATGATTATATGGCCATTTATTTGTATTAACCATGATGGAAATCAATTTTGTAAAATATATTTCTTAATATAATAGGTTTTAAATATCTCACTATAAGCTTATATATTTACGTTATTTTCCCCAACTTACGTGATGTCCAGGAGCTCGTTGGCAAAACTGAATGATAACAAAAAATACACTAGTAAGTATATGTACATTTAACATATAATATGTACTGACAACAATTCAATATAGAATTTCAAATTTAAATCTTTAATACTTCGTTGGTTATTTAGTTACAATAATTTTTTTAAGCGTTGTTTCATGTTAACTTAAAAATTTATTTTCAACTTTATTATGTTTACTATATGGTATTAAATGTATAATATGGTACTAACAACTCTATATGAGTTGTTAATTTTTATAATTTAGCCGCTAGCAGTTAGAGACTCTGATTACTGAGCATAATTTTTTTTCCCAGGAATGATATCGTATGCATTTCAAATCAAATTAACATATTTTTCACTATTTCATTTTTAGCATGTATTAGACTCAATTCGGATCTTAAATTTTATTTTAGATTCGGATAATAAGTAGCTGGATGACGACGATATAGACTCAAATATTATAATTATGTGATTTGCAATTTTAGCTGTGATCTTTTAATATATAAAAAAAACTATAACAAATTGTAATGATATACTTACCGTACACGTTGATTCGTGAACTTTACCAAATCTTGGTCGCATAAAAGGAGTTGTCTGCCTCCACAAGAAAATTTGCACGGCAATCGGTACGATATCATCGTTATTAGGATCATCTTCAGACATATCTTTCATTTTCATAATTATCGGAGCATATGCTGAAGCTGCCTTAATAATAAGCAACAATTTTCAAGTAAACTCTTTTTAAACTAAATATTACATGACAACAGCAAAAATAAGTTCTAGTTTTTTATATATATACATAATTTAAAATATATTACGTAATGATAGTACAAAATACTTACTCATAAGTTATAGTGTGTCATTGTCGCCAAAAGTAAGTATAATTAAAAGTGAAATATGGCACCTTTAAAATATAGGTCACATTGTATTAAAGGCAGTTAAGCTTTGTTTACATTTGAGGGTGAGACGGTTAAATACGTTGTAATGGCAAGGATGACTGCCGCGAGCAACCAAGGGAGGTTCAGCTGAGAATGAGGCTTTGCGCACTCGCTATGAGACGAGGACTTAGGGTTCACACTTATTAAAACTAAGATGTATTTTTATTAAAATATAAACATATTTCAATTTTTATCTGGCATTCAATACTTATAAATATCTACAACTAACGAATACCACATAAGGTGGAGGTGTACATGACAAAATGTTAAGGTTGGAAATGATGATCAAACATTGTTCAATTCGTCTTCATAAAATTTATTACCGTACCGTAATTTTATAAAATAGAAATAATACTAGTAAGGATTAATAAGATGATTTAAATTTCAGCTGCATACTTGGCTCATTAAAAATATAAATTAATTTAGTGGTTTTCACTTTGTTGGATGATGCTTTTATTCACATGAAAACGCAAATATATAAATATAGCTTAAGCAACCCTACAGAGATTCCATTGATTTGTGCGCGCAGATAGTCGCGGAACAGTACTACAGCAGCCTCCGGTTGTCATAGAAACCACCAATATGGCAGCTGATCTGGACCAAATCAAACTTTATACAATTAGTTTATTAACTTGAAAAATGTACGTAAGAAACGATGTATCAGCGAAATTAAAGCACATTTGTATATGAAAAACGTTTATTGCCTAATTTTTTTCGTCTTAATTTATAACTACGGCCTTTCTTATAAACAAAAGCCGTGTTTATAATACATTAAATATCATTTACTTAATTGATTGTAAATAAACTGTTGTAACATTGTAATTAACTGTCTCTTTATGTTCACACGTTGAAAGGCAATTTATAAATAGAGCCTTTCTGGGAGCGCCGGCTGTAACATTCACACTCTATTTTATGGATAACGTTCTATTATTTTCTAATATTACTTATTTTCCTAATTTTTATAATAAGCCTAATAATTCTCAATATAAAAATAACGAAGACTATGAGCCACTTAAAATATTTATATATTTATGAAATTTTATTACACATAGACTTTCCACAGTACAATCGAGAAACAGCCTAAAATAGTCCGAGGCGAAAGAATACTATAGCGATTGGCTGGGCGGTACAGAAATAGCAGCAGTGTTTTCAATGAATAGCACTCTTTATGTAAATTCCTGTAATGATTAGTTATAGGAAAAAAAAATTATATCATATACTACATACATATTAGTACCCGATATGTTTTAGTAATGAGAACAAAATGTTTTAAAACGTTTAAGTCGTTTACAAAAATAATTAACTTCCAATAAGTTATTTACAGTAACTACATATATTATATTAATCAGTTAATATAATATAATTTTCATCGTTGCAAAAATTATATATATTTGTTTTCCTAAATATATAAAGTATTTACGATAATACTGGCAGTTTAAATGACATAATACGTTGTCAAGATAAAATTATTATAAATTATTTCATCAATTGTAAGAGAGCTACGAATCAGTAAAATGATTAGTGAAGTTGGTATGTACCTATAATTAGAGATATTCATTGATATTCGTTTACGTAACTTATATATATGGTATAATTTAATTAGTTTATAAGTTTCTCATAATTATTAGTTATATATTAAGAATATTTTTTATGAATTTATTATTTTACTCTGATTTTAAATGTTAATTAAAGACCTATGTAACAAAGAATTTTTAAGATCATAATTTTAATCGTCACTCGAAATTTTTGTCATAAAAATATATTACTATTAAGACAGACAACAGCAACAACAACAGACAATACATATTAAGACAGCTGAAACAAACTTGATCAACGATATTGAGCTTCGAAAAACATATTACCGGAGGCTAAGGCATATTTCTAAATATTTTACTTAACCCGGAAACATTATAAATATAATGTTAGTTATTATTTTATATTGCTGATTCGAAATTCCATTTACTACTTTTAAGCTGATAACTGTGGGCTGCGTCAACATATTAGCAGTTATTTATTATTAAGATATTAAATTATTTAATAGATGGTAACAAAGTAGAGGTCTACAATCCTCGCACGGCTGCTTTGCTCGCTGTGCATCTTGTAAGCCAGGTGTTGGATGAAGCCTATATTATAGTAAATGCAGTTAAAACAACTGGTTTGTAAGCTCAATTTTAATACCATACTGTTAATTATACGATTGAAATCGGCAGCTTTTGTAATGTCTTTAACACTTATAGATCAACCATGGAAAAAACTAACAAACTTAAAGAACTTGCGCAATTGCTACATAGCTGACGAGCAGGCGCCAGTTAACTTATCTTTTACAGTCTCTCAAGGCAATATTGAATCCGTTTATGAGGAACATGAATCAACAAACGAAATAGTTACTTCTACTCCTCAAAAGATTGAAGGTATTATATTATGTATACATAATTAATTATAACAAATAAAAAAACAGAGTGACAATGACTTGTAATTTTAGGTAACGATATCAAACGAAAGAACGAAGCAAACCTTATAGGGCAGGGAGATGAAGAATTTGATATGGTGACTTTTTTAATTAGTAGAATTAAATATTTTTATGATTTTTAGAGTGTTAATCCACACTGAGGATAGAAAAAATACTTAAAGAAAAAATATAAAATTTTACAATGCATTGCTCAGTAGTGACAGCGCTTGTACAGTTCGCAAGAGGTCGTGGGTTCGAGTCCCACTGCGTTCAAAATTTTTATATGTTTTCTTTAAGTAGTAGAATTAAGTTAAAAAAATAGAATTAAGTTAGAAAGAAAAACAAGCTGAAAACTAGAAACTTATACCTCTCCTATTGTAACAGAGAAATGCAGATCTGTTGAGAAGCGGCTGTAAATCAACCTCAAATATTTTATAGATTATATATTTTATTTTTCCAAAAATATATTTGAGCTCAATTTATATTTAATAAATTTATACTAAAATTTTCTTCAGGATAATCATCAATTACGAAAATCTACATCTATGTTTATAAACCACCTGTTTGACATGAGTGATGTAGAGCGGGTGAACATTTGTGACGAACCGCGCTTAGATCATGATTCAATATCAGATACATTGACTGAAATCGTAAAGAAAATTATCGAATCATATGTTAAAACCGCTGTTGACACTGCTTTAGAAAGAGAAATCGACGAACTAGGCAAAAATGCTGAAAAGTATTTACAATTGTCTACACATTCAAGTTATTCATTCTTGGAGGATGCATCTTTTACGGAAATGAGAAGGAATTCTACGAATCATGTATTTATGGATAATAAAGAATATTATGGCCAGACTATGTCACAAACCGAAGGTTCTAATCAGAACGATGAAAAGGTCAATTTATTTATTAAATACTTATTCTTTTTTGTGCATCAGTAAGAATTCATATTGAAAAAATATTTCTGTCTGCCGTTTTCATCTTTTTACAGATGTTATCTTAGATTGCTGCATTTAGTCTAAGCCCTGAGCAGACTAAAAAAATATCTATGTTATCTCTATACCATGTATATGCCGTGACTTACTTAAACTATTTTTTTTATTTTTATATTTCTATAGTACTCCGAGAGTGCCTCCAGAAGCAACGAAAACGTAAATACTGCAAAATTTGAAGATGCATATTTAACTTTAAATCGTAAGTTCCATAATTTGTTAAAATCTATTATTACATGTATATTGTATGTATATATATTTATAAAAACACAAAGCAACGACTTAGAGTATCAAGTTTATACATAAAATTCGTTTTAGGTGATTACGATCAGTACTGCGAAGAGGAAGAATCCATTTTGCAAGATCCTAAATCAATTTCATTGCAGGAAATAGAGCTTATTACTGTTCACACTCCTGATAATATGACCCCAAAACAGGTAATATGTTCTAGGCTTACTTCATTTTGACCTAAAATTTTTTAATAGTAAGTAAATATTACCTATAAAATACTTACAAGATTCGTTTAGATTATAAACATAAGAAAAATTAATAAATATGTTTTTTATAAGGAAAAGAAGCCATTGGCCGCAATATCTAGCGTGTCAACGGGGACTCGTAAGAGTAATATAGTACGACGATGTCGTCTTCAGGGGGCAAGACTATTGTCATGCTTCAGAGGATGGTGGTGGCGACGGAAGCTACTAACAAAAAGAAAGGCGAGATTTACTTATAGAATGACAATTATTACGTTATTAAAATTGACTCAAATATGCTAAATTACAATATAAAGAATATTAATAGACAAAAGGACATTCAAAATCAAATGAATTTTATGCTTAGTTTATGCTTAAGATATTAAAAATGCATTATTTATTAAACAAATATATATATTCTACAGAAAGCTCGTGTAAGTTCTATTCAAGGATTATGTCCGCTATCTCCATATACACATCAGCGAACTTCTAGTCTAATCGACCAACGTAATCTACGCCCGCCTTCTCCGTCCAAATCCACTCTTTGGAAGTTCAACACTGTCAATGAAGCTCTTGTGCACTCGTCCCGTTGGAAAGATTTTGGCTATAAAGTGAATCTTAATGAAAGTGATATATTTTGATTTTTAATTGTTATTTTCGCAAAAAATAAAGCTTTCTGTAATTTGATTTGTTTTTCATTTTATTTTTTTATATTTTTCTGAAATGCATTGGTTTACGTAGTTTTTAGATTGCTGGTGCCAATATGATATATGTAGATCGATTGAAATAGCGTAAATGTAGATTTGCCGTAGATCGATTTCGATGCTGAGAAAAGCTTTGCATCTCATTCTCGCTTAGAGGTTTATGTAGTGTCTGAAGACGCCGCCGGCGCAGTTCAACTCCGCCGAAAATAGAACGGTCGCGGATTCCTGGGCTAAATCTCAAATATCCATAGAAGAGCGCCATCTGAGCCAGTTAAAACAGTCCGGCGAAAAGTTGCCGAGCCCCACTTCTTGTCTGAACGTCTGCCAGTGAAGACCGGGAGGGAACCGACTAACACCACACAAAATGGTGAGTTAAAACTAATGGCAGTGATTTTGTGACAAGGAGTTCAGTGCCGTCGAAGCGGGATAATAATTCGACAAGTGACATAAAAAACGCGAAAAAATAAAATACATTGTGATATATTCCGCAGACCGGAAGCAATGTAGCACTAACGTAAAAAATAAATTAACAGTGACGTGCTGGATAAGTGAAGAAAATGCAATTATACACATATTGGAAATGGATTCGTTGCTACCTACTTAGTGTAGTGATGTAATACTCTATATTATATCATATACATACAGTATATTCAAAAAGATACAAAAATTTAATTCATATTTTTGGTAATTTTCAGAGCGACCTCAGCAAGAACGAAATTGAAAGTAAGTAATTTTTATTACATTTTTACCTTAATTTTACAGAGATATTTAAATTGACTGTTTAATTATAAATATTGTTTTTGATACCTAATTAATGGTTCGATATTACTTCTTACTTATTGGGTGCAATAAATATTTTTAAAACAATATTTAAAGTAATATTTAAATGTATACTTGTTATATTAATACCTATAAATACGTTACTAACACAGTACAGTAATTATTCGTAAGTCTAAGTATAGAATGATTCTCATAAAAGGTTCGCGTTGCTAAGAAATGCCGGTGGTTTGCCTGCTTAGTGCGAGCGTTGCGTTCCAAATATAACCCGTTACGTCACGTGATCTCGCTCGGCCGCCCGCCCAAACAGAGAAACTGCGCTCGAATTACACTGATAGCGCCACACGAGTTATCTAAGGTGTTTCAGGATGCTCGTTGTAATTTAAACTAAAATTTTAAAGTGCTTTGTTTTTTAAATCAATCTCAAGGTCAACGCATACTACGATTGACTGGATGGTTTCTACAATGGATGTAATCAAACTTAACTGCGTAATTTCTAATTGATATTCAAATAATAATTAATTTATTAAAATAGCAGCTATTTATCGAAAGTTCAAAACGTTAACAATCTAGATATAATTAGCACGTGAGTCACGAGTCCAAGCTGAACAATCTAAACTTATGGAAGTATCGTAACGCCCACGCGGCGTCCGCCCACTGTGACACCTGAACCGTGATGTTTTAAATAACCTAACAAGGGTTAAAATATTTTATATAAAAATATTTACATACACTTTATTTATTTATTTCAATATTTTTTCATTAAATGACAGTGAGCTATCTATAAAAATAAAAACGCGTAAATATGTGAGTGATTCATTTTATTCATTTACAATAAGTTCTTATGAATATTGTAGTTAATAGTAGTTAGAATTTTTAGTAATTTTATACAAAAACTTAAATTAATTGATTTATAAAATATAACTTTTGTTACAATTCCTGATCTCGAATTTAACTATACGGCTTGATAGTATATACGAGTATTGTTATCCAGGGGCATCTTTCGCCTTCTCCATCTACGACTTTGAGGGCAACGGCAAGGTCGATGCTTTCAACCTGGGTGACATCTTGAGGGCACTCAACTCCAACCCCACTGTTGCTACCATTGAGAAACTCGGAGGCACCAAGAAGAAGGGCGAGAAAATGCTTTCGGTAAACTATTACGTTCAATTATATTTTTTACGTATTGGCTATTATTAAAATTTATATCCGACCGTCGTGGCGTAGAGGCGCAACGTCTGCCTGTAACGCGACGGTTTCTGGGTTCGATCCCCAGTCGGAGAAGATGAATTTTTCTATTTCCATCTTCTTCGCTCTGGCAAACTACGCAACGCGCGGCGTTGAGTTTCGCCACTCAACACACAATGCCTCGAAAAAAAAGCGGAACGCGGGGACAGAGAAAGCAGGGACTAAGGAACGGAATGTCTTAACACTAGGTTACCACGGTCCCTGCAGTTCCCTCTGCCTACCCTGCCATGTGCGGGATAAAGCGTAAAGCTAAAAAAAAATTATATAGTAATTATTTACATAGTATTATTATAATATTGTAAATATTGTAATAGTACCAAATCAAGAAGATTTTCCGTGATCGAAACGATCTCTTGATCGCTTCGCTATATAAAATAATATATCATTGTTCGATTATGAGCCATGGTAAACGAAGGCACTGTCTTTATATCATCTTTATGTCGACATATAATGTAAAAGATTTGTATATTTTTTAATTCTATAAAGTTATGTTTTCAATACCGACTAACTGTGATAAATAATCGCTTACCTAAAGACTTAGATTTATAAAACTTGTTTATTTTACAGCTTGAAGAGTTCCTTCCCATCTACAGCCAGTGCAAGAAAGACAAAGACCAAGGCTGTTATGAAGACTTCTTGGAATGCCTGAAGCTCTACGACAAGAACGAGAACGGTCTTATGCTTGGCGCTGAGCTCACACACACGCTCCTTGCTCTCGGTAGGTTAATAATAACACCCAAAGCCTAATATACTGAATAATTAAAAAAATAATAAAAAATAAAATAAATATTTCAAAAATTATAGCCACTAACTCAAAATATGTACAATTTATTTTATAGAGTAAGCTGAAACTTATCAATATTTTTTTTCAAAAGGTGAGAAGCTCGATGACAATGAAGTAGCAGAAATCACAAAGGACTGCATGGACCCTGAAGATGATGACGGCATGATCCCATACGCATGTAAGTATGCCTAAAAATTTAAGTATCTATAGATTTTGATTTGATTGCCTTAGTAGCATTGTTTAATTTAACTGTTTTACATAATCAAATTACACAACATTTGGTAATTATTGAAATTTGATCTATCAAATTTATTTATAAATAATTAAGAATATATTAAGTCAAATTCAAACATTGACAATTTTTTTTAATGAGATTTTCCAGAATATTTATAATTATAAACAATCATTATAATGTTACACTTATTAACTGTCTTATACAAAAATAACGTCTAATGTGACAGTGATTTTAGCTAAACGTGTTGTAGTTAAGCTATGTTCAATTGTTGTTCATCTGTGTCAATTACAACAATTGAAAATAATGCATGTAGTACAATATTATTTATTTTTTTGATTACCAGTAGAAATAATACTGAAATACTTACAGACAGTATAAAATTATATGTAGATATAAATGATAGTATTGAGTATGTCCTATTTTTTTTTGTAATACAAATGAATGTCACCAGAACAAAGACATATGTAGTATCCTCAGACATCGTCAGGACTGATGTCAAATTTCTTTTCCCCTCGAGTTTGTTTGTGTGGATTTGTGTATGACTTTTGTACATTTACAGCATTCCTGAAGAAGGTGATGGCGTAAAGGAGCACAATTATCGTCATATCTTTAGCTATAAGATCGTAAGTTACATAATGTAGGCGCTCGTGTTCAAAATTCTTGTTGCTTATTGTCGCATACTTACTATTTGATTCGATTATTTTTAAATATCAATGTGCTATTGTTCTATGTCTTAAATAATTGTTATTTACTGTGTACTTATTTGTTAAATGCTTTATACTTTTATTGTTTAGCAATTGTCGTAACGATTGTCGTTCTTTCATTTTATAATAACAACAAAGCTTTAAGTGTGGTAATCTTATTATAATAAAAAAAGGGAAATTTATACTTTTAAACGCTTAGCTATTTTTAAAATACAAAATAGTGGAAACAGATATAGTAATATGAATTTTAATTTACAGCTTTCCTCAAAAAAGTAGTTGCGGGTTGGCAGGGCCCTCAGCAAGCGGCGGCAGCGCCGGCGGCGGCGGAAGCGCCCGCGCAGTAATAAACTTCTCGGGCATTACTATCGCAGCCGTCGCGCACGCCCCAACTACATATCTCCGCGTAGCCATCTGCGGAGTATCCCTTTTTTACGAAATAACTTCATACATTTTGTACAATCTGTTATAATGACTCTATTATAAAATAAGATTAAAGAGAGCACTGTGAACGCACGTTGTACGTGTTTTAAAATTTATTATTATTTATAAGTACGTTTATAATAACAAAAACACAAACCATAAGTAATTTTATAATAAACTATTAAAACTAGTCTTGTGTTATGTTCATCAATTTAGACTACACAGTTGAAGGATCGTTTATAAAAATGCAATATAATTAAATAAAATTTGTTTTTTATAAGTCTTTTTAGCTTTAGAAATGGCTTCTTATTTTACATTTTTTTAATTAAAACAACATTATTTAAAACAACATTTTATTACCAGGACATATTCAAATATCAATATCTATAATAAAAGTTCTGGAGGCTTACACTTTCAACTTTTTAATTATTTAGTTACGTACAAACTAATAATTGGTTATTATATTACCTATGTAAAAAGAGGATATTTTACCATGAGCATTGAATGAAATTCATATTTATTATCAATTCCTTGATAGAGAAAAAATTATATATATTTTGAAGTTTGTTTTATTTTTTACGTGAAGTAAAAAATAAATTCTTAGATGCATATAAACATTTAGAAAACGAGGTTTATGTGTTTGTATGCGAACATGTTATCGACGACGGTATATCAAGGTAATCCTTGTTTAAGATAAGATAACATTTTATTAGCCACATGCAACTATTTATAATTACAACACTCTGCAGAATCTTATTATCCAAAAAATTGAAAATTAAATAGTAAAAGTTTATTTCAAAGTCAATTATTTACTTAATAGCTATATAATATTACAATTACATTAAAACCAGGTTAAATTACATACGACACATATATGGTGCTAAAATATCATAGCTGTGCGTTTCAAATGTAAACGCTAGGAACAATATACCAAATGATTCCCCATTCTAAGGGCAGAGAAGTGAAAATTACACGGAAAATGTTTGCCGGCATCAATAGCGATCGGGCGCGCTCGGTGTTGTTCGTGTTTTCGGAGTGAAGCTGTGTAGTGTGGCCATCATTAGAGTACAAAGAATAACTCTTGTATTAAAATAAAACTATTTATTCCTATATTTTTATAACAATTTAATTGGTTACAAACTATTTGTCTCTAAAATTGGACAAAATGCCAATTTTTATGTCAATTATTATCTTACTGTCATTTTGATAAAAAAAAAATGACTATAACAATTGTCATGTTTTCCTGCTGTATATATTGCATGGGATATTATATCTGCTATTTGCTGCTGCTAGGCATATAGTTTTGATTTCAATAGTCAAAAAGAAATTTTATTTAACATACTTTACGTAGATTCAAGAGCCATGTCACTTTTATTTTTACCACCCATTCATTTAAATAACGAAATAAGGAAAATTAATGTTTAAGGTGGCAACACTAGAACACTTTCCGCCTCCGGGCGACTCTAGTACATTATCATAGTTGTTTGACGGCGCAGTATTCGAATCCCGTTCGCAAGTGCGTGACACTTTTAAATATATTTATAGTGAGTGTTTACAGTGATAAAGTGTGTGTATAAATAAAAAGGTGCGTTTTATTGTTTATAACAACAATTCTTAATTTATTATTTCGTAAATAAAATCAGATTACCCATAATTTGGCTCTTTATCAATGAACAAAAGATTTGGCGTCATATTTTATCTAAGCACTTGTTTTCATTTTCATTTCCAAAATATATATTTTTTTTATTTTTAATTCTCTTTTAATTTAAGTTTTCACTACAATAAAATCATGAAACAGCAAATTGTATTTAAATATGAAATTTGCTTACTTTATTTAGTTATTATCTGAAACTTTAGTAACAAAATGAAAAAAGTCTTTAATATAAACTATTTTCAGGTGTGAAATATTAAATCACAAAAACATGGCGGAAGTTAATCATCCACCAGCTTCTGAAAAACACGTAGATAAACACAACACAGGTAAACTTAATTACTATGAGTATTTCTATCTTTCTTATCTAATTGTGGACACAGATATTATTTAATATTAAATATGTTATATATCTTTAATTTTTAATTCTTACATTTTGGCCGTTATTTTTTTAGATTTTTTTGATATTAAGAAACCAGTTTTATACAAAATGTAAAACAAGTTTTCCATTCCAACCATTGCTACTCATTTTTGTAATACCTTATTCTAAGTGGATACAGATACGATTCTAGGTTGTATTTTTTACATAAATTATATTCCATCACTTTTTTTATATAATTTTTTAATTATTTAGTTAATTTCGCAAAACAGTCCAATCTATACTAAAATTTAAATTATTTAGTTAGGTAATTTAGGTAATAAATAACAAAATTTAAATTTTTCTCGCTAACAGCAATAATAAGAAAATATCTAAATTTATGCACTTTTAGTACATTGAGGCATCTAAGTATGTGCTTTTGGACCAGAGGCCGGCAGACTATCGTACGTGACAAGATATAAGCTTACTAGAGCTTAATAAATGAATAGCTAACCTTAATAGTTCCGCTACAAAAATTGTGCTTTATTAATAAAATTAATGATATATTTCATTTTATTTTGTAATTTTATTTATTACTTATAAGTATTATACGGAATTATATGTATAATACGGAATTTTTTTAACTTAAATCCTTTATCACTAAGAAATACGATTTAGTGATTTATGAGTTATATTCATATGCCAATATTATTTACGTTTACTAACTTATTACATAAATTTATTCAGATTAGTAGATCCCTTCTGGTCTAGTGGCTAGGATACCTGGATTTCACTCAGGAGGCTGGGTACAAATTTCGTACGGGAAGCCAATTTATTTTGCTGATCTACAAACATTCAACTGTATTGCTTATATGATTATTTTGTTACTTTTTGATTTATTTAATTTAATAAAATAAATTTTAAATCAATCAACCTGAAAAACTGCACTACTATTTCTTAATTACGAATATAAAGACTAGTAATTATTACTGAGAAGATTGGACCAACAAGCAAGTAAAAAAAAATTAATATTTATTATCTAAATGCTCTTATAAAGAAGTCACCGTTATGCTATTTGTTTCCATTAAAATCTTGACATATATTATTTTTATTACTTTGGCCTATATTGCTAGTATCTTGTATTAAATGCAGTTTCTTATATAAGCACATTGTATACAAATTACAATACATATTTATATTCTGTAGTATAGGTGGATATGTACTATAAAGTACCTATATGCTTATTGTTTCTTGATAACTGCTTCAAGGCTACTTTTGTTTATGTCGTTAGCATACATTGACATGAAAAACTGGGCAGAGATAAAATATATTATTATATTTTATATATTTTTAAATAACAATAAAATTGTAATGACATTTCAATGTTATAAATGTAACAGAAACGATTGCACGGTTAAGTAAATTGGCCAAAGAGTGATAAGACACTCCGTTCACTAATTTCTGTCAGAAATCGAAAGATGACGTGCTCTGTGTTGGAATTCATTGCCAAATCTTGTCTACTATAGTAAAAAAATAACTTCAAATAGCCATGGACCCTCGATTATTCCGTTAACGGTCAGACTCCCGCACTCAGAGAAGGTATAAAAGACAATATTACTATGCAATAAACAATGTGTTTATTATAGAACGTTATTTATTTTATATTTATAATGAAATTTTTAAAGAATTTAGTCACATGGTTTTTATACAGACATTAAAACATAATCTCAAAATAGGTAATTGTAAACAGATTACGTATTCTAACTTTTTAGAGAGCCTAGAGCCAGTGCTGTTTATATAAATATTAAGCAATAGGTTAGTTGACCGTGCTAATGTGACTGCAAATAGATGATGTAGGTGGTCATGCTAAGAATATCCTACCTACTTTTAAATTTGAACAATTTACCAATTGTACGATATCTTTTTTATAAAATGTAAATACCATTTTTATAAAAAAAAAGATAAATACTAAATATTTATCTTATTTATTTATATCTGTGTAAAATTTTAAAATGTAAGACGAGTATTTTTACTATCGTACAGCTGATTTCGAATGCCTGATGTTAATCATCGAATTTTGTTCTCGAAGAAAGTATATGGTGATATATGTATACCTTAAGATTGTAGCAATCATTATAGAAATACTTGCAATATTACTAAACATTAACTTACATTGTCATATATTTATTTGGACATCTTCGTAGATTGCATATATGTTAATTTGAATAAAATTCTAGGGCTATATATACACATAGAGACTATGCAGTACAAAGACTTAAGGGTCCCTTTAGTCTGGCTAGAAGTAATGTAATATATATGTACGGTATACATTTGTAAGCGTGAGATTTTGTCACTGTGACCTCTATTTATATCTGCTGTGTGCTATCTTTATCTTTAGCCAATTATCTTAAACATTTACAAATATATGTATGAGTCATACATTTCAATCACCTCCATTTCATATAATAGTTAGTTAGTTTTAGACATAATAGATAGTTTTAGATTTGATTATTAGAATTATACAAAAATTCTTCAATTAAAATTAATAACTTACGAAAAATTATCAATATTATGTGAAAATATTATTAAAATATGTATGTTATTTATGTAGAGATAAACGATAACAACACTTTTAATTAATAATAGTATATTATTTAACAGAATATAATTATTATTTTGCTTTAGGTTAATATTATATAGCCGTACTATAGAGACACTTTCTAGCATACTAAGACTGCATGGTGCCTGTCACAGGTCGCACCGGAAATCTTGTACGACCTGTTAATTGCTCGAAAATAATTAGCTTCGTTTATTTTCGTTGTAACATTTGACAAATGCTTATAGAAGTTAATATTGTGTTTTTTATTACAAAATTTTATGATCAGAGAGATTATAAAACATTTCTTATACTATAACATTATTTCTTTATTTGACAAGTAAAAAAAGCACAGTTGGGTATGGCCATCTAAAGAAAAAAAATATTTAAGAATATAGATATACCTACAAATAAATAATTCTTATAGAAAATAATTGCTCAAAGACAGTTAATAGTCCTATGCCTAATGGCTTTGTAGCTATGAGCAAATGACTGGCATGATTCCTATGCCAATTTTGTAAGTTGAACCACAAAATAAATACATCTTCATAGAAAAAAATCTTCATCATCATTAGTCTTTTAATAAAGGTTTATCAAAAGAATACATTAATTTATTTCCATCTATAATATGTTCACAGCAATTTAAAATTAAACACATTCTTGAGCTGTAATAATTAATAGAGTATGGAATACACATGTTTACAAGAATTGAATGATAAATCGATCCCACGGCATCTCTCATATAGAAAAGAGAGTTTTTCATCTTTAACTAACGGCTTTTGCAGGTAAGCAAAAAACAATTCTCTTTGTACTGAACATCTTATACCTTATACTAAATAATTAAATCAATTAGTAGTAAAAAAATATCAACTGAAAAAGGTGTTTAGTTTTTGAAATGTTTAATTATAACTATTGGTAATTTATTTTGAGATATCCCGACATTCATCGTCGAATAAGATTTTTATGTGTTTAAGTTAAATTGAACTTTCCTGTACAATAGAATATTAAGGAAATAATATATTTAATATTGGTAAAAATCTAATATCTCTTACCTAATGATTTAATAAATTAAATCCTACATACATCCTTAAATGATTTAAACCTTGTATAGACTTTGTGTGTGAATGATAATTAATATTCTTGATAAGATTTTTTTAATTTGTGTTTGAAATAACAATACTATCAGTACTACTAAAAAATACTATCAGTTGGCTGTTTATTTAACACTTATTAAACCTAAATGCTTCTTTATTTTATAAAATTTTATGTTTTTACTATATAAATTTATTAAATCAACTTAAATTTATTATATTTTCTTACTTTATTGAAAATAATTGTTCAACTTCACACTTTATCTCGCATAAATCATGTAAACTTAGATTGAGGATGGCAGAAAACCCTGTCTCTCTAACCTCTGCCCGAAATTGCTTTAAATGGATATAAAACTTATAAATACAAATCATAGAATTGTACTATTTTGAAATTCTTAAAATTGTATACTACAATATTAGGAATATAATACGAAGGTAATACGGTCCACTGCTACAAAATAAACGTAGCGTGTAAAAGTGTAACCGAAGACAGTAAAGTTTAGTTCAGTTAGGACAGTGATGCCCTCATTGTGTCGCGTTAATCCTACAAACACAATTAAACTCACTTATTCTCGTTAAGTGATGATGTACAGTGTCTTTGCCCCGCGCCTGCGGCAGTCGTTGGTGGCTCAACCATTGTTTTACAAAGTGATTACGAAGCATGGTGCACAATGACGCGTGGAAACCCTTTGTTAGTATCTTAGCCAAATATTTAGTTTAGTTTAATAGGGCTTACGTATATTTGAACTACAAGAACTATTTACTACCTGTTCAGCTACTTTTATAAAATTTATATGTAATTCTACTAATAAGGATGAAATATTTAGGTCACTTGTTAAGTCCATGTATTGCCGGATTGTGGAATGTGATTATGTCATAAAATCATAATGTAACGAAACTATCGTAGGTTTATCTAATGAGATAGAAGACAAGATAAATAGTGTATATTGTTGATATAGGCTGGTTATTCATATACATAATATATTTATTTAGAGAATGTTAATTAGAACATATGTTACTTATTATCGGGATACACGCAAGTGTAATAATTAATTTATTTATAGTTAACTTATCGTGTATTTCATATTTTAGTTTATTATAAGTGATTGCTTTGTTTTATATTTTTATGCAGATTCAAAATAGTTTAAAACCCACTGAACTTTAAAATTTATTTATCTATTTCCGGTGTCTTAAAACTAATGAATGTTCTAAGCTTTAAACTCTATAATGTGATTTATGTCTGAATATATCAGCAAATTTCGTCATACCTACAAGCTACGAATCTTAAAGGTGAGGCCCTAAGATGCTCTCTAAAGGGTTGGGTGTGGCTAAAAATGAAACCCAAACTCCGCAACATCTTGATTAATGATCTGTAAACGTAACAATGGATGCTGACAAAATAAATGACTTACAGAAAAATAAAAAAAAAACCTTTTATTTTTTATGAGCCTTGGTTTCAGAAAACAACTGCTTTTTTAATATTTTGTAAAGTATCGTTTTACTAAATATAACCGAAATAGACATTGATAAAAAATTACTTGTCGCTATCCGACATCAAGGGTAAAAATATGTTCAGTCTCATCTCATCCGTGATTGGTAAATTACCGGACGAGTTCGGTGCTCGCTCACCGTCCTACCTACGAATGTCAGTTTCAACTGAAGCTATTTTAATGGGTCACGATATAGTGCATGTTCCTTTGTTAAGCTATTTACTTACTTAGGCGAGTTGATTATACTTTAAATCTCATTAAAGCGATTAATAATTGTGCTGTCTCTTTTATATTTATTAGCAACAGTAATAAAGTGTCATTGTTACTAATTTATATGAAAATGTGGTGTTGGTATAGTCGCAAGTTATACAATAAAATTTTTATTTTAAGTACACACAGGTAGTCACTTAGAATTTAGCAACAGCAACACACAAATAAATATTAGTAAGATATTACTTCTACAAACTTCTAATGTATTTCTTTATTTATTTTATAGAAAATGACCAATCAGTCGACATTTACTTAACTTTGAAAAAAATGTATTACGTACAAAAACAAGAATATAAATATATTATCCTCTTATTTACTCACACGATATCATCACAAGCGACATTATGCGGTAATAATTGTAATTAATCATATAATTTATTATACATACACTTGTTCCTTCAATCTAGAACGCAACAAGTATATAAAGTAAATTCCTTGGACCTCATTTAAATTTTATTGTACGTTATGTGACATCAGCTTATTTTTCCTTTTTAGATTTTAGGATTGTAAGGCGAAATTGGATTTAAACGATGGCAATTTATCGCCTCCGCACTAAATGCTACCAATTACACGGAGACAATAGCGATTAGTACAATTTGGTTGCGACATTGCGTGTTTCTCTCCAATTAGGAGTTGCGAATTACGAAGTTTAAAACACTGTCACCGTAAATAGATACATCGCATTCTAAATTCCCTAAATTCTATAACGTATAACAATCTATAATTTTTTTGTATTATTTATTTATGTAAGACAACCTTTTATTATTCATTATAATAACATTACAAGATTAATCCCATTAACATACTGCTATAAAATACATACTAGACCTTATCAAACATTTTGTGAATAAATTATATCTTATTTAATTTAGCTGATTTGTTTTATGTTTTTCATATATGAAATAATGGGTGTTACAAATTAAATTAAATTTCTTTTAGTTTTACTGTGTGATTTCACTAAGAATGTCACGATTTCTTCGTTTGGTGACATTGCTGAAGCTATGCCTAACATGCTTAGAAGCCATAAACAAAAGAACTGATGTATGAACTGTTGTAGATTTTCACCAAAGACTGTTAGTATTTATTACTGGAACGTTAGTACGAAACATTTGCCAAGTTAATATTACAGATAGTCGCACTTTTAATATCTTTTCAATGAAATTTAGGCATGTTCACTTTATTAAAAAAAACTATAAAACATAGAAATTATATCAAGCTACAAATTATATTAGCAATTTTGTTATGGTAATGAGTGAGGTGCTATTTCGCCTTGGCTTTTGAGTTTAAGATTTTATATATATTCGTACAATACATTCCGCATTTATTAGAAGACCGTAAATTAAACAGAAGGAAAATGCCATTTCAATCATGCTTCAATAATTGAATTTTTCAGATTGATGTAATTTATTTATCAAAAAAAGTATTAAACTTTTATGTTTATATATTTTTAATTTTCTTTATTTTAAAGTCAATCAAAATATTATTTTCTACTGTTACTCTTTTATTTGATGCCGGTTTATAAAAAATAAGAGGTACTAATGGACATAAAAGAAAAGTACAATTACTATTGTTTGATTACTATTAAACGAAAACGAAATTGGTAATCAAATTTATAGTGTACATTTATACACAAAGTAAATTATAATATAATTAGATACAATCTCTTTAAGTCATACAGAAAACTGAGTAGGCACTAGGTTAGTGTATTCACGATACACTAACTATACTATCCTAGTTTCTCTGTTGTAAACAGACGTGTGAGGTCGCATACAAATTGATTTAACATTGAGTGCTAAGCGCTTTCAGAGATGTTTCTTTTATTATTCATGATTTGTGACATTTTTCTAATAACATCATGCCACTAGCCAATCTAACTAATCTAAAACTATCCCAAGTTATAGAATTTTTTATTGAAAATATGAATTATTTGGTAAGATAAATCGTGGCGTTCAGTTCCGCTAATCTGCGATCTGGATTTGTGTAGCAATGGTCGTTCTGCTTGCTTTATGCGAGATACGATGATAATCTAAAAAGTATACTTAATCTACTCTAGATAAAAAAATGTAATGAAATATTGAAATATTTCTTATTCTACATAAATTGAGCAATACAATATGTAATAAATATATTCATTGGTATATGGTAATCTTGAGATGCTATTTTCCGGCGCTTTATACAGTGATGTTACACAATATATATACTACAAGTCTACTTGTGTATGTCTATATAAGTACTTACTTGTTATGACGATTCTTTTAATGGGGTGGGTACTGGGTAGACAGCGTGGAAACAAAAACTCTTATGTTCATCACTCACTCTGTACACTGTAATGAAAAATATTTTTTGTTCTATAGATATATATCTTCGTTTCATTTTTATACAGTAATATACAAATATTCCAATATCTATATTATGGCTTAAATTCCAAATCCTTGTAATGGCTTAAGTATGTAGGAGTGCTCGTACTTTAAAATTAGCTTTTATTTTTTTTCATAAGGTAAAAGCACCAATGGTGGACAGTGTACCAAAAGATGACACTTTCAACAATTAAGTTCAATATTAAGAATATTTTTACTTGCATGTCAGAATTCTTAGTACCAGAAAATGGTCCCTTTACCTGTTAATCAAATAGCACAAACATAACAACGGTCTTTTGCTTAAAAAGTTAAAATAGCATCAATTATTGCGAGCAATGTGACGAAGTCACACGTCTTTAACCATTTCTTGTGAGTTTAGCTAAGGACGTCGCAGCGGTACAAGTGATTTTAATTAATTTTATAAAAATATTGTTCTGTTATTTGTTATATTTTGTATTTATATTTATATATTCTAAAGATTAGAACAATTCATTACTTGTTCAGATATTATTTTTCTAAAAAATCGCGAGTGTCTACTATTGGTTCCGAAAATAGTCATATTACCCTAAAGATGACATGCAAGTCTACTTTTGGTGCAGTAACGAAACCTATTCCTAAGCGTAGGTTTATGCAATTATCAACACTATTTTCAACAATATAAGTACCTACTGTTAAAATTGTGACAATATTAAAACACTCCAATAGTAAACAGGGTGTCAACTTTTGGAGTATGTATTTTGATGGTCGGATTTTTCAAGATGCCACCTATAAAAGGCCAAAAGTTCAAAATCAAAGGAACTGGAATGTTCCAGTTCCTAGTAATCTAGTCATGTGACTAAAATTTTATTCTTATAAAACTTTTGATACTTAGTCAAGGATTTCAGTTAATGCTAATAAAAAGAATTTTATAATATTCAGATATGTCATTTTAAGCTTATTTTAATATATATTTCATGATTATTATGTTCAAGCTTGCATGTCGACTATTGGTACAAATAAGTGTCCACTATTGGTGTTTTGATTTTTGAATGTGTCATCTTTAGGGTCATTTAACTTAATTAATAAAAATGGAATTTTTGTTTTAATTTACGTTGATTCGGTGGGTTTTTAGTTTAAAATATACTTTTGTATTAACCAAGGTGTAATTAGTTTTTTTGTTTCTTTTGTATTTCTTTTCCAATAAAAAAATATTTTTGTTTAAATCTTGTGTCATCCTTAAAGTGTCTACCATTGGTGCTTTTACCTTAATTGTAAATATTTTTTTAAGCACAACTTCTACCTATAACAACTTAGGACTATATTATCAATATAAATAAATCATTTATATCTAGATGAATCACTTATCACTTAATTCATTTAATTAATCACTAAAGCTGTAGTGCTTTTAATGTAACATACTCTTGCTATAAGGAAAGAATTATATTAAAAATTTTATTTTTAACATGAGCTTGACTTTCTTGCCCTACACAAATAGTTACAACTATTGATGAAAATTAGAAGTATTAACAATTTTTGTCGTACCATCTAGAATCTAAGTTCCATATATGGATGAATAATTTACTTCTTTATTCCAGAGTATGCTTTCATTACTACAGGTAATATATGTACGAACAGTATAAAATACTTGGCTAACTATGCAAGCATTTTTGCTGCTATTCATTTATAATTTATATGATCTGGTTATAAAACAATTTATAAATGATCTCACGGTGACGGCTCCAAGTTACTATGTACTTCTATGGGAAATCCAAGAAACACTTATAAATTAACATAGTAGAAAGAGACAGGTTAATTCACTTACGAGTCACGTTCTTTTTTACTACCACTACTTAGCAAATTTATGTCTAGTAGTTAACCTGATTGTAAAACCAAGGCTTTAATTACAACCTTTGTTATGTTTATAATAAATTGTATGCAGGTAGGTATAAAATACCATAGCTTCAATCTTATTAGCAATCTGATGAATCAAAATTATGAAAATTCTATCATATTATAGCGGTAAAATATAAATAAGATGTAAACAATTTTTTTTTAATATTGTGACCTACGTGTGTGTCATAACATTAAAAATTGTGCCACTCGTAGATGATGTAATGTTCATCAATTATCGTATAGCCATTTGAAGGTCATATGAATGCATCATTCATTAAATTTAAAAACAGCGTTTTATTACTAAACAAGTATTATTTTTGTATATGTAAAAATAAGTAATAACACAAATTAAATTATTAATATTTGTAATTTTCGGGAATATAAGATAATTAATATGTAGCGCGTTTTAAATTACAATCTTAACAAGATAGAGACGATTTTAAAATATTAAATATTTGTTTGAATGTAAAAGTTTTGAATATTATAGTGATGTGACACAAAATGCTTAAAATTTACGAAGCTTAAATTCTTGTTAAATTTGAAACTCGTTTTCTCCCTTTCCACCCTAAGCTTCTAAAGAGGGTGGTCTGAGAACAATGTGGTGAGCACTATTGTTTGCTATCGTGTACTTAGGGTGCACATGCGTGACCTTAATTTTAGCGATGAGCTTCATATTTCTACCACTTGAACATGTCCATAAAGACTTAAATATTATAATATATTTTTTAAATAAAATGTTTTTTAAAGTACAAAATTTAACTTGCAATGTAGCAACACATAAGTGTAAAAAAAGTAGTTGTTTATTTAACATATTATTTATTTCTTTATTCATTATTTTAAAAATAGAAAATATATTAAAGCGCCATCTTTTGGTCATGTCGTGTTGGAAAATATTTCACAATATATACCGTAGATAGCGCTAGGTAAAAACGAATCTAAACATAACAATGAACGCTAGATGGCGCAGTGACGTCGAAGAAAGTTTAAAATTGAAATACCACTTGCGTAGTATGAACTACAATCCAGTTTACGTAGACATCCACAAAATGGCAGCACATATAACGTTTTAAAGAAATACATTTTAAGTTAAAGCAAAGTATATATAGATATTAAATAAATTAAGAATACTTGAGCATTAATTTGAGGGCCGTCGTTGCGCAGAGGCTCAACGTCTGCCTGTAACGCGACGGTTTCTGGGTTCGATTTCCACTCGGGGAAGATGAATTTTTCTATTTCCATTATTTTCGCTCTGGCAAATAGACAAAGTGCGGCGTTGGATTCCGCCACTCAACACGCAATGCCTCGAAAAAGGCGGAAAGCGGGGACGGAGAAAGCAGGGACTAAGCAAGGGAGTGTCTTAACACTAGGTTCCACGGTTTCTGCAGTTCCCTCTGCCTACCCTGCCATGTGCGGGATAAAGCGTGAAACAAAAAAAAGCATTAATTTGGTGTTTAGTAAATTAAATGCAAAAAGTGGAATAAACCTAGAGCCTCATGTTAAATTTGATTATCCGATATATTACAAATAATATGAAATATTTTTTTTTATCATGTAAAAATTAAAATATATGCTCACTTCAAGTTTGCCCGACTAGACGCTTACATGCTGACGTTAGATATAAAATATTTCTTATCTAACTTTGTGAAATATACGTATTATGTATATGAAAAGTGACGAAATCAATCGACTTATCAGTACTTAAGGGAATACCTGGATCATACTAATAATATAACTATGACACATGTCATACATATTAAGCCAAATATCCCGTATACCATATGCCATATTAATTTTAGCACTTAAACTACTTTGGTAAAAACCTGTCAAAATTTCTTGATTTGCAGTGGGAATTTAATTTATGAGATATTATATATGATATCTTTATAAGTTTTATATATATTATTCATGACATTTCACACACTTTAGGAACCTTCCCTTTTTGAACAAAAATGCGGCTTTAGCTTATCGCTAGCTAAATAAAATATTTGCCTTTTATTTGGCAGCTACCTGGCTCCAAGAAATATTCGAACTAAAAATTACAGGAATATTTTTTTAAATCATTCCTTGCAAGGGTTTCATGTCCTGTCGAGTCTATTAATAAATAATATTTGGCTATTGCGATTTCATTTATATGTTTTCATTCCAAGTAAGTAATTTTTAATAAGCATTATAAAATGCACTGATACATGATGATATAATTTATTACATTGTTGTTCCAAGCTCTGAATAGTTTTATTATTCGTAAACTATTATTTTATCGTTATTGGCTTATTCATATACTATAGGACAATAATATGTTATACTTAAAACATCACATCACGAAAATTACATGATTTAAATTATTTAACTTTGCAAAAACAGAATGATAACATTCGGCTGATAAATAAGTACGATGGGGAAGGCATCACACGTTTTTGAGTCAATGCCTGAAAAGCGACACGCACAGTTCCAGTAACCTAATGAAAGACGACACGCAACTACCGTCTTCCTGCTTGGAACCGACGCCGAACGCCCGCAAGCCGTAATGCTCAAGGATTTTTCAGTTTTGCATAGAAGCAATCGTCAATATAGTGTTAGACCACGCAATGGTACATTTGTATGCTTGTGTCGGAAGGTATAGCATGGATATTAAATAGATTGAATGAATCAAACAATATTTCTAGTTCAATTTGTGATTCTATTTAGTTCACAATACTTCTAGCGTCTTATAAGTAAGAATTGTAGCGTGTTTCAAAATATTGTTACGACCATTTATTTTTTAAATTAACTGCTATAATTTATGTAAGATATTGAATTTCATACAAAATGTATGTTTGGTTTGTTGCGTGTAGCAATTCCAAAAACCATATTATTATTTTTTTGCAAATATGTACATATTTATATAGTATCTTTTCAGTATAATCAGACCTCCCTACTTGTAAGCATTACAATTTTGTTTGATTAAGAAGCAAACAATTTAGTTATGCGTTATTACGTTAATTAGAATATATAACGTCAGCACAAAATCCTTTAAATGAATGTGACATTGAAATTTGTTCACGTTTCTTGTTATGAGTTTCTACTATTTATTAAACTTGTTTATGCCTGCGATTTCGTAAGTCTAGCTTTATAATCCTTGTCCCTCGACTTACCGATTTATTGTAATTGAAAATTGAATCCAAGCTGTTTCTACTTTCACATTGAACTATGTTATTATTAACTTCCGATTTTATACATCAAAATACACTACAATCTGGTCAGTTTTTTTAAATTAAAATTTCCATAAATATTATCTACAATGTAGCTGATGAAAGAAATTTGTTCTGTTTAGAGCAGATTAGACAGAGGGAAACAGAGATCGTGGAAAATAGTGCTAAAACACTATTTTTAGTATGTTCACCCAACGCCACCAGAAGAAAGAAAGTAATGTAAATATAATTACTTTCCCGGGCTAGGTATACCCAAATAACATTTACGAGAAATTATTTTGCACTTTTTTTGGAATTTACCTATTATGGCTCTATATGTGAAATTCTAGATCCTTGGTTCTTTCCACCACTTACCACTTTCATACTTTATAGTTTTGAAAGACGATACGATTCATCATGAGATGTATCGTTTAAAAACCTTAAATTCCTATTATATTATGGTTTTAATAGTTGCCCTACACATTTTTTTGTAAGAATTTTCATATTATAGATACATTTATATTATTACAGTCAAGTATTTACTTACAAAAATTGTGAATAAATAAAGATTATTTGCTAAATAAATTTAAAGAAATATTGTTTATACATTAACAATTTTAGTACTATATGAGGAAATTGTATTTTTCTGAAATTTTCTACAATATTTGTCTCAATACGCCTATTCCATTCACAATAACAATTGAATATTTTATTTATATATTTTTTGACAAACTTATTTATTTTATTATATATTAAATCTACTGACCAAACAAAAATGTATTTTATACAGAGTTTACTTTTATATTATTTTTATAATAGTATATATCTTTGTACATCAGTTTTAATAACAATTTGTTTGTTTCAGGTATGTTTGTTGACCGCACGTACGGGAATTTTATTGTTAATTCTTATATTAAATAAGGTTTTTAGTTTTGGTTCATCTCAAAATCGGTATTCGAGTATAAGTATATCATATTAAAATAAGTTTGTTGTTATATATACTACTGTACTATACTTAGATAACTATACTATACGTGATGTTGTAATTTTTAAACTCTTATTATCTTAAGAAATAGAGCTTCTTGCAATAAATTATCTTTGTCATTCCTTTTGAATAATATGAAAATATTTAATAAAATTTATTATTTTTATTTTTTTTCTTTGGTATTCGTAAATGACCATTACTAGCGTACAAAATTCATGAACAATATATTGTCCATTGCTAATATTGGACAGTATTTTCAGTAGTTATTTGTACACATCGTACCATGGAAATTCGATAGCGCTGTCTCTATTAATTGAATATATTAAGTAAAGGACAGAAATATTCACCGTCGATACATTACCTCAATGTGGCTACTAATACATCTCGAGCTGGGACATGAGCAAATGGACTGCGCGCGCATCGCTTTCAGAGCGCAGGACCCACCCTTGTGAAGTATTATAAAACATTTAGACATGTGACATTCATTATAATAAGTAATTGTCTTGTAAAACTAAAAGTAATATAGATAAAAAAACTACTTGTTAATATTTTATTTCAAAGATCATTTGGTAAACATTTGATTTTGCCGACATTTAATGGAAATAAGTAAAGTCCAGTCTGTGTAATGTAGATGTCTTCGCGTACTCTAGTCGCCAATAGAGGTAGCGTATCGCGGCATATCAGGCTTTGCCGGCGACCTCATCGGAGGGCGTCCTTTGATAGTTCTATACGATTTAATAATATCTTAACCACATTCAATTCATTAGTGTCTGTCTATCGCGGCATCTCAGGTGAGTAGTGTATTATAATAAAAACTGGCACTGCTTAAGCACTAGGAATATTCTAGTAATCTCATCATCTATTTGCAATGTATGTACTTATTGTATAATTATGGGTTAATTTGAGTAGAATCGATCACTTTCATTGTAGGAACACACAAAATATAGATTTTTTGAATAAAATACTGTCGTGAAATTATACGCACTTGATAGCTTAGAAAACACTTAAGGAATAATTTAGTTAAATTAGTACTAAAGTTACAATTCTTATTTAAGTTATCTGCAATAATAACAACATTTTGAATCAATTTGGGTGGTTATCAGATTGCCACTATAAGTAATTTCGTGAATACTCCTGGGGTTTCTCCGTTGCAGCCTAGATATCGACCGACCTATTGGTTGCCTGAAATTGAGTTAGACAGTACTTTCTTCTTTCTTTCTTTTCTTTAATTTTATAAATATGTATAATAACAAAAAAAATATTATAAAAAAAGCTTATTTTTAATGAAAAGGTGAACGAGGATGAAAATGTTGATGTTGATCTATTCGCCAATAAAATGACAATGATGACTTTAGACAATCCGATTCATTTTTTTCTATATAAGATATATGTATGTATTTATATAAATATCTATATAATACCATTAGAGCGTAGAAACGTTATCAAATATAGAAATATTATATTATAATTATGATAGAAAACTTGTGATGTTAAAAGTAATAGGAAATATAAGGTGTAAGTAATTATTTTTCATTTATGACGATGACGATGTGTTACTAGGTAATAAAATGTTTACTAGTGATTACTTGTACAATTTTTTTGTGTAAGGTTTTAGTGCATTAAATTGAAATAACTATTGTAGAATAATTCAGTTTTTTTTCTAACGAATACCTACCTAGAAATATCAGAGTATCATTGACCAATATATATGTAAGTAGTATGTCTATTTTTTGTTTATTTAGGTTATGATAGTGTTAACAAGATTAAAAAGGAAGATATAACGGTTTAAGTGATTAGGAAGTTTAATTTCGGAATGAGTCGTGCGGTCAATATGCTCAATTGCTTCATTTGATGAAGCTCGTCGTCACTCGAAACACCTACGCAATTAGGCATCAGGTCATAGAAACGTCTTGTTCATTCTTAGAAAGTAGTTAATAACATTTCAATATTGTTTACTAGTTTCCGATAGTGATTTTCGTAGAATTTGGTACAACAAATTATGATGCATTTCTATAATTTATTATTGATATTAAATTGCATTTTCAAAATATTCAATTGTACAGGATTGTAAGCTAAATTTTCTGAATAAATAAACATTCTTCTTAATGCGGCGCTTTGTGCTATTACTGCTCTAGATTAGTTGTTAAGGTAGTGCAATAATCGGAAATCATTACCCTTTTCTATTTATATCAATGTAAGGAAAGCAATGTTTTGCATAGATAATATTTAAAAATATAGAAACAAAGATTATCGTTACATTCAATTTTTTTTATCTAACCTCACAAGATAACTATGTTAAATACTGTACTATGGATTTTGTAGAGGCCTAATTAGAATTATGAAAAGAAAACCTTCAAGTTAATAGCTTCTTTGTATTTGATAAGTAACAATTTTACCTTACTCTTCAAATGTACACATATGAATCGTTTTCTTTTTTGTGAGGCACCTGAATCTGAGTCATCGTGAGTCACGCGCGAAATAATTTAATTTATACATGTTTAATTCGAAATGTTAAAAGTTCAGCAATTCAACTATATACTGGGAAAATTATAACGATGAATAACTCTTATATATCTATTACTGTCTTAACATGTTCCTAAACATTTTTTGGTAAATTTTTTCGCTGTACTGACACGTATATATCTATTATTATTCTATGTTGCCATATTACTATAAATGTATAAGATATCCCATGTAGGTAGTAGGTACATGTTATCTACCTCGAATCACATGTTCTATTTAATTGAAGTACATTTCAATTGACGCAAGTCAATCGAAGGCAAATTCTAGTTGAATTGTAATGACTATACTTATGTATCTACTTGTCGCTGAATATGAAAAATCATTTCTCATTTATAATATGTACCTATACTTGAATTATGTGTACTTATATGTATGTTTAACAGTTTTTTTTCTTTATTTGTAATTTTCCTCTCTTACACGTTGTAGCCGAGTGATGAATAATATCAAAGACATTAATTTTTTTTAATGGCGTACTTAAAGTAAAGTTTTCATTTGTGCATAAAAATACTGTGTTAGATGTGTACCACTCTATTTTAGTAACAAAGTATTTCGGTAGAATATTAAAAATTAAATAGAATTGTATAAAAGCAATGTTCATATTTAATTTTAAATACAACAATACATACTATTCAAATGTATTTATGTAGGCAAATAAATTAAAGCGACTTCATATCAGTTAAAGTGCCATCAATTTAAAAAGTAAAACGTGTCATGACATGGAAACACTAACGATAATATTAATATAAAAAGAACTTAGTAGGATTCGCATTAAACGGATTAATCTAGATAAGCAATTTTATATTTGTAAGTATTTATATATTATATAAAACACTTTGTTATCATTTATTAAGTGGCACAAAAAGATTTCGATATTATTTATTATGATAACAAAGAAATAGAGCGTCATTTTATTGGCATAGTTCCTAAACAAGAGGGAATAACAAAACAAATCACAATGTAACTGTCTTTAATTTGTGAATCACACATTATATTGGGTACATGCCACTGAATATTGAGATTCTCTTATTTAATACTGTAATATTAACTACTTATTCACCACTTAAATTACATTTATATAAATTCTACATCATCCCTTATCCCTTAAACCCTTATCTAAACATTTTTAGATTAATACGCCTTATTTATAAAGTATTGCTAAAAAAATAACAATAGTAGGAACATCAACATATTAGCTAATGAATATTAAATAAGAAGCGAGAAATAACAATAGAAACAATATTTAAACCATCGTGTATAATATTTTGCTATTATTTTTTACAAATTCAATCTCAACACAAAAAAAAAACTTCAAACGTATATGCTAAACTGATACCTAGCAATATTCGTTAAGAACATGGGCAATTTATTTCTTACCAGTACAAAAATCTACATTTATAGTGTATAATAATAATTATTGCTTTAAATGTTCATTCGTCACTGCAATTAGCATGAACTAGTTATATGGTACAAACACATGTTTACAGCAAGATGTTTTTCCTATCTCGGCCGATTTTTACGCGTTGACTTTTCATTAACGTAATGGAGTATTTTTATATGACTTATTCGTAAGTCCGTATTCCGGCAAGATGGCAACTTGCCATTCCAAAGTTATTTCGATTGCTCTAGACTGTCCTGGTAAAGAGTTATCCAATTCTTTGTTGGAAGAATTTAACGGGCTTTGCGTCGGCCTGAGGCGGGGGCGTTGGTGGGATTTCATGCTGTGGTTTCAGTAGCCAGGGGTTGTCGACCCTCTGCTGTGGACTACTTTCACTCTTCCTTTGATTGGCAGCGGACGGCGTGAGGTATAGGGTGGGCAATATTTTACCCTTTTCGTTAACATCGTCCTTTTCTGTATTTGAGTGCATGTTTACTGTAAAAATGTTTTACACATATTAGAACAATATTACAAATATCAAAATTATCTTGAAAAAATTGTAATTATGAATAAATGTACCTGATTGAATGACAGAAATAATTTATAAAAAATGATAATTAATAATAATACATATACAAATTTTTTCTCTAGTAGTAGTACCTATACTATATATAAAATTATAGAAACATGAAACAAAACAAAAACAAAAAATAATTGTTCTTAAAAGATATTATTTAAATTTATTCATAACAATAAAAATAAACTTTGTACTTACAATTAATATTCAACGAATCCAAATGAACGTGCTTCAAGCGCGAGTTGATAACTTCAACACCGTTTACAAACATTTGACAACTGACACTGATAAAAGGATACACTTTAACTTATAGTACTCGAGTGCACGGAGGCTTGTTGAGAAATGCGCTTTGTACAGTCTACGCGGCCGCTTTATATGTGACTTGAATCATTTGGCAGAGAAACTACACCTATTACGTCACAATAATCTTCTGACGCCAGATTATATGACGCTAGCGAATTCGCCGCGCTCGAGCCTCTCGCCTCTGGCCGAGCCAATCCACGGCCTAAAACTACACGGTAATGAATGTTTCAGTTTACAACTCTTGCTTAGGCTTGAGATTTTTATAAAACCTATTCTATTCAGTATTTGTATATCGATAGAAATTCTATCAAAGAAGAAAATTTTAAAAACATATTCATGTCTTACTTATTAATTTACGCAATTTCATCATCAGGCTAATGCGAAACTAGAATATTTTATTCGTCATGTGTGTGACGTGAACGCGGTATCAAAGTACTTTTTATTTATAGTAAAACAATTGTGAGAGCTTCTGAATATTTTACGTATTTTAATTGTAGACAAGACATTTAAATAATAATCTAATAATAGATTAAAACACTCATTTAAATCATAAGATAAAAATAGAACATATTATTCTACTTACACTACTTTATAATTTACTTACATACTGCGGTCCCTACTATACCTCTTTCGTCTTGTCCACTGTCTTTATTAACCTCTTCATACATGCTCTCCAGGGGGTCCTCATGCGTTTTACGTGACCTTCGTAGAGTATCTTCAATTTGTGTTTTCGAAAGTCAACCGTGGTCTTCCCTTACATCTCAACTACTCTCTTCTACCACTTCAACTTGACTTCATATATCTTTTGAAATTATCTTCATCAATAATTCATAATATGGGTAACCTATAAAAGGCTGGACAAATAAAAAAATATGTAGGCTAAAAAAGTTTTGTATACTACAAGGCATCATACATTATCGTATTCGATATCCAATCACACTGTACAGTAATGATAAATGTCAAGAATTAGTGGAAAATTTTCAAGGATTACAAGCCAAGGAAATAATAAATTATGTCAATACATTATAGTTTTATTATCTAAAGACATTCTTGATATTGGATATTTCTGGATAATTTCGTTTGAAAACCTTTGTGAAGTGGTAGATAAGTTTTATTATTACGCATTCAATGTTGATATTGTATAAAACATGATTAAAGTCACGCCTGTTGACAGTTACGTACAAAGAAATATACAAAGACCGAGGTAAAAGAAAACGATTTAGACGAGATAGCGTATTCAAGGCAACGTAGGATGTGTAAAAGGACGCTCCTATAGGAGTGTCTGTACTTTTATAATAGACTTTACCGGTAGTGTAGAGACGAGACTTCATGGACTATTAAGTTACTGAAAGAAATATAAAATATTACTAAAGATTCTCTGATTCTATGTCATATGATCAACGTATTAATTAAAAGTATAATATTCTGCTTCCCATTTTACATATTTAAACAATATGTTAAAAAAAAAACAATATTTATATATTATAAAACTTTTTGATCTTTCTTTGAATCGTCATTGGTTATAATGTTCACATACGTGTTTTAGATAGTCTTGACATAGTGACTAATTTTAAATTGTAAAAAAGGTAAGCTACGTGTGACGTGGGTACACGATACGTTTATCCATTTACGTCCGCACTAACTACCAATGGTTAGTCAGCTCATTAATGCGACTGACACAAACGACAAGCAGTTGTCGTAATAGTCATTTTTTTTACAAATTCCATTAATAAATTAACTTATAAGGACTAAGGAGCTATATTATTTCGATTACTAACTATATCATTTGCACTTATTAATAATTTCTTTGTAGAGTTTACGTCGATAAAAGCACTAAGTAAATAGAAGAGTCACCTAATTGTGTGTAATATGTAATAAGAATATTCATTCGTCTGCGACATCCAAGCACAGGGTCACGCTTTATGGTAGCTAGCGGCTTCACAAAAACCTAAATAATAAAGAAAACTGTTGTTTTTATAGTTTCAAGGAGATATCGCAAATAGACAACGCGTCACCGTACGAAGATTATGATATAAAGGTTTTACTGCCCCAGAATTTGCGATTGTAAATATTATGGAGCAAATACCAAGTAACCATGTGAATCGGGTAAGCCTTGTGGCAAATAAAGCACGGAACTTAGAACTTCGCACTTTGTTGTTCGTGTACTAAGGAAAACACTTTGGGAGGTTTAGGCTTAAAGCACCAATCTAACAAAGACATCGAGTAATACGCAGTAATATGTACATTAAATGTTTATAATATCTAAACATTTATATGTTATATACGCATACTGCTATGCAGTCCGATTAATTTAGGCGCTTACTAATTGTAGAATATAGAAAACAGTCTTTATATATAGCAAATTGTTTACTCACAGACATTATAATTAGATAATGGCACATGTGGTTATTATTGATATACATGCAACGTGCGTGTATCTGGATGATGTATTCACGGAAATGGATCCTGAAATCTCTTACAGATTTCTAGTAAATATTTTAATTTCGCAAAAAAAACTTTTAGAATCAATCAACATTTATACATCAATCAACATATATATTATTTGACTTCACAATAGATATAGAAATTTATGATCATGACTGCAGTTGCAGCCGATACGATAGAACAAAGAAGAGCAACAAATTTTACTACTTTCTGATGTAAATTCATCAGTTTTATTGGAGGATCGCGTTACATGAGGCTCTCACGCGATCAGTGTTGACCTTTTCGTAACGTGTGGTGGAATAGTACCATAATTCTATTGATTTACTGTCGTCTAAGCCTCAAGACGACGAAATCAACTACATACAGACGGAATAATTTAGAATAATTCAGAAACAATAGTAGCTTTAAAAATCGATAATGTTTAATTGCATATGATCTTAAAAAATTCAGTATGAAATTATATAAAACTATTTGTGAAATATTGTTGAACCTTAAACGCGTTAAGGTTGACTTTGAATACTAATTATTTTTAAACAAGTATATCTCTAATCTCTATATGTTGCACTCGTCAAATTTGAGTAGTAATATTTCAGTAATGTTGGTACCCTTTTAGTAATATTCACGTTTGGTTAATGTTTTCAATTATGCGAATCTATACAGAGTCTGTCTCGTTAGAATTTACTTAGAAAATAAACAGATACACATTCAAATATAGAGATTATATGATTATAGAATCTAGTCTCTATTATATTCATAAATATAGCAGTCGCACCGCAATAGTGCGGTAAGTACTGCATTAATGGATATCATATTACGTACTAACACCTATTCTACGGATGTTCCTAATTTTAAATTAAAATAATGGTATTAATATTGCATAGGAATGCGCTTAAATGTGTAAGGATCACATAAGCACTGCACATTCTCTCAAACAGACAGTGTTACACAGTGGCAATGATTTTTCAATATTATATAACTAAATTAATAATTTTTATTGCTCTCATTTATTTATTATGTTTGAATATATGATGAACAATAATTAGCGGTATCATAGAACAATAAAATTGCTAAATTGGAGTTTGTTATAAGTATAATGGATAGCTACAATGAAGAATGTACGGTGCTACGACAGTGCTTGCAATTTTTTTTATCAATACCTCGTTGACCTACTAGCCGAGTTCGTGGCAACTGGTGTCTCAGGGCATTGCTCGTTTTATTTGTACTTAACTTTTATTTATGTAAAAGAGTTTGAACTTGTTTATTTGCTTAGTTATAAACAATTTTGAAAAAAATCAAAAACATATGACATTTATCGTATTAAATTTGAGCATTAAATTGATAATACTGCATTGATAATACTGCTACATTTATTTTTTACTTTATCTAAAAGGCCCCGGCTGAGCCTCGGAATTCAAGTGGCTCCAACGGATTAGAATCATCTGGCCAAAGCTTGCCTACACGTCCACCATTTACAAGAGCAGATTCACGAGCAACTGTTTCGCCGCACTCAGTACGACCGGGTGGTCCACAATTAGCACAAAGACCACAATTTCAGCCTGGAGGACCCGTTTCTAGTACACTGCAGTTCGGGCAGCGTCCGGTAAATCTAGTGCAAAGAGGTCCACCCCCTGCGGGCCCTCCTGGATCTCCACAAATTCGTAATCAATCTCCTGCAACACGTCCATTAAATCAGCCACCAATTCCCACTCAGCAAGGTACAAGACCAGCTCAATTGCCGACATCAACTCAACCGCCACAGCGTGGCCCTGTGCCTAATACTCTTCAATTTGGCCCACGTCAGCCTCCTCAGTTTGTAACTACGCCCAACGGAACTTCAAAGACATCATACAGTGCCCCTAATAATACTCAACTTCCAAGACAACCATCACAAGGCTCGCTAAAGGGCTTAGATTCCCCTACCTCCAATCAAAATAAACCAGTCAACCTGGATAACCAAACTGGTTCCAATGAAAACTCTAACAATACAAAACATGAGAGCAGTAATGAAGTGCCGGGAGCGACTAAAGGGAGAAGTTTTAGCATTGCGGCTGCGCCCGGCACACCTAGTCCACTCAAAATGGACTGACGATCGACGAAAATCTGTAAGTGCTGTTGGTGGTCGATATGAAGACTTAGCTAGTCGTGGTCCAGGACTTGGACTAATTCAAGAAATGCGAAATAGTAAAGACAATGTTCTTGGTTCTAAAGAAAGCATTAAGTCTGAGGCGTCGGCTGAAGGTAAAGATATTTCAGATCGACCCGAATCACGTCTGGCTGGTTCTAAAATGACAGAATCTTTCATGGGATCTTTTTCAAATTTAAGTTCAAAAAAGAAAATAGATGATGATGACGACGTCGTATCACAAAACAATTTCTCATCCATCAAACCTGACGGTAGTCAAAATAAAACTGATCTTTCTGATCGCTCACCATCATTGACTCGTAGTGATGAGTCGCCAGAACCTAAAAACGCATCTCAGCACTCTGTAATCTCAAACAAATCACAAAGTGCAACTCCAGAACCACAGCGCCCAAAGACACCTAAATCAGAAGTAACCCAAGAAATTAAATCTGATGTTAACAATCAAGAAAAAGCAGTCACGTCCACTAACAAAACTAACTCAAAATCTCCTATTTTGGATTCTAAGTCATATAACGATTCAAACACTTCAATTTGTAATAATAAAAAAACAACCGATTTAAAGACTTCAATAACACCTACTGATTCGAAAAAGTCAACACCGCGTAAAATTGCGTCTGCTCCCTGCTCGAAGCCTAAAGGTAATTTATATAGTTTGACTCATTTTATTACTTATTATTTTGAGATGAACCAACCTATACATTAATACTACCTTATAAAGTAATAGCTCTGTATGACATTTGTTCACATTTGTTATTGTTTTTCAGATGGCGATAATGATAGTGGCGTCGATGAATCAACACAAGGAAATGTAAGAATAAGTAAAATTGAAAAAGTGGAATATACTTTACTAATATTCTTATGTCTTTATAAATATTAGCTGAGTGTAAGAATAAGTTCTAAGATATGATGCTTTAAACAAATTTCACAGGATCTTAATGGATCTCCTGGTTCACCAAACAAGAAGCTACCAAGCAAATTGCCAACAAAAGAGAAATCCAGCAGCAGCTTAAAACAAAGCTTGTCCCGATCATCCAGCAAAAGCGCCACAGCTAAAACTCCTGAAACTCCTCAGCCAAATGAAAAGAAGAGTAAGTCACCGTAATTTTTCTAATAGCGAAAAAAAAAATGTTATTTTGCTATATGCAAATAAACAATAAATAATCTACTATTACATAATAATTGCTTTTCATTTGGTTTCATTGTTATTCAAATTTATTATATAGCCAATTAATGTGTAAATTATGAATATATTTGTAGAAGTACCTATGAATAAAGTACAAGTAGGAAATGCTCCATCACCAAATATTAAAGCAGTGAAGTCGAAGATCGGATCTTTAGAAAACACTACATATAAACCTGGTGGTGGCAAAGTCAAAATTGAGAACAGGAAGCTCGATTTTAATAAGGTTACACCGAAAATTGCTGCAAAAAATGAAGCATATTCACCAAGCGGAGGAGCCAAGAAGGTTAATTTTTAAACATCTGATATTAATAATAACAAAAAATTAATTGTTAACTATAATGACCCCATTCTTTGCCCTTTTTTATTATTTTCATTACTTTAACATTTACTTTAAGACGTGAAAAATTACAGATCACAACTACGAAATTGGAGTGGAACGCAAAATCAAAAATTGGGTCTCTTCAAAATGCGTCATACAAACCAGGCGGTGGAGACAAGAAAATTGAGACTGTCAAATTGGATTTCAAAGAAAAAGCAAAACCGAAAGTGGCTTCGACAGTTAACATAACACACAAACCAGGCGGGGGAGCAGTAAAGGTAACACTAATACATTTTATACCCTTAAATAATCCTGTATTCAAATAATAATAAAAATATACAATCGATGGACAAGATGAGCCCGCTGTGAGTACATATATATTTTAAAATAATTTTCAGTTACAGTAAAATGTTGTTACTTGTCGTAAGTCAAGCAGTAGGCACATAATTTGCACTTTGAAGCAAATAGATGTACTTAATCACGTTTGTGTAACATATAGTACCTAAATGTTGTAGTAATTTGTATTCTTGGTATCCGTAGAACGTAACATGTGTCGAGACGAGATCGGTAAGTAATTTTCGTAAATCTGCTTATGTATACACGGAATATGACACTTATATGTTCGTCTATCAAACACAATGAAGCGCAATACATATGTATATTAAATAATAATATGTACAGATTGGCACTTACGTAATAGAAATTATTATAATACGAAATAAAGATTAAATAAATAGAGATTGTATACAGGAAAGCGTAGCTTAAGAGAAATTCTATTTTTAGTCTGTAAAATGGGCCTTACCAAGGTGGAGATCGTCAAATAAGTCTTGACATTACAGGAAGGTCAGTTTGTTAATTTTTGCCACGGATGTCAATACTAGATAAATTTGACTGCGGATGTTGTCCATCGCCTGCAGGACGTGTTCTATGGCTGGCTGTATTTCACGCTCCCTTACTAAATGATTTATTAAATATATATTACTATAATCTAATATATATATAAATATAAATCGAATCAGAAACAATTATTTAAATAATATTTACGTACTTATATATCGACAAATCCAATCGATTATTAAGTCAATAAATCATTATTATACTCAGATATATATTTAAGTTTATCTTGAAAAAGAATTATATACATTTTTGAGGTGTTTATTGAATTTATAGCACGTACCTACTTATAATGTTTTGATGTAGAGATTTTGATTTCCGAGATTAATCATTAGGTACAGTAATCTTGGATAGTACCTATAAAACAGCAAGTTTGGCCTAGCAAGATACTTTTCATTATTTTTTTTATTGTTTTTTAATTTGGATTTTAATTGTATAAATAATTATGTATGAATACTATGTACATAAATGATTTATCAACTTTTTTCGCACCTAGCACTACTTTATATACCAGCATATTTGTATACGGCGCGGTGTTAACTTATGATCTACTCGTAAGTTCGTTTCTTTGACTATCTAGAGATTTGTCTATTTATCTTTTTTCTAGACCTTTTTTGTTTATTATTTGTCCATTTTGGTCTATTATAGAATACTAAGTAAGTAAGTATTACAAGAATGTTTAAGGTTTCTGATCCGATAATTATTCTAAATTTAAATATTTACACGCGCTGTCCACAAATAGGTACTGCTGAAAATGCCACACAAAAAAATTTACACAAAACTCAATGTATTAATAATTAATACCTATATAAATATTATATTTACATAATGACAGTTAAAGAGCAAAAAATATATAAAATATTACAATTACACTAACATAATTATAGTTTATATGATTCATAAGTATGACTCACACTTGCACACTGTTTCAACAATATATTAATGTCTATGATTATGAATATTTCTTATACATATACGGGCATTCTAAACACTTTATATATAGACATGATAAGTGCTTTTATATTATATATACATATTTTATTATATGTATTTACCGCATAGTAGATAATTGTCTAAAAAGTTCTACTAACTAAATAAAAATCCAAAATGACTGCAAGAACAGTAGTTACAAATAATGTTTTTCGTATATATAATGAAAATTAAAACACTTAATAGAACTTTTTAGTATATTATAATAAAAATTATAATGCACTATATTCATATATAAGTATTTTATTGCACATTAACTTTTTACACAGATTGAAAACCAAAAGTTGGATTTCAAAGCACAAAGTAAAGTGGGGTCACTCGACAACGTAAAACATAAGCCCGGAGGGGGTGATATTAAAATATTTGATGACAAGGATTACATAAAGCAGATCGGCGGACACTCGCCGCTGCCCAACAGCCACGGACAGTCCAGACAGGAGGTGAGCGACAGGGGGAGACACGTGGGATTATAGGACTTTCTTTCGCTTTATGTATTGTTTTATGTTTTTTTTCTTAATTTTTGGTGAAGGCTTTTAATCATCAACAATAGAATGGCAATTAGAAAATCATTCTTGATGCCAGAAAATATTTTTTTTTTATTTTTAATTTTGAAGTATGAAAATATTGCATAATCAATATCATAAGCATTGCAAGGATCATCAGCTGTGTTTTCGGTGACAGGTTTTTTTGTCATACTCATCTAAATCATTGTGGTTTCTCGGATTCATAATATTTTTCATTTTTGTTTCAGCCTGAGTATTTGTACTCATTTTATTGAATTGAGTTTTTATACGCAAGGTATATTAGAACCAGTGTGTGCTTGGCCATCCTTTTTTACTACAATCATTTTTTTTGTTTTCATTAACACTTATTATTTTTTTGTTGTTTTATTTTATTTTAATTTCACTAATTTTTATGTTTTTGTAAAATATTCCTGGAATTATATCGCAATTAGAAAAATAATACACTTAATTTTTAAAATTAAATGTATGTATTTCAATATTTAATTCAATATCAAAAATAAACGAGTTTGTGATTGCGTTTTACTTCTATGGAATCGTAGGTACTCACGTTTTTTTATATGTATGATCATTTATTCACATTTAAATACTTTGTCGTAGAGTCCAGTCCCGCCATCAGGCGCAGCCAACGAAAGCAGATGAGAATTTAAATCAACAGCCGTGTTAAAACGCTCCGACTACAATTTGTCTATTTTCGATATTATCTAAAAAGTCCAAACGTTTATATTTTTTATTTAATTTATTAACGATTTTTAACTATTGAAGTTGTACCCACTCAGTTGAGCTATTGATGTGTGATTTCCCTTGCTCCTTTCGTTACGTCTTTTTATATTTCGTCAATGTCTTAGCATATCTTTTGGACAATATGTTGACATAATTTATAGTTGATTTCTATAACGTTATATTTAATGGTTTAGAATAAGATACATGAGTAACAAAATAATCTTGCTGCGAATAAGTCATAGAGTGCCAACAACACCTTAATAATATGCTAATTATATATGCATATTTCTCCAAAATTTCAATTTTATCGATTTAATAATATATAAAATATGCTATTATCACATTTTACAAGCTACCAATTCATTTTCATTTAGAATATTTATCTAATGGTTACAATGTGCAGCACTATTTGTTTGTAATAGAAAATTCAACGTTGTATAAGTTAGAAAATGCACTTAGCACTGTACAATAATGAGCAGTAGTAGCAGTAGCATTCGTGGATTCTTTTTTTCTGGAATAAATAATATAAAATTTACATGATATTATACATTTTTGTGTCATTCATAAATAAAATCTACTGAGTGTAAACGTAGACCGGTGTGGACGGCGACGACTGGAGTAGGTATATTTGGAGTGTTTTGGATTTGTGCTAAGTTCTCGACTCAGTAGTGTGACTTGAGCTTTTGAATTCATACGTAATTATACAGTGACCTTACTTTTACACTCATTGTTTTATATGGCTGCGAGAAATTTTCCACGTTTTCGAGTAACTTTTATAATAAGTGTATACTGAAGCGAGAACTGAGCGTATTCGCGAATGACTGAACTTACAGAATTATTCTTAGGATATTTACTGTTTTATATGTGATTACTGTTATGAGGACTAATTAGAATTAGATAGACGTATTATTGGATGCTTCTGTAACGTTATTTTCGCAATGACACTAACTTTTAAGGTAGACCTGCATTTGATTACTTTAAGAAAAGGGTAACCTAACCTAACAATTTCTAATATGTAAGCTACGCTGCGATCCAATGATTTATTGTTTAATAAAACAGTTGATTTTAACTTTTTTACTGATAAGACTTTCAACTTATTTATTTGTGAGTTAATATGTAGTATCTAAGTAATATCCAATTTTAACATCTAGATGCATAATATTGTGAAAATTGATAAACAATTTTAATACAAGTTAATGCTGTCATTATTGTTTTATTTACGTCATAGTCGTGTTTAAATGGAGCTGAAATCATATAGAACAGCCACATCTCATGTTAGTTCCATACACAATGCACCAGCACTGTATTTTGTGGAATATACTTTTAGTATTGAAGCTTTTAGGTGAGTAATAATATAATAGTAATTATTTTACAGTATTTTACGTGGGATTCGCAATTTTGAGGACCATTAATGTTTTTACAGGTTTAAAAATAAAAGATCGCATGAATATCTTGATTTGATATTTGAAAAAAAATATATTAAACATGTTTATTAAATTTAATTGTATATATGTAAGTATCTTCCAAACCAACTAACTAACATAGCCTGTTTCATTTAGGATAACTACTACACATCCATTCAAGATTGGTCAGAAGAGAACCGTCCCTTGACACGTAGTCGGTCGGCGCGCTTCTCCCGCGCCCCTCCCACGCCGCGTACACCCCGCGCACTGTCGCCGCGCAAGAGCCTCGGTCCACGCTCTGCTTGCTCCAGAAGGACTTCGCTTACACCGAGACCAGCTTTCTCTGTGTATTGAAAGCTTTATAAACTACATAAGCGGTGTTAAATTCCGTTTTTTGTTCCGAAAATGATATTTAATGGAATTAAATATAATATAAAGATTTGTGTTAGTATCTCACTATTACACGTAGGTTTTTGACGACGTCGACATCAATGGTTTTAGTAGCTGTGCTTTGAACACTCTAATAGGTGCAAATTATTTTAGTCAAGTTTTTGTTAAATATATCATTGTTGTTACAAAATAAAATAATGTAATATGTGAGAACAGCCACATTTAATAATATTTGACGAGTCATTGTAGTATTAGATTTAATGTAGTCCAAATTACCACGTAGTTTTAGAATTCCCATACAAGAAAATGAATTTAAAAGACACGATTCAAGTTGCTAAGATGATTCAACTTTCGAGATATGTTTGAGTTTAGTTGAGTTTTCATATATACCTATTTGAAATGCGATCATTTCAAATAAAGCTATGAACTTGAATAACATATCACGTCAAAGTTGAGAAATAGATATTGTATTAAGGAACGACACTAATTAGATTAAAAACTTTAATCACATATCTATTTCAATTAGAGTAATAAAACTTTAAATATAATTTATCATAAAAATCTTATGATATAATACATTCATAATACGTAGAAGACACTTATACACACAAATAAAGTAAATTAAATATGCATCGTGTTTGTGAAATTTTGTTTTAAATTTTATTAATAAATATAATGTAACTATACTGTATTATTATTTAAATTCCATACATATATGATATAAGATTAATTTAATATTGCCTTAATCATAATAATAATCTATCAGTACAGTATTATTTTAAGTAAATATTAAATAATACATATTATATTGAATGACCAATGTTATATACCTTGTCTAATATCAATCCAATTGGACTCTTTATTAAAATTTTTGAAATTAATTAAAGCAATTATTTTATAGTAGTGGTTTTCTCGATAATAACGTCTTATACGTGTTAGTAGTGTTGTCAATAATTCATTCTCTCGAGTGTGAATCGAACTCACGACTGTCTCGATAAGTCATTCACTGTGCTGCTCTACTGATGTGTCATCGTGGTATGAAATAAAAAAATGTTCCTACATTAAAATTAAATGGTTTTTATAATTCAAAGTGCTTTGTCAAATTTAAATTTAACCTAATATAATAAAATATTCTTTAGGAAGAATTACTAATCAAAAAATATATAGTAGAAAGCGAAACAAAGTAAGTTGGAGCGGAAGGTCGATTGAAACAACATTGTTTTTAATATTGTTTTATTGGTGTACATGGTTATGCATTATAATAATATTTCTTCAATTGTTAATTCATTAAATTATGGCACTTAACACAAATATATATAAACAATACATATAATGGATGATGAATGTCTAATCGAAACGTATGAAGTTCGAAATAACTTACAAATATTCGGAATAATTTCTCAGTCGTTCGTCGAGTCGTATTCTAACGAGTCTCATATTTAAATTACTTTTTATGTTTTATAAGAAAATAAAATCTAAATCAATATAACTCATTGATCCCAATTAATTACTAAAAATTATAAATAAAATGAACGCACGGAGGAGACGTAGACACAATAAGTTAACCGTTTGTACCGACGAGGGCGCCTCACCTCAGCGCGCAGGAATATCTAATATAATATCGTTTATAAAAATTAACTTTCAACATTACATACAAACCGTCGATAAAAACTTACGCCTAACAAACTCCTAACGTTAACAGATGCGCTGCAAGCGACGACACTATGACACTACGCGCAGAACAAAGTCGTATGTGAACGGAAAATAAATAAGCCTTCGTTTATATTTAGATACCTTTAAAATGGACTATATCATGTATTTTAAAATCGCTACGATATCATTTTCAAGCACGACTTCATTCTACGTTATTTATTAAGGCATATAACAGTTGTCGGATACTGTCTATTACATTTTGACGTACATATAATATTTTACACGGAAGCGTCGCGGTAAGTATGATGCAAGCACACACATTCAAACACTTCAACATACAAAGGCCACATCACATAATTCAGTCACGAAGCGAATACGGTATGATATATTACAAACGTTACGATCGAATGAGACTACTGTAACACTTTAGTTCTAGTTTTATTTATACTTTATAGTCGCTATCCGCTAAGACGCGAGTCGCGCGGCTTCGAGAGAGACGCCGTATATAAATACGTATTTTCTACAATAATAATTTTTCTAACACCGATGTTGTGACGAGCACGACGGACTATTAGAGGAACTGTATCGTGCATTCAATTGTTCGTTACAATTTTGATCTTTAATTTTTCTACATTTTTTTTTTCATATAATATTATTTACACAAACTTTACATTAGACGAATACTGTCGTTACGAGTACGATACGATTACATTAGAGTATTTAAAATAACGTCCGACAAATCGTCTCCTTGAGCAATACGCGACATACCAAAATATCATTTCTATTCCCGGCGTTAAGCGGTGATATGATTTTTATCACAATAATTGTCATGTAACTTGGCGTGAAGCAAGTAAGTACATCGAGTAGAAACTGTTGCGACAGGTATAGAATGATCTAGGGCTTGCAGAAAGTTTGAAGTTCTGTTCTGACGGAGTTTAGAGGAGAGAGCGTGGAAGGTCACATGCGGTTAGTTCGGCGAGATTGTTATACCCCATCACCTGCAGCTTCTATATAAAACCTATATATAAGTTAATATACTATTTTGACTTTACGAATTGAAGAAATGTACGTAAAGTGAAGCTAGGAAAGGAGATTGGTGAAGGAGCTGTTATTACTGACACCATGTTAAAGCCTCACTTTAAATAGAAGAGGTCTCTATTCGTCTGTTACCACAAACTGTGAAGGAAGGTACCTTGGAGGGGCCGCATGCTATTAGTTACAAAGTGAACGTTAAGTTTGTAGCCCCAAACTCATAGTTGCCCAAAGTTTCCCACCAATTAGTCTAAATAGAAGTTATTCAGACACATTGTATAATGAATGCCCTAGACGAGTAAACGACTATTTGGTATGATTATTATATACACGATTTATTTCGTAACACTAATAATATTCAATTAGATATATTTAGACATCAATTCCAATAGATTTACTTAGAATTTACTAGGCGCCTTTCTCTCGGCCGACGCGAACGTTTCATTAAACAGAGCTTGTTCATTAACGAGATTTCTTAACACAAGTAAATATATCACATGCCTTTGCGAGAGTATTTCCAGCGAGCGGTTATACAAGTGCATATATGTATGTATGTATGTATGTATGTATGTTCGCGGCAAATACTCCCCGAAGTAATGTTCTTATAACAACATATCGTATATACAGTTCCGAGCCGTGCCTTAAACGTAAGACTAGATTTTACTACTGAGTTAGAAATGTGCGAATTAGTGATGTCAAATGCGGCCGTTGGACAGAGATTGCCATGACGGGTAATGGATTAGTCAAAGGTTTTTTTTATATAAAAAAAAATAAATACTTATTACATATATGTATGTCGTAAAGGTAAAACTTATGAAAACGTTAAAGAAAAAAATAAATAAAATCACAGTCACGAGAATCTCTGGCCGAGGACCTTCCTAGAGATGATAATCAGGGTAACATTAAATATTTACTATAATATCCACGATCCGTTACTATTTACAATACTATAACCGATTCATTCACTAACCGACACTTTAAGTTCACACTTTCACTTAATCACCAAGAGTAAGTTCGATTTCTGCATATTCGTACCGACTTAAAATTTTTGTCTGGCACTAGTGTTTGCCAATATTGGCAGCCACGCGGAGAGGTCTCCAACGCGGCTGCCAATCCGGCTATGCCTGTAAATATCAGAAATCCTCTAAAAGGACCGCGTCTCGCGGAACCAGCCCCTTCTGTTCTCCTCTACAGCACAACAAATATTGGTCGTCGACTTCCAATATTAGCCGCAACCTCTCGCCCTCGTTAAACGCCAAGTGACCCGAGTCTGATGGCAGTCGGTGCCAGAGAGTTCTGACATACCTGGAAGTGGAAGTAATTAATACATTATTGTGTGTTGGTAAGAAAAAGTTTTAAACAAATTTAATATAACTATTTCAATATCAATGAATAATTAACTGTACTATATAAATTTATGACAGAACTGGTAACAACTTCAAATCGTCATATGGTATGACTACATTTTTATATACAATACGATCGGATTTTGATAAAAATGACTTAGTTTACTTAAAGACGTTATTATATGCATTAACAACTTAGGGCCTTATTCATAAAAAAAGTCTTATAAAACGTTTTAAGTATACTTTAGTTAACACGCTCTTTAGGCTTATAGAACGTTCTTCTATAACTAAAGTGTCACTTATTTGATTTATACGTTCACAATGTTGCCACTATACGGAAGTCGGTCGACTTGTTGCCGAAAATACCAGTAAATCCACAGATGATAAGTGACAAACGCATTGACATAGTATGACCACAGATAATATTACGTACAAAAATATATTTTTGGATCTGGCTTGACATTTACCGGCTTCATTTACGTCGTTGTTATCACAAAAACACGAATGTTTATTTTGTTTTAGTTTATAAACTTACTTAATTTTTAAAAAATTAAGTCAAAAGAAGTAAAACGACAAATAATTGAAAATTGTTCAGACGTGGACAAGTATTACCTATGTTTTGTGCACCTTTCTTATGTAGAATTTATTATTAATAAACTTGTTAATAACTAAATATAGTTAATAAATATCGAACAAAATGTCAATTGTTATATTGTTTTGTTTACGAAACTGAAATTGACACTCTTGATGACAAGCGACTCGACGACGTCATATCAATGCTCATATTAGTATGAGCTATAATCAGCTGTTATATGAATCGGCCATCTTTGGACGTTAAAACACTCTTATAGTAGGGTTCTCGGTTCTATAACTTTATGATAGGTTTATAGAACTGATTGGCACTAAAATGCTGTTATGAATAACGTTTTTTGACAACTGTACTATATCGAGTCTTTAAGCATGCTATAACTTTTTATGAATAAGGCCGTTAGTATATTACTCGTATATATTAATACCTACGAGAAATATACAAAACTGTTAATGTTCCTCAAAATTTATAGACATCATTATAAACTATTTACATACCTATATACTCTCTAATTGTGATTCGGACTAACATTTTAAAGGTTCAAAAGTTCATAAGTTTATTTTAACTTACCCTTATACTAAAATACATATATAATACAAACAATACCAAAATGCATACTTGTTTTTCTGCTGCGAGTTGGCGTGCGCGCGCGCAGCGGACGAGGAGGCGGCGCGGCGCGGCGCGGGCGGCGGCGGCGCGCGCCCGTACGGCAGCGACGACGGACGCGGCGCCGCGCCTCCGCACGCGCCGTCCACGCGCGACGCTCTACACCACGCGACAATATACCGTTTAGATTTGGTTACCGTTAGTTTGGGTAAGTGTACTTAAGAATACTTGTTCAAATTAAAAGTATATATTAAAGCGGCGGTTAGAAAGATAATCTCATTTGTCTAGAGCTATATTAGTTCATGTTAATCGTTTAGATGTAACTTTACATAACTTTTTACATATGCAGTTAGAGGTATCTCGAGCGACTAGATTCTTTCGTGTAATTCTAATACATAATTATTAGTTATATAAATTTGTTGACTGGAACAAAGCCAGCTTTTAAAAGTTGAGTTTTGAAATTAGTGCAAAAAATTTGAAATTAACTCAGTATTTGCTCTTTTCAATAAAGTTTTAATCTTATTAGAACGTAAGTAGCTACTCATCAAATAAATACATTAATCAAGTCATATATGTAGGTAGGTTTTTTCTGCTTTTAACTAATTAACTTTTGCAAAAAATATAAAGATAAAATTTAATTTTCGTTATTATTTTGAACGTAATAATTAAAAAAGTACAGAGGACGTAAAAGGAACAACATCAATAAAAATAGTAAAAAAAAACAAATATACTGTAGTTATATATTTCAAACATTATAACTTTTCACTATAGGAAAAACTAGGTTTTATGTTACCATTGAAATATTAAATTAAAAATGTTACATCCTTTTAAAGATAAAACTCACTAACACACTCTTGTTTTAGTTGTTTTTAAAAATGTCCCAACATCAACATTTCACCGATAGTTACAAAAGACGTGCAATCATGCAGTTAGGCATTAGTTGGAGTATCCGTAGTAAAACATTAGTACATTTAGATGTTACAACACTATCCGTCCGTTAAGTTGTCGTTAATTTAATCGGAAGATATCTAGTTGTTGTTCCTTTCTAATAATTTAAATAAGTAATATTAAAATTTCTATGTCATCAAAACATATATGTGTCATTAAGTAGTGTATAGTGTAGTAGTAACTTACTATTTAGTAAAAAAATACTACTACTACTAAGTAAAAATTTATTGAATGAATATAAAGATAAAGACTCTATTACTTTATAATCAGTATTTATTATATATAATAGTAACATAATTATATTCATAATTAAATAAGAAAACAAGTTAATTCATTAACTTATCTAAGATAAAAAACCAAATGTCTTTAGTGTTATGTTTATTTAAAATAAACTGTAATGTAAAAGGAACAGTCCTAGACACAGTTATATACCTAAATCAACAACAACTTAGCAAATCGAGGTGTTACCAAAGATATCGTTATCGCCCCTTTTGAAAATAAATACATACGTAGATTTCTTAGCAACGGTATTGTTTTTAACAGCTACATTTGTGATTCGTTTCTCCATCACTTTCCTGCTTGACTTCTCAGGTAATATTCTGTAGTGTGCATACATATAACAAAAAGCTTAGTGTGCTGGGAGAATTTTACTCACAACCAAAAGAAACCAATATATTGTGTAGATAATGAAAAAAAGGAAATTAATAAAAACTACGCATAATGTGATCTACAAATAATAAGCAATAAACTAAAGTCATGAGACTTATCCGCTCATCTAATAGGTTTTGTGTTATAATATTTCATAAATAACATTTCCGCCACCTTTAAAATCTATTTAATTAATAGTGTATACGAACATATTTTTTCTAAATATATATAAATTATCTTACCTATTGGCAGGTTGCGGGGGCTTTTTGTTAGTTGTGTTATTTCTGCCTGCAGCGGTATTACGAGGCGTCGAGGTTGTAGGGGATGTGCTTTTGCGAACAGGTACTGGAATGCCTCTGCTAAAAATTGTAGATATGTATGTTAATAGTAAAAATGTTAATAATAAATAATTAATTATATAAGAATGTAAACATTAACATAATATATATATATATATATATATATATATATATATATATATATATATATATATATATATATATATATATATATATATATATATATATATATATATATATATATATATATATATATATATATATATATATATATATATATATATATATATATATATATATATATATATATATATATATATACATATATATATATGTGTGTGTGTGTGTTTTGACAAATATTTACTAAAAGTCTAGAAATTATAACTCAGACATTTTTTTAATTTTTCACATAGCATATTTCACATAAAAAAAATATATTACTTTAAAATTTAAATACGTCATCTAATGGGTATGCACTATGTAGGCTATAAATATTTGCCTATTTATCAATGGACTCCAAATACAATAACTTTTCCGTCTTAACTTTACTTGGTATATAGGTATATTAATATAGTTTAAAAGTAAGTGTCCGACAAAACTATTTCTATGTCTAAGTAACGTAGATATACACAATGCATATCACATTCTTGTAAATCTAGAATGTTGTCTTATAATTATATTATACAAAATTTATTATATTTAAAACGTATTTAAAACGCTTTTTATACAGTTTAAATTGTTCCCTTCGATGTTAAAACATCGAATACAGATTTCTAATGAAAGTATTGTAAGTGAAACTGCTTTTGCCCAAATAGAATGCCATTTTTTAATTGATAAAATATTATTCTATACATATTAGTATTTATCTGTTATAAAAATAAATCTATATAAATAATAATACCTTCCCTAATTGAAAAATTCTAATTATTATAGAAATTATTATTAAACAGAACAAAAACAGCATTATATAGCCATAGCACCCTTTTTACATTTATAAATTGAGTCCCACAAACAAAGTCCCACTATAGAAGTTAAAATGAGGTCACGTATTACATCCATTATTCATTCGTGCTTTACAAAACACCAGCGCTTTTATTTCACAATAAATATCGCCCCTTTAACAAGACATATTTTTAAAGCGAACCAATTTGTAAGTTTCGTCGAGTTGTCGTTTTGTGACCTATTAAGTTCGAATATATACATAGGATATGCGTATGTAGTTTCCAGAAATTGGCCGGTGTAAATAAAATTCTTTTAACTTTATTTCGTTTTAGAAATGTGAGATAATTCAGTATTTTTCTATGATTTCATGGTATGCCTTTAACATATTATAATAAATATTTTATTATATTATTCAAATTAAAAATACTATTGACTATTATTTTTTATTTTCCTTTCGACAAGACAATAATTTCCGTAATTTGTAATAAAGTAATAAATTTGAAGGAATTTTGAAACAAAATTCTATTTACCTGAGCGTGTTTTTAGCTGGCGACTGTAGAGCTGGTGCTTGAGGTCGCACGGGGGATGACACTGGTCTTGGTATTTTAGATCCTCGTGCAGTTGCCGGCGATGTTTCACCTATAAGTAAAACATGCTTAAATATAACAAACATAACAACTTTATAATAGGTACATAAAAAAAATTTATAAAACTAAAAACATAGTAGAGTATGTGCATAAATTAAATATCGTGGGACCTTTAAAAAATCTTACAATATATTTATATACATATACCTATAATCAACTATTTTGTTTTTCTTTTGTCTGGTTAGACGAAGTGCTTACAATATATAACTCAAACAAATAGACAGCAAATGGAAAGTGTTTATGACATGATGCTAGAAAATAAAATCGCTTTAGATATATACATATTAACATTATAAAGCCGAAGGGTGGTTGGTTAACTCCCTCATCTGTTAAATTCGCGATTCAAATTGATAGATTATTTTAATATTGCTCAGAGTTAATCATTTCGATGTAAAGAACTGCATCTGTCAAGATTAACGTTTCCTACACAACTCTTAACTATTTCCATACCAAGGCGACAAAGCCAAGTAAATTTTATTAAAATACATATACGAAAAATATTCAATGTAGTATTTTTTTGTAAAAAGCTGCTTTAAAATTACTTTTACAAAATACCATATGTACCATTTTTATATACATAAACATACTGTTAATTTATGTGGCCGAACACTAAGTAGATCAACTAGCCAGTCGTTATTTAACGTTATTTAAAATGGAACAGTGCACACGAGGATATCTGCTACTCGGCTCTTATCACGTTATTCCGAGGATGATAGGGTTTTAATAAAGGACAATTTTTTTTCTCCTGCAGATGCATCCGGCACCATTCACAAATCTCATTAATTGAACTAAATATTTTAATATGTTAAAATTTCTGCACAAAAATATTTTATTACATATGCATATGCTATAGTACAAAAATAAAAGAAAATAAAGACAAAATGCCTTCGGTAGATTATAACCACGTAAGCAATAAAATTTTAGCAATAATATTGCCGTTAAACAGAAAAAGTTCCTGCAGTAATATTTTATTTTACGACTGTCATATTTTACTAGCTATATAATGGCTAGTCTATATGAAAAACAAATTAGAAGTGATAAAATTTTTATAGGTGTAAAATAACTGTAATAGATCCGCACGGAAGTTACCATTTTGCGTGCAACCATATACGTACTGTGTTTCATTGTTTTCGAACTTTATCAGTATGCGTGAAGAGTTAGACATGTTTGAATTCACGTGGGTCATAACTCTATAGGATATTCCTATAGCAGATTATATTCGGATAAACCAAGTCATATGTGAAGAAATATTCCATCGCTACTTTTACTACAGTGCACATTGGAATGTTCCACAAGTCGCTCAATACTATCTTTATCATTTATTTTCGTATCGCATTTGCTGCAGTCTAGATATCATCGATGGTTACAGTTTAAACCACAATTATTATTGTTAGAAAACCAAACCAAATATTTCTTTTGGTATTTAAAATAAAATTCATAACTTTCGTTTACTGGTATTTATATTTTTATAACAATGCCCTTTTATGATTATTCATTTGGCTTTATGAATAAGACTTTCCTCTTTAGTCTGCCATTGAGATATTTTGTATTGATAAATAAAATAATTTTAACCGAACTTATACAAATCTTATTACGTAATAATTACTTGTAGTATATACTTTTTTGGTATATATAACAAGTATTTTAGTATTGCATACGTACCAGAAGGCGTGCCGGGGCTCTCAGCGTTGCTCAGCATCTCCCATTTGAGTTGCAAACGGCGGAACTTTCCCCCGGAATTGTTGCTGTTTCCAGTTTGTCCGCTTGCACTGCTGTTGGCGGAGCTTGGACGCCATTGTTCTTCACCACTTGTATCCAACTGTGTATGTATATTAATCTTATTAGATTAAATATTATAAAACCTAAACTAAATATACTATATTTTCTTGTAAATGTAGACAAAAGTTGCATTTACAATGACAATATAAGTAATGTACCGGGAGTAACATTCATTTTACAAAATTTTCAATGAAATTTTCTTCTACAATTTCTCTAAAGGATATTTCTACAAACAGGATATCAAACATACACAACTAATCTACACGCAAATCAATATATGTTTTCATACTAAACGAAAAATATTAAAAACCCGAAGCTATGGGTAGCCATCTATAATATCTCCTATAATTCTACCTACTTATGTTTCGAAATGATTTGTAATTCTAACTTATAAGTAATTACAACTTTAATTGTACAGTTTCATTTATAAATATTGATTTATTTCTCAGCTGTACAATTTAGAGTAAACTTTGAAACGACATTAAACATATCTTATTATAATTACATAATAAAATATAAACATAAAAATTAATAAATTACATTCGTTTAGCTGTAGTCATGCACGTTATTGACGAGTCAAGAAAACTATACATAAACCGCAAGTAATATGGCAAACCCTATAGCGTGACAACGATAGAGTTTCCTGTTCACTTGTGACTTGAGCTCAGGTTATGAAATATGATAAATATCCGAGCGGGAAAATTATAGGTACTGAAACTAAATACAACACACTGAAAACGTTAACACAATGAAAAAAAAAACACAGTCAAAAATCATAACAAAAATGAAATGCGGACAATCGTTAAACAAACAACAGTGGCAAGCGTGAAGCATATCCGTGAGAGTGAACATATACAGGCTACCAGACAAGCACATGGAAACCCTCCAGTTACCTTCAGTTCGATGCCGGCAGTTTTAATAGGCTTATTATTTTCTAGGCTATCTGTGTAATCGTCACTGTCGTCAAAAACTAATCTGTCAAACGCTTGCATTAATTTCGATCCCAAATGAACTCCCGACCACCTTCTGGTCTCCAGTTCGATTCTACTATTGTTTGGACATATGTCGTAGCCTACGGGAGTCGGGTTCACGCAAGACCTGGGTCTATTTTTGTCGACAGTAGTTCTAACGTTTGCCGAGTCGTTAAGCAAGTCTGGTGTAGATGGTTCCTTGTTTTTGGGTTCTTTGTGTCCTCATTATGACGCTAGTTTGGTAGTCGTCGCTCGACACTGCGCTCGATTGCATGGAGCGAACCAACTTGAGCAGGTTCCTCTGGTTCAGTGTTAATGGCGGGGTGTTAATCGGGGTGGGCTGTTAAATACATCAAATCTTTTAAATCATGCGACCGTCCGTTAGAATGAACGTCCTTCAAATGTATCGATCCGGCAAAGCCTTATTTGCATTTTATGGAAGCTGTGCACGATAAGTCTGTTCGCTGTGGAAGCACATGCAATGAACGATAAAATGCAAATAAAGCAATGTTTGATCGAACTTGCGCTGTTATTGTGATATTGATGCACGAACGACACATTATATACTTACATTTAGCAAAACTTAAAATTATTGAAAAAGTTTATTAACTCACCCGACTTGCGGCTCGCATGTCGCTTTCGATTTTTTTGAAGCTTCGATGCAATTCGCGCATTTCAAACATGAGGTCCAAGGAGAAAGGCAACAATTTGAGCGGTTCAAGACTAGCTAGTAAAGTATCTAGAAGTGCTCTACAACGCGATTCACCAACACATCCCGGCCAAAATGAGAGAATCTTGATCGTAATGTTTGGCTAATATTGATTCTCTCGTACGAACATATGATACCCACGCGTCTACCGATTGAGCGCTAGAATTAAAAGTTTTTGTTGTGTTGCATTATAATATAATATAATTAATACAATGTTTTAAGAATAATATTTTTTAACTCTTTATATTAACTTACTTGAGTAATCCCAAAATGAATGCATTGAATTTAACCAATCCTTCAGTTACGGCATCTTCACTATTTATTCTTAAAACCAACTCATTCAAAGATTTTGTTATCGGACCTAAAAAGATGGATATTTTTAGTATTTATAAAATTTTATTTAACATTAAAATTTTGTAAAAATGCGGAAAGCAAGGACAAAGCAACGGAGTGTCTTAACACTAGTTTCCTATGGTTCCTATAATTCCCTCTGCATACCTTGCCATGTGCAGGATAAAGCGTTAAGGTAAAAAATAAATTAAAAATCATTTTATTAATTAAACAAACCTTGTCTAGCAGTAGCTTCAACCATCTGCCATACAGAATTATTTACGGCACCAAAGGAAGTTTCAATGTTTTCCTTCAAACCGTCCCTAAATACCGCATACAACGCTGGACATAAAGCGTTTAGAGCAATTTTAGCACACGCTGGCGATTGCTTTGAATCTCCTAGAAAAGCTAATTCCGCTTGGTCCGTGGCAGGTGAAAAGTGCTGAATTAACATTTCCACCGCATCCGTTACGTTCGACACTAATGCTGTGAAAATAAGTGATATTAGAGGATGATGTTGTTACATATTAAATTATACTGAAAATAAGTTTACAACAAATATGTCATAACAAAAAAAAACTAAAAGAAAATATATTATTCAAATAATCGTTTCATTTCACAATTGTTAATTACCTCTCTTTTGGGATACATCAATTAAATCATATTTTTGTCGGCCTTCGCTTGTTGGACTTAAAAACTCATCTGGGGTTACCTCTCCTTCCTCACAAATTGGAATTTCAGCCAAATTTTTTCCCTAAAATATAATAAAATGTAATTAAATATATTATAGATGCTGTTTGTTAGCTATTTAAGTATTTATGAATAGCTAATGAGGAAAGCTAAGGAATAAAATGAGACATTCACGTATAAATAAAAAAAATACTCAGACATACAATGAGGGTAACAAAATGTAGCCCAAAATAATAAAAGAGGCGTAACATGAAACAAAATAAAATTAAAATAATACTTACAGGCGCTAAATGGCTCTATGATGCAGATTGAGAGATAAATAATTTTTACCTGATAATGTCTCTGTGCTACCAAAGCAGATATGTTAGGAGAGTTAGGTGGCGTTGAAAGATTAGCTACTTTCAGTTCATCCACTTTTGACTGAGTTTGGTTGTCAATTTTTGTGTCACCTTTTTGTGCGAAGCTTACAGATTTTTTACTGTTACAACTGCTGGTACTGGAATCTGTTGATCTTTGGTTTTCTTCTTGAGAACGTTTCATTTGGAGGAATTTCGTAACTTGACTTCTTACCTTTTGAACTTGATTTTGATCCCATTCATCCATATTTTGGCAGTTGATACCACTCTGTTTGAGGAACTCTTCCAGTTGTTGTAAGTCTGCACTGCTTATTAATGCTCCGGGAGGAGGAAATTCTATATATTCGATTTTCTTCGTTCTTGGCTTAGGAAGTGGTGGTGTGTGAGGTCGATATTTAATTTCGTTTGACGGTCCTGATTCTAAGCTACTTTCCGTACCGACACCTTCATCCTGGTAGAACTCATTATAATCTGCATCCTTTTCAGCAGCGTCTAAAAACTGTTGAGATAGCCTTTTGGCCGCTAAATCGTTATTCTTTCGATAATCAATATTAGTTTGATTTTGAAGGTAGTAGGGTTCTTGAAGAGATCGCCGCTTACTTTTATTTTCCATTGCCGCTGTAGCACACACTATAGGATCTTGCATGAAATCATCCAGCTCAAACATACTGTATCTTTTTGTATTTGCAGTTGATTTTCGAGCTTTATCAACCGATTTACGTAAAATACTCTTTGGCAAGGGGGGTCTAGGAGGTGCTAACTCTCCTTTCACAATCCTATTTTGTTCTGCTATCGATAATGATCTTTTTGGTATCGTAGGGTTAATTCTATGTCCTTCATTGTTCGCACAGCTTGCTTCAGAGCTAGTGGCACTATCATAGCGATATACAAACAAAGGATTAAATGTCCCCGTTGGAGCGGGGCTATTTTGTGCAGATGAATCAGTAAGCATAGTCGAAGAGCCACGATACCCGGAAGACGGCTGTGTTGCAGTGCTAGAACTAGATGAGACGGCTGTAGGATGGCCGGTTATATTATTACAATCACAACTTGTTGGACGATTCCTTGCTTTCGAAGGTGTGTTACAGTATTTGTCACACTTACAAGTCACGTCTTTCTCTTTTATGTGCTGCATTAACTCCGGCACTTCCGACAACAGTTGCCTACACTCTAACGGCAATAAGAAATTCAATGAATCCCAATCTTTGATATGCCCCAAACCTTTCTTCTTCAGCATTTCTACGTCGTTACATGAAAATGGCCTCTTGCCTTTTGACTGCATTCTGTTCCTTTTACTGTCACTCGATTTAGGCGATACATTAACTTTGACAGGATTTAAATATATATTGGGCTTACCATTTAAAAAGCTTATATCTGGTAAAGTATAATTAGGATATAGTACAAAAACTGGCTTTTCACAATCGCCTTCTTTTAATTTTTCGAGAAAAGAAGGTTCAATAACTTTAAATATTTCCCGATCACGTGATATTCCAGAAATTTGCATATTAGACGTTTGCATACTTTTATCCAAAGTATGCGCCTCAAGATGAGTAGATGTGGCCTTATTATCACATGCATCCTTATGCAGCAGTCTGTTCATTTTGGTTATTTGAGTTCCATCTGATTCAGAGCAGCTAGAAATGCTAACACTTGTAGCAGACGATTGTGATGAACAAGACTTTCTGTTGTTCCTATGCTTTGAGGTGCTATTGGATATGTTTAAATTTGTACGTTTTATGTGTGGCTTGTTGACTACGGCATATAGTTGAGTTTCATTATCACTTCTAGATCCCTCTGCTTCTTCTTCTTCAATTAATACTTCATCATAAACTCTATTGAAAGGGTTGGATGATCTAATTTCTTCATATACAACGGAGGATGTGTCCTCAAAGGCTTCAAGTGGTAATTCCACTTGTGGCCTTTCAGAAATTTTTGAATTTCCAAGCTTTTGCTCCCCCATAGATTCACCACTTTCCCCGCCAGAACTGGATGGCCAACATTCAGATCGATCTAACTGATCCATACCTACAATGCCGTCATTACTAATACTTTTTTGTTTCATAAACAATTTAACTAAATTAAACGACTGTTGTTTAGTTTGGCTTTTGTCTGATGATGATTGATTGTCTGTTGACGATGTACTCATTGGCTCAGAATGTTGACTACCATGTGAAGAGCGATTTTGTGAAACATCATATACCTTCATACAAGTAGAGGTACCAATTAGCCTTTGGTTAGCTGAGAAAGAATCGACCTATAAAAGAAAAATCATATTAGTAAGGTAAACAGTACAATAATGAGTGCAATTAGACATATGTTAGCATGTTTGCACATACTTACAGTTGAATTACTTAAGGCTGCAGAGTTAATGGAACTGCTCAACAGTTTTCGCCTGTACAAGTTTGGTAAACTTTGACTTTTTATTACTGAATTGCTCATTTCGGTTGTGTCGGTTTGTTCAGTAGAGTTTTCATTATTATTTCCAGATGGATGTCTAAAATATATAAATTATTAAAGAAGAGTGTTAAAATTTACATTTGTAATATTTTACTTGTTTCGGTTATTAGCATACATACCTCTTTAAAGGTGATTCATTTGTTTGCTTCTTAAGTTTACTCCACGTAGTTAATCCTAAATCGCTTCTAGCCATTGACATTGTTAACTTATTTGTTATTTTCTTACATCTTTCTAATAATTCTAAATTCCTGCGCGTTCGTTCATCACTATCTAACGTTAAAATTATGTCTTCCTTAACTTGTTTGTCTGAAAAACGATTAACACGATGAAGTAGGAGCTTATCGTGAATTACCTAAGCAACATGAATCATTTACTTCAGCTATGCAAACATTTTGTCATTGCATTGATACCACATGCTAGAAAAAATTATCTAAAATAATATATTATGTACCATGTTTTTGATTGACGGCGGGTTCGGCACATTCACTATCCTCAGAGTAAATGGTGAGACTTCCCTCAAAGGCAATGGTGTAATTGTCTTTGTTTGCTTGACACGTTAGAATAAGCTCTTGTTCAGTTGGTAGTTCACAGTCAAGACTGTCTACGCTGAAGTGTACACCATGTGCGCCTTCTTTTACCGGAGAAAATAATAACTCCGATTTGCATATCGACATTGTGTTGATGGAACCGACGGATTCTTCCCCCTGTATTTTGAAAATATATTCTTAAAATACTCTTAAATAGATACTCATTATTCAAAAAATGTAAATATTTCATAAACATTTTCATGTAACTTTGTAATACATTTTACGAGCAGTGCCGAATGCACCAGCCTAAAGTTCCGGGAAGGTTTCGAAATCGAGATCGTTGTAACATAAACATTAAACATACATGTGTATTTTTGGCTATGGTGGCTCTTATCAATAGAATTGAATAATTGTTATTTTTTGTCGCTTTTTACAAAAGAATAGTGATAATATGCAATTAGGTTCTTTAATTAGTATAACTAGTTTTTACGATTATAAAATAATTAAAACATTCTTCATTTCTAAGTCATTTTGTTGGTAATGTCGAAATATATATCGAAATAAACTACTGGTTAGTTTGATTCGCTTTAACAGAGCTGACAAATCAACAGGCGCTCGTTGTGGCGGGGCGTTATCAATTTAATGCTCTTTCCTGCTACAAATGAGGTCATAACTCAAACAAGTATACATAACTATTAAATGAATAATTTTCTTAAAACAACCCCTTATCAAAAAACAAACTATATGGAGGTAATTATAGAAAACTCGTAATCTATTAAATTTGTACATTAAGTATTTGTATTCATTTTAAATAAACAAGACAATTAAGAATAACAATTTGTAATGATTTGGCAATAAAGCTTCGTGCATTTGGGAACACAAATGAATGTTCGACTAGTAGGAAGTGTGATTGGAGTTATTTCTGTACCTCTCAACCTTTGAGATTTGATCAAGGCGGTAGGTAGATTTGGCGGTGTTGTTGAACACAGGTGGACGTTAAAAATATAAATACGCGTAGGTGAATATGAAATGCGAAAAATTATTCTATTGTTCAGTCGCTTTACTTACTGAATAATACCCATTTCGGGAATCCCAGTCGTACTCGGTCACACCCATTCTTAATTTCAAATATTATTGTCTCGTCACTAATAAACGTCTGTTTTGGAACACCAAATCATATGCCGCTAAGTGGGTCCAATATTTTTAAAAAGCTATACACAAATTGTCAACAATGCACTTTTATCACTATCTCACACACACACAATCATTTATTAAGTCTTGTAATATACTCGATTTGACCTTATAAATAATATCGCATGTAATTGACTTCATTGCAAATACGGCAGAGCTCAGCACTCCCGAAAGTACAGGGCGCTACTGGAGCAACGGGGATATTAATTTTAATATTAGCCACTGCAAGCGCTTCTCAAACTATATCGCAACTACATATGTTTGCTCAAGCAATCAACGCCTCTAACGCGCACGAGTTTCAAACAAAGACTGATATTAATGTGCAGTCGTGAACACCGAACAGATAATTCGGGATATCTGTACGTTGCCAAAAATTAGCATTATAATAGTAATTGGCTTATTAGAATCTAATAACTCGCTTAAATTTTAACGTGTTCAAGGCTACCGTATATTAGTGATCCTTTGTAAAAATTTAACAATTATATTATGTAAATGTAACTTTGACAATATGTGGAGTAGATTGACTTCATTGGCAACCCACACATGGTCCCCGTATGTCTATAGTCTCCACACTATACAGAGGGGATATAAATATAGCACACTCAAACATATACAACGTGAAGATCACTGTATGGGCTAGGGAATAAAGTATGTAGTTAAAATGATTGACGCAATTCGGTGTGAACGATTCACGCACACATTAAGAATGGTCTTATTTTATCTTTACTACTCGTACATCCCGTGGGAGCGACGTACTATGGGCACTGTATAGGAAGTCTAGTGAATGCCAACAAGTACTCTGGACTTTCTATATAAATAATATATTTCTAGAACATATTATGATTCCTCGTATGATTACAGATAACAAGTTTTAGTTATGGCGGCGGGAACATTTGCTCAATTACTAAGTTGATGATATCATGGTGTGCTTTCACAGAAACTGTTTAATGTAATTTAATATGTTATATATATCAAAAACTATAATTTCAACATTTTCTTATGATTTCTTTCGTTGATTTATCAATCGACAAATATATAAAAATATAAATTATTCCGATTAAATATTTTACATAATTCTTTTCAAAATTTAATGTTTTGGTATAAACTAATTTTTTTTTTTTTTTTTTTTTTATAGCTTCACGCCTTTATCCCGAACATGGCAGGGTAGGCAGAGGGAACTGCAGGAACCATACGAACCTAGTGTTAAAACACTCCGTTACTTAGTCCCTGCTTACTCTGTCCCCGCTTTCCGCCGTTTTCGAGGCATTGCGTGTTGAGTGGCGGAACTCAACGCCGCGCTTTGCCTTAGATGCCAGAGCGAAGAAAATGGAAATAGAAAAATCCATCCTCCCCGACTGGGAATCGAACCCAGTAACCGTCGCGTTACAGGCAGACGTTACGCCTCTGCGCCACGACGGTCCTCTAATCACTAAACTAATCAAACATTTTAAAATTTATACATAATACATTTACTATTATTACGTAATTGAACCCACGAAAATGTTGTGCGTAGTAGCGACGTCTATCGTGTATTACGTGTAAAAAGGTGTAAATTTTGCCAAAAGCTGGCGATAGATGGCATTACTAGCGTTCGGTAACGGTCAAATGGACAAATGATTTTAATTATAGTTAACAATGAAGTGATTACGCTCAGTGCGATATGACTATGGTAGCGTTTCATGAAGCAAAGGGTGACAAGTATGAGACATTCAAGTGCAAAGCGTCGCGAACCTGCAAACTACTTCCAGCACTGATTGAACTGTCGAACCGAAATTTTTCCATTAGAGAGCTTGTAATGCTTGCGAACATCTCGCCTTGGGGATTACTCTGCAATACACCGTTATATGAAACCATAGTCACCAAGACATTAGTACATAACTGAAAAATAAATCATGTTAAAAGAGGAAAGGTTTATAGGATCTTGAATAATTAAATTATAAGTATACAATAAAATAAAACAAATAAAAATAAATACTTATAGCAAGTAACTGATCCCTTCTCCAGCTAAAATAAAAACAAGTTAAGATTTCATAAAATAAAAAGAAGGCAGGTTAAACCTATCTAACATAGCTGTAGACATTTGATTTGCAAGAATGTGCCTGGAGCACGACGCGACGGTTAACCGCATCGCTGCTTTACTTGTGCAGCTTGCAACAATGTCAGTAATTTGACGCCAATCAATTGCAGTTAACAATAACCTACATTATTAAGAGCACGCAAATTTATAATATATAAATACTCATAAAAACCATTATTTTATTGATTTCATTATTTTTTGGCGGTATATTTCATATATCCGTTTCGATTTCCTTAAAATCCTAAATATCGTAGCATAAGCGCTGACCACACAATTTTGTATCTTCATATTTTGTACACCTCAAGCTTGCTTCTTAGTTTACTACGAACCAGAATAGTGGTAGTAACATTTTATTTCTTTAATTTTTTTCCTTGTATAGAACGTCACGCGAACATTAGTAAAATAACATATATAATTTTTAAAAACATACGATATTCATATGTTTTTTAAAAACATATGAATATCGTATAACTTCTTTTTTAAGTCTTTTTGTTTTTATTGTTCTATATTTTTTTGCAAAATATAAGTACTAGGAAACGTTTTTAGTCGTTAATGTTTATGGCGCAAAAACAGCAAAACTTAACGAAGAGCTTATTGTTAAATATAAATTTATAAAAGATTGTAATTTTAAAAGATAAATTTTTTGCCATTATTTTTTATTTCAACTCGAGAATATTATCATTTATAATAGCATTTTTTATTATTTTTAATTTATATTGAATTATTATTATTTTTTGTGTTTTATTTAAGAGGATCTTGAATATACTAAATATCAGAGTAGCATCTAGCATCCATATCAAATTAAAATCTTTAAATTACTTTGAAATTTAGTATCTAGGCTTGATAATCGCTTTCGCCACAGAGAGGTATATAATTAGGCAGATGTTGAACGACACAACTTAAATTCAATTTAGTCATCTCATACAGTTTGGATATTTCTTTTATTTTATGTTATATAGTATAGCTAATAACCCTGCTTGCATATTTTTAAACATTTGTTTTGCTAAAACCATAAAATTAGGATTACCCCCTTTTCAAAATTTAATTTCATCTTAAATAACGATTGGATTGAAGCGTCTGATTACAATTGTGAGTTCCGTTCTCATCTAAAACGGACTCTGCTTGCAATGTTTCGAAAATCAGATAAACAGCAGGCAACGGAATCTTACTCTACCTGTCCGATAATAAAGTGAAGAATCAAAAAATATTATTACGGCATCATATGACTTTATTGTATTATTATTTCCATCATATGTTTTACAAATATCTTTAGTTTATTATTATACTCTTTAAAAATATGTAAAAGAATCGTGATCGGTTGAATTGTTTACACCTGAGGAGATAATAAGCAATCTTAATTTTCTTATTCTATAATGTCGCAATCGTGTTGATTTAAAAACTAAACTAGGGAGTTTGTTTTTGTGGAAACAAAAACTTCGAACAGAGTGTGTCATGGAAGTTTTTTCATAACACAAACCCTAAAAAAACAACTTTAATTATGCAATTTTCCTAAAATCATCGAAAATAACTACTAATTACAAACGTGTTGCATAACAGTTTAGCTTTTGTGATAACTTACTTGTTTTTAAGCCTTACGTGAGTCGTGACCGTGAGCACTGTCCGTAAAACTTGGTCGTGGTTTACAGAATAAAATAATAAAATTTAAACCGAATGTGAGTTGGTTATGATTTTGTTAGTACAACTGCGTACATTACTTAAGAGTATATATTAAATAAAATTCGTTACTATGATTTATTAGCATACTAAGCAACCAAAGGTAGGTGATATTTAATAATAATTTGCATAAATTACAAAGATACTTCTAAAAATTAAACATTATTTTCATCATATTATAGTCATAAATATTACCGAAACATAATAACTTTATTTTTATATTAGACTTATATTAAGACATCTTTTTATGGTTCGCAAGGTTATAACATCTTCAAAATGCACTTTCGAAATCAATTATATAATTTTAAATAATGCATAAGTACACAACGTCATTTTATATGAATTTATTTAATAACGTTGTCTGGCACGGTTACCTTCATCAGTAAATGTTACCTTATATGGCTTCGCTTGGTCCAATATTGAAGTTAATTTATTTAACGTTTGCAGTCGACATTTGATACGATCTTTCGTCCTTACAAAACACCCGTACCTTCTGATAAGACTCTGTGTAGTAATTTATATTTATTTATACATCTTTATTTTAAGCGCGATCTTTAATGTTAAATGTGTGAAGGAATTAATAAATATTATATTAAACTAAAAACTAAAGCAATTGAGAAAATTCTTTTTTAAGATTTCTTGCAATCTTGTATCTTACTTCAGACGATACATGTAAATATTTTTTTATATATAATATTATCATATTTCCATGTTGTATTTACGGCCGTCCTAAATAAATAAAAACCAGATTAGCAATATATAGGTACATTTAAGTTCAGTTCACTTATTATTATATCCCTTGTAGACAGGATCTGAGTCGTAATAACTACATATTATAACAAAATATTTATATTGTTTACGTCACAGTTACTCATATTTTTATACATGCAGTTATATTTTAACGAGTTCAATTATATAGATGATAGATATACAGCTGTAGATATACACTTTACTATTTATGACGTTTGCGTTAGCTTAAAATTGAAATAAAAATAAAACTATGAAAAGTCTAATAATTCTGCATATTAAATGACGGAATAGTATATTATTCAAAGAAACAATGACTGAAGCAAATTATAAAGCCAAAATGTCATAATGAGAAAGTGTGTACTTTTATAATATACTAAACCTATAAGAAATTCTCAGCATTCTTTGGAGTAAAATTAAAGCTACTTTTTGTTTTATAAAGTTAAATGTGTAATAAAAAACATTTATTGTTCTTATCAAATGCTCGGCACGGAGGTTACGTGATTTTCTTTTAAACAACCTTTAGACACTGCCATATCGTTTAGTTTTGTAAGAACATATCTATAATGTAACATATTATAAATTTATATACAGTCTTATAAGTATATTATAATATATTTTACTTATTTTAACACAAATCATAGAATTTTAATGACATTGTATTTTATTTTTTGATACATATAATAATATGCATAGTATATAATAATATGCTACGTTTAGTATTAGAATTATGTAGTCTGTATTAGTATTATATACCTATTACACGAATAGAAATTGCAGATTTTACACGTTTTATTGCTCATTTAGACAATCGTCCCGATTTGACAGATTGCTTTTAGTTCAATAATCACGTATTTGCTGTTAGATGGTTCGTCACTCGTTAGTGTGCATTTCTTTTACGCGAAAACAAAGCACCGTATTGACCTAATTTTTTTCCACACAAACGATTTATACGGTAAGTGACAAAGGCAACTTTTTACTATGTAAAATTTTGCAGTTTACATTGAAATAGTATGGTATAAAGTTAGATATATTAGTGTTTTAACATCAATCAATATCTTCTATTGATATTCACTATATCAATAACTAGAGAAATAAATAGTTATAAAGAGCACTTTATCAATATTAAAACAAACATCTCATGCTTAAAAATAATTAATAAAATTACAAATTCTCATTGTTAAGCAATTTACAATTAAACCTAGCACAAAAAGCTAAATAAAATAAATTGTACACCATTACGCTATTTCATGTGACTTGAAGGATTATAATCTACTCGTAATTAGTAGCCCAACGGTACATTTTTTAAACCAGTTTGTCTCTTGAACATTGCAAATAAACCAGTTGTAAGTACTTATTTTATATATTTCCAGAGAGAATTATTTTCTGTACCGTTGAATATTTATGCTGATTATTCATTTTTTGTTTCATTAACATCAAAATAAATAAAACGATAATATCTAAGAACCACGTACTTCTATGTGTTTTTTTATAAAAAAAAAGACTTATATAATTATATACTATTGTATTAAAAAGCGGAAACACTTGAGTATTCAAATGGAATTACTCCGTCTATGTGAATACTATAGATTTTATCTATTTTAAATTCAAGTATTACTGCAAACACCATAGTGGCGGCCTCAATATACTGTTAACGAAACAGATCACGTTTTTATTACAATTTAATAGTATTTAACAGGCGTATGGACATATATATTTAACTCAATTTCCTTTATTTGGCTCATTTAACGATTACCTACGAATAACTAACCAAGACCTTGCTATCAAAAAGTTAAATTTATGCCATGCTTAAAATGTTTAGTTTTGAATTAAGTAACACCACATGTTAACTAACAAGTGTAAACATTTTAAAATGGTTAAATAGTTAATGTATAGTCGTTACGTAAAGATTGCATATGGAGAAGCGAAGTGAAAATGTGAAAACATTGGTATGTTGTATGGCACCTGCGTGCCCTATAGTTATAGCATGCGTTGAGTTTCCTCAGCTCACCTTATACGTCCTCACCTCACTAATTATCGCAATCGCAATGTTGCTTAGTTCATTGGATTTTAAGAAATAAATTTATAGAAAACAGGATGTACAGTGATGAAATATTAAAATACTCAATTTTACGCTACATTAAGCTAACTGAGCAAGATTGAATGTGTCGAAATACTATCATAGTTGCAACTTGCAAATTGTTTTATTCAAATGTACTCACGTCATGGGTTATATCATCAATAACAGCGTCGTGGGGCAAGTCGGCGGTCAACAAGAGAGCGTGAATGTCTTCCGTCTTGAAGCTCTCCATGTCAGCTTCGGCGAGGTTTGCGTCGAGATCTCGAGCGAGGTCTTTGTAGCGAGATGTGAATTCGAAACGAGAAGTGAGGTCGCTTATGCCCTTATACGAGGCGGATACGGACGACAACACTGAGATGTGGTGGCACGAGCTGTCCCGAAACATCGGACTGGAAAAGACAACATATCCATTTTAGTTCAGGGGAATTACTTAAAAAAGACTATTTTGGCGATCTCTTTGACTGTAGTACAAATATAATAAAACATTAAAGTACTAAATTTCGTGCGGCCCTTTATAAATATTCAGCAAATATATCGTGTTGACCTTTAAGCTTATTAGAATTTCGCCTAAATATAAAGAAAAGGCCAGAACGCCTCATAATTAGTCTACCTAACTTAGGGTGTTTTGTACTTGGCCTTTACGATAGAGGTTAAGATGAAAACGATAAAAAATATATAATTCTGATTTATTATCAATATGTAATAATGAAATTTATGTTACATTTTCATTAAGATTAAATTATATTCTGCTAATTGCTATAGATTGTTATAAACATTTTATTTATTTTTAAAATAGTAATATACCTAATCTTATTTTTTTTCATATTAAAAAATTGACTTTTTATTTATCATCTCTCGGTATTATTTGCATACAGTAGAGTAGAAATTAAGTAATGACACAAATTATTGACATGTTAACGGAAATCATACAGAATTTTGGTTTTACCATGACCTGGAGAGTAAAAATATTTTTCTAAAAGAATTCTAAAATATAAAAGCATCGTGTGAACCTTGTGAAACTATCCAACAACGCCACGATAGTATCATCCATATTAATATTTTTACTATGTTATATAACCTTAAATAATATGTTAATTTAACAGTTATTATAATAAATAAAATATGTAAATATATAAATAAATAATAACTCACTTATAGTCGAGTAGCCACAAGTATCCAGAGTTATCGCAATGTGCGTCGAGATCATCGTGCGTAGAGTGTTGGCTGCCGGCGAGGCTGGTGTTACTGTTGCAGTCCTCGTCGACGCCGGGGCTGGCCGCCTTCAGCCCCAGCCGTGGCGGTGGCCCTGGAACACAGAAACCCCAAAATTAATTGATATAAAAACGCAAAATAAATTCCAATTCATTGTACTTTAACCTTAAAATATAAAGAATAATGTATATAACTAAACATATAAATGTACTTTTGTGTATTGAGCAAATATCGTAGCTGTCCAATATATAACAAAATTAAGGATTACATTCAATAATATTATAGAATTAGTTAAAAAAAATATGTATAGTTAAAATATTACAGTTAATATATAATAACGTTTTCCTTGGCGTGATTTTAACATCAATTAATCAATTATTAATAAGAATTGTATAGGGATATCATTTATTATGTAAATATGGTTATAGGGATTGGTATGCCATGTGACAGATGGCTTAGCTTCGTTCAGTATAGTATAAACGGAGGGGAGACGTTCAAAATGTTCAATGCGGTGTCGGGGAGATCGTATTTTGAGATTTTAACTTTATGAGTTTAAATAATTGTATCATAATATAGGAATATAAATGTTTATTTCTCTAAAATAATTGTATTTTGAATTATCGGCGAATTACATATTAGGAAGATATACGATATCATCTACGAATATACTAATAAAAGTTGAAATAAAAAAATATAAATATATAACTTATAACATATAACTTTATGTTTTTCTCCCCTACATTATACAATTATTACATTTTAATTACCTTATAAATATGTTTATTGTACGCTATACAGCTTTAAACTAGATATTAAACACATTTATTTTTTGCTAGCTTTAAAACGGTGAATGACTTCACTTGTAAAAGTAATAAAGCTTAGTTTATTGGACAGACATAATGATAAAATTCTCATAATATAAATACGTTTAAATAGGTAGGATACCTAATACGTAGGAGTCTCGCCCCATACAAAGCTGGGCGTGGGTGAGCAAGCTGGACGGGATGCCTTTTAGGGAATGTTGATGTTCATCCCGACAACAAGGAAAACAGTGTGTTGGCTAAGTTGTCAAATTCTATGGTACTTATGCTGTATTGTATTATATTTGTAGATATGGGATATTTGATATTGTGAATGATCTGACTTAACGCATTATCAACTATATATAATCAGTCAGATTAACTTTTGACTGGTGACATTTAACACCTGTGCTAATATGTATAATATATATATACGTGTGTATAAGAAATTTAATACTAAACTCATTATATTCAATTACTTTTCGTTTGGGGTCAATATTCGTCACACAATGTAAGGTGAACAGACACTGAACTCCCTCACAGAGGCCAGTTAGGAAACTTTCTGACGTAAGTGTGACTCAGTTATAAATAATGATACACAGTAAGTACATTACCAATGCTACTAGACGCTCTACCATTGTTTAAGATATCACACTAAAATAAATAATATACCAACACTATTATAATATTTATAAGTTTTTATATGCCACATTATAAAATGTTAATCAATTATATATAAAGTGGTTCAACATAAACAAGTATAGCTTATAGTATAAAAGGCGATCTTATTGCTTTGTAGCCATCTATCCTGATAATCTCTAGGGAGAAAGGAAACAATTAAAATTATTAAGAAATACCGATATTCTCAGCAACTATAATAGATTACTACTAAATTGTATCGTCAACTTAGTCATCAAAATCATTTTTACCAGTAGGCGTTTTTATGTATACGCTTAGATATAAAAACCTACACGAAAACCTTAAACAAGTAGTGCAAGGTCAATGCACAATATTACTTTTTCTGCTTTAATCCAATTTCATTAAATTTCCTACTTTAATACAAGTCATCTTAACATAAATGCATTGTATAATAGAAAAGGCATCGTTCTATGCAAATAGATGACCTTTGTATTATGCAGATCATCCTTCTATTGTTAGGTTAGTTAAGGTCTTTTCTGTGTTGTTAAATATGCAAGTAAGGTACGTCGATTATAATTAGCTTTTAAAAATCATATTCTTCTTTCTTTTCACTCTTACACACATTTTTTTCTCTAATGAAAAGTTACAATATATTGACTCATGGTATTATAAATAAAAAATATCAAAACGTATATTGTCTTTAATCTCATGTTCAGCTTGAGTAGCTGAAACACTAAGTCTTATAAATGACAATGACGAACAGTCCAGCTCTGCATTCCGCTGCAGGCGGCAGACGCCGTGCAGTGGGCGGACGCACTGCATTAGTCCATTTCTTCAATTTATGCACCCGAGAGACAAGGCGTGCGCGTTGCACGTTTATAGCAGCTGTATTTTGTCCTTTAATAGTAGATGCTATAAAGAAATAAATCTTTCGTGCTCCTAGATCCTTGTACAGATATCCTTATTCTTCTTATGCCTCATGCCCAGTTCCACCAACCTACGAGTTTAAAGTTTAGGTTGATATTGTCATGTTGAATAATATATATCTGGATTATGTTGCCAGCAACAGCTTATAATCATCATTAACGTGTAGACAAGTCAAACATATACATAGCAAAACTAAGTTATTGCTGACAATATATTAAGAAGGTCCTCATAGTTTTTCTTAATAGATTAGATTTTAGTTATTTCACTCACCTTTTATACACGTTATTATATAGTAATTAAATAAATAAATTATTAAGTCATAATTATACATTATTTTTGTCTCTGGTTTGTCACATACAAAGCCAAGTCAACTTCTTCTATATTTTGTTAATTTAACTTTCTTACTACATTACGTAGAGTTCGTATTTTTGTGTTCAATTTAAAGTAAATGTATATGTTTAACCGTGGTTGTATATTGTCCAATATATTTTTTATCAATATATTTTCAGTATCAGCTGCTGTATTTTACTTAAGACGACGATTATGAGAAGCATCGACATCGTAAGACCAATCAGCAGTTCATCTTTGTAGTGTTATAAATAATACTTTTTAACTTGTTTAAATAGATGATGATTATGACTTTGTAAAATGATTTTTTTATATGTCTGTACACTTTGTGTTAAAATAAAAGTTACATATATTTTAATTTAAACACAGGAACTTTTTATTAATATTAACTACATCTTTTAACGTTTCATTTTAAACGAATTTCGAAGAGGGAATTGAAATAATGAAGTTCAATTACAAAGTGATTATTGAAATTTCAATTGTTTTTACGGTTGAATGTGCATTGCTGTTATTTTGTCCAATGGGCAGTGGTGCAATCACTGTCATTAATTTGACCATGGGTACCGGAAACGAAGGTTACTTACTGAAAATTTTGTTTTATGTTAAATTAACGATAAAACTACAGTACATTTTAAATGAAATAACAACAATAAAAAATTCTTACCAGGCGGGCAATTGCGTCCATTAAGCAATTAAAGATATTGCAATGATCTTAAGACATGGCGCGATATTCCTAAGCAGGTACTTTTGAGACTATGTATATTTCTGCATTTACACGTCACTTTTAATTTTTTTTGTCATCTATTTTAGTATAAAATAATATGGACAACAGAAGATGGCTTAGAAACGGCTTAACAGCTCGTAGAGGAATCGTGACTTATACGTTTATTTTATGGATACAAGTGTATATTATAAATGGCACAAAAAAGAAGGTCAGGCTTTGAACTATGTTGTTACCTATATTATATGGTAAGCGTCTGTTTTTTCATCTTATAAAATCACTGGGTAACACAAATTTCAAATATTAAAAACAATATTTAAAAGTAATCATATCAAAAAATTACTTACTATTAATCTTAAAAAAATTCTTCCATGCTAATGCAGTCTATTTCCACACAAAATAATTTACTTGTTCTATCCGTCCGTTCTCATTAGTGGCACAGTGAACTAACTAGTCACATGCCATGTGGGATTAATGTTGAAGGGAACCAGCATATGTAGTTTGATTATATTTTACTTTTTTACTTTCAAAGCCGCACTAAGTCGTGAGTATTGAAACAAGTTTAAAACCGTCTTGGTAGCCTTTAACCTCATTCTTTATACGAGGCCTCTTCCATACTACTCAAGAGAAAACAGTATTCAATGCAGTTACAGTGTTCTGAGAAACAAAATATATAAAGCTTAAAGCAACAAGATTATGCGTATGTAGACGGACTACCGAGAAAATATAAGCGCCGATCGGTAGTTGTAATGGGATTATGTGAATGCTGATGACTCATTTGATTTGTATAAACTAAGTGCCATTGCCCGATAGAATCATAGAGATGTGTGATGCATAACTTACAATAAACTTATTCATCTACATATAGTCGTCTTTAAGATTACAATTAATTAAATTAATATTGACCATAAAATAACATTTAAACATAATATTTAAATTATATCTCTCTCTTAGATAATCACAAGAACATCTGGAACACTAATCTGACCTTTAAATATTCATTGATATTTGGTACATTAGAATACCATTTGTTTACAGAATATAAAAATTTTATAACTTAGGTGAGCTAATACGTAAGAGTAATTATAGGAAATCCGTTTTATACACTTTCACTAGGCTAAAACATTTTTTTATAACTATTGCTTGGTATATTTGCTTAACATGAAATACAACCGAAATAACCAAATAGAAAGCTGTGAAATTTGCAAGCATCCAATGCCGATATTTTCGACATTGTGAATGAGTCATAAGAAAAACGAACCGTTAAACCATGGCTGTGACAGTAAAAGAGGAGTTGTAAGGCGCCAGTTAATTTTACCGCAAAGTCAAAGAGGACACAAAACGAAAGACTATTACCATATAAATAGTACTTTTGAAGCGAGCTGTATGACCAATTCTCTAATTTTATAACCCTCCTAATCGGACGAGCATGGGTGTACAATAACAAATATGGTTCTCAAACAACATCTATTTAAATTTATATACGTACAGTTTTAGTTTTCTGTGAATGATACGTTTAATATTACTGATTACCATATAATACTATGGTGGATTATATATTATTCAAAGTCATCACAAAAAATGCTCAGCTAACTAATGTTCATCGGCTTAGATGACTACAGACACTGACACAAAAAAGCTTTGAAAAAGACCTTGAAACGTATATCGACAAGTTATTGGTACAGTGAGAAATTTCAAAATTGACATTAGATATATTATAGGTACAATTAAGATGTAAGCAAAATCAAAATGGTATCAAAATACATTTTATTACATGTTATTACATTTTTACTTAATTATTATTTATTGAATGTAAAGTGGTTGTGATAAAAAGCGACATTTAAATGTGCAAATGTTTAGAAAATATTGAATCACTTTATCACGTACGTAATGTACGTGTTTATAAAGAACCACTCAATGCATTGATTCATGTAAAGTACAACTATAACTATTTAAACAATACAGAATTTCTACCGTTCTGTATAATGTAAACTTCATGGCAAGACAATTCATGCAATGATATGACTGTTTCTGTTGGCGATGATTCAAATGTCCAAGTGACAACTTCCTTTTGAATCGTGCACACGATACTAGACAGGTTTCCATATTAGATAGACTGCTATTTCAAATGGGTATTTAAGTAATATTTATTTTATGCAAATCTGCATTTAATAAAATATCTCTTCTTTTTTAACTTTAGGTTCTGCAAAGTAAGCAGAGGAAGTCAAGTGTCGAGAGATCTCCATCCCAGCTTTCTATATTGTTTTTGGAATGTTATTCCATTTTTGAAATGAAAATAATAAGTTCTCAAACCAATGTCATGTATACAGTCAGGCGACGTGACGGTGTCGGATGTCTCTCCTTTTTGTAAAATAATACAAAATTATACTTTGTACAGAGATAATGATAAACACAGCTGTGTCTTTGTATAGAGGTAATGATAACTCAACAGAGCTGATTGGTCAACTAAAAATTTTAACAAAATGAACAAATTCAATCATGATTATTTAAACGAACGACAGTGAAAATATAATGGACATATAATTGTATACGTTAAATAATATAATAATTTATGGATTTTAATAAATTTATCAATTATAATGTCCCTTCCATATAAAAAGGAATCTATGTAAGTTGGTCTGATCGTTACAAACGATACTCACATATAGTATTTCAACTCACAAATTGACAGTCAGACCATTAAGATAGAAAGAATTAATGATATTACTCCGTAGTTGGTACGATAGCATTGCAACATTGCAGTTTCTGAAGTGCGCCTATTATGTGTCAGAAACTGTTACGGTTAAAGTAGCCATAGAATAAGCACACGTACTAAACTGGATAGATTTTAGATTAATCTATGTTATGTAATTTTATATAGAATAAATAAATAACAAACAAATAACTGCTTTTTCTACTTGAACTTTAACCACTTTCAATAATTGTATCGGCTAGTAAGCTCAACAAGTATTTAAACTGTGCAGAGTAGTATACATTTATACTTCTCTGTAGAGTTAAATGTTTGATTCGGATTCACGAATATGATATTCTGTGAGGCCAATCATCGTGCGCACTAGCGTTAAATTACTAAATACATAACATTTTAGAAAAATGTTGTTGATATTTCGATAGTAAGTAAATAATATAAGGTATGAATATTTTTTATAAGCACCAATTCTAGTGGTAGGTATCATATCTATTCAAACATTAAACCGAGTGTACTGTTAAGTTTATAGCTCCATTTCGAAGAGGAAGTACTCAGCAATCGAGATACGTAATTTGTTCATATTGATCAGTGAGTAAGCGCAGCTCGATATATAAATACCCTTCTATAAAAGACGAGGACAAAATTAATTGAAAAAAAATTTGAATATGTAATTTATATAAAAATAAAAAAATCTCTTAATGTTTTAACATTAAATATTTACCAGAATATTTTAATAAAAAAATATCAAAGCTTTTAAATTCTTTTGGTTTAAAATATTCTTTACGCATTTACAGCTTTTTTGGCATTAATAAACAACCTTTTTAAAAGGATTCATCCGTAATCCATAAACGGAAGTAGGAAATTTGTGGGTGTTCATACGGGGGTGAACTCCCGGTAGTCCACCCCGATCTGATTAGACAAATGCTGACGTTGAATATATCTACCTCAAACACAATTTACTTAACAAACGAGATCTCTTAAGATTTAATTATTGTTAATGGACAGATTTGAATATTCAATATGCAGTTCAGAGTTGCTTAAGGAAATCGAGTCATTAACTGTTTACGCAATTAGTTGCACGGACTAACGAATGTCTTGTAGCCCCGCCTCGTTTAGAATACAAAGCCTATTTGGATTGGTTTCATTATGCGTACGACTCGAATGCATTAAGCATGAAACTTAAAGGTATACTAACAATTTTCTTAGAACAGAGATAAATAGAAGTATCATAAAAGATTAAATACATTAATTTTAAATGAATAATAACATAATGAATATTTTATATATTCATTATGACATTTAATCGCCAGAAAACGCAAAACCATCACAAAATAGTAAGACATGGAACTAAAATCTAAAAAAATAATTAACATTCAAGTAAGTTAACATTAAAAATTGTGCCTGGATTATAATTAACAAGATAATAACATAAAATTTTTTCGTCATCCAATAACAAAACCAAGTAAAATTAAAGTGTAAGAACACAGCAGTGTTTTCTTTGTCATCACATCCAATGTGTGGTCTTAAATTACAATTCCATTGTCTCGTTCTTAAACATTTTTTAATAGCTTTTAAATGAAGGAAGTTCATCTTGTCACCATCACCAATGGAACAAATACATACTATTATATAATATACATAATATTTACTTTCAACAGGTGATAGTAGTGTTACGCTATAAATTTTTACTTTCTTTATATAAGCTTGATTTTATATGTAATTTAATTTGAATAATTAATATTATATATTATGCAATATACATCAATGTGTAGCCGAAGTCGTTAAATTACATTTAAATTAAGCACACCTGCGAAAAAGAACAACAAATATAATATCTATACGTGATAATGATCTTACTACGTTAACAAAGGAACAACTTGTATTATAATTTCATATAACCAAGTCCAACAACAATACAGAGCGTTAGTCGCTGCCCTTGACTCGGGACTTCGCGGCTTGGCGCCATAGTCCGCCCTATCGACTGAGCACCGCTTGCTGTTATATTTAGTACTGCGTCAACATTGCCCGACGCTTTGCAAATCTCTATATTCTATAACAAGACGATTAAGATTGATTAAGATCATATTATAGTCATATATCTATTTCAATGCTTCCCCTACAAGTATTTATGTCAATTTTTACCTGACATTTCTTTATAATAAATTATTTTAGTATATATAATCATTTACTGTAAATTTATTCAATATATATTTGTACAAATAATATGTAAAAATCAGTGCCGCTAGAACTCATTAATTTGAATATGTCAAAGTAGTTTTATGCATTGATATACTGAATGGAAATATAGGTACATCGATAGAAAACAAAAAATGCCGTAACGAGCGTGTCACGATTAAAAATTCAATTTGGGACACAAGCACATAGAGTGGCACGCTTTTTCTAACAATATGCAATTTACTTCCATATGTATTAATTATTTAATACTACTGAAAAAATTGTATAAGTAATTTTGCGAAGGCTCAGGTTTTATAGTTTACACTAACATATAATGACAATATCTGAGTTCTACTGTAGAATAAAATAGAAAAATGCTTGTGGTAATGTCACTGTCTAAAATAATGGACACCATTTATCGCAATTAGTGGCTATAATGTTTGTGAAAATTGTATAGTTAACCTTGCTTGAAGATTTGCTAAGCGTGTCAAACTCAAGTCTTATATTTATATAAGACGTAATTATAAATAATACGTCAAGAGAGCTTCTCTTTTTATAATTACGTGTTAAATATAAATTGTTTATGAGATTTTTAATTCTATGAGATCTTGATGACAGTAATAAAAAAAATAATTTTTAATTATTCTTAGACTAAGATGATAGCCAAATTAAATATGTAAATGAAATAATAAACAAACTACATACCTATATATAAGACTTGAATAGCTTTTGTCTATTCTTACCTTTTTTCTTCAAAATAGCTTAATATATTACACAAGTGTTAAATTCTTTTATTCCTGTATGTGGGCTAATGACAGTGACAGTATGTGGCTATGTGTCTATTTACATTTGTATTGTAATTCTAGCCTGTAATTCTATAATAGTTATAATTATTTCACCGAGCAAAGACCCGTATACGTATATGTTAGGGTAACCGTTGATTGGCTATAAATAGAGCGGGCGAGCATGGACAATGGAATCCATGGACGAGACACGTTCCATATGGATGAACCAGGAAAGGGCACATATGATTGCCTTTTGAATGTTTACTTCCAATAAAGTAAACGAGAATACGAGGAAAATTAATGTATCCCATAAGTAAAAACTAATATACAATTGTATGTCGATTTAGACGCTTTTTGTTTATAAATAGCGAGACTCGGACAAAGGAATTTTTGAACCAGACAATATGCGTTTAAGAAATATAATTTCAAATATGTCAGTAAAAAAATATAAAATGTTAAAACTATCACGTAGAAAATAGTTGCATAAAGAATGTTAGTTACATAATAACACATACCATAACGCAATATGACATTAAAAATATATATTTAATAAGTACAGACAAATACGATAAATTTATATGAGTTACAAATTATTATAATACCCTAAGAATACTAAAAATATAAAAATCCTAAACTATAAATAACTATATGTTAGGTAACTAAAGTTAAATTAAGTAAGCACGAGAATCATCTAGCCCACTTTCTTATTCACATTAATATATTCAACAAAAACTGTTCGAGCAACATCTATTGGTTATTAATGTTTATTCGATAAGCACTCTTGCCTCTTTGCGAATTGATTATAATTTATGTTAAAAAAACGAAATATGTTGATTCTATCGAGAACATTAGATTGAATATGGACTTAATATTTTATTGCAAATATAAAATTTATATATTGCTAAAAATCAGCATGTACGACAATATTTTAAGTGCATTGTATAATTATTACTTATCTTATCTGTTAAAAAGCGACAATGGGGAGTGAAAGACCAATATCTAGTATATTCAAGAATAGATAATGCGTCCTAGATCAACAAAGGAGCCAGCGCTATATCACAGTGAGCAGCTGTCGATACCGTTCCTCTGCAGATATCACGAGACGGATATTATTGCTATTTCTGCTTCACGCCTTATAACTTGGTCATGTTATCTTATATCTCAGATTATAGTTAATTTAATATTATTGTAAAGATAGATATTGCAGATGTCTTGCATTTATTAACAGTTATAAAATATGCCATGTGTTTTATACGCAAGTATATAGATAAATAAAAAAACTATTATAAATAAATAAAATTGAACGTACGTATACGTTACTAGTAGGATGCACGGTTATGGAATATATAAAGTATATGGTTTTAACAAAAACCTGCTAACCCAGATGAAACCGATCAGAAGGAAAACACGGATAGTTGCTGCCCTGGCCCCCTTAATTCGTAACACGTAAAGATTATACTATGTGACAACTATTTATTTTTTCGTAATCATTTACACTTCTAATGAAAAAAGAACTAAAAGGTCATATTTTTCTCAATAAAGAAACGGTCACAGATTTAGGAAATAAATACCCGTCAGCACTTAAAGTATGAATATAACAATTGATCCATGTGTGTTTTGAACGTACAACGATTACGTGAAGTAAAATTTATATTTAAATGAAATTGCAATAATATATAATAATTATTATTATAATCGTTATTTTATATTACTTCCTATTAAACATATAAAATGCAAGTAACATAAAATATTACTTAATAAAACTATTAAAACGTTACATACTCGTACATCGGTGAATACTTTCATAAGCGTATTAGTATAAAATAGTACGTTCATACGCAATGTATACAAATTCAATTTTAGGTGATTCGTCACGATTTTATTTAGCATGATAAAATAAAATAATAGCATTTTCGTGGTTGGCTTTGTATGTCAGTTATTTTCTAGTATTACAAATGTATCTACGCTTTCTCATTATTAAATTAATAAAAAATTAAGAAATTCTACTCACATACAGTGACATTTTCTATTAGTTATACAACAAATTGTCGTTGGTTAGTTCGTAACTTCGTTGTTAATCCTTTATGTTTTACATAATATCCGGTTATATTTCAAATTAACTTAACGGGTTTCTTAGTGTAAATGACTGCAAGAAATTAAAAACCGCTCTCGGGAGAAATTTTTTACACAATCAGGTTTCATTGCTATAAAAATACAATGTCTTCCTTAATTAAATCAATAAAATAGCAAGAAACAGGTTCATTATTATTAAAAAATATGGTGATTTTAATTATTTATTACATAATAATAAACATTTATTAAACTTACCAATGAATTATCGATCTATAGATCGCTGTCGTTGATACTATATCACTAATATGTTCACAGTAGTGTAAGGAGTATAACAGCCACAACGTAGGCTGAGATGAGAACTGGAATGAAAATTGTAAAGCATATTCTTCCTCTACAAACAAAGTACGTTGAAGGACACTTTTCTTTATGATCTAGTTGCTCACCTCGCTGACTCGCACTTCGCACTTGTGTGACAAAAATGAGAAATTAAATTAAGACTTCTGTAGTGGTAATAAAGACTGTATTACATTAAACGCGTCTACAGTCCATGAAGATGTCAGAGAGCCAGCAGAGCGTAAACCATGAAAAGATGCACTAACAGGTAACCCTGAGTTGAAAAATAAGCTAGTGAGACCTATAGCTACAAATAGCTGCGTGGAATGTAAGAGGAGGGATGGACCAGAAGATGAATGAGCTATTAGATGTGATGGATGAGCGAGATTTGGATGTCATTTGTATGACTGAGACCAAGCGAAAGGGTAATAATGCAACCGATTTGCCGGGCAGCCGCGTCGCTCTCTGGGCCGGCGTTCCAGAGAGCGAACGCGGGTGTCAAGGTGTAGGTGTATTATTGTCCTCTCGATTGGTTAGTGCAGTGGTAGAGTACGAGGCGATCAACCCTAGACTGCTTTGGGTTCGCTTCAAGCTGGGGATTACAAGAATATTCTTTTTGGTGGCATATGCGCCGGTATCCTCAGCTTCATTGAGCGAACTTGAGGGGTTTTGGGAGAGTGTCAGGGATGTTCTAGGCAGTGTTAGAGGAAATGAAAAATTAATATTATGTGGAGACATGAATGGATGGGTCGGAACCGCGAGAAGTGGTTACGAAGGTGTGTTAGGTCAATATGGTGACAGAAGAGTGAATGAGGCTGGAAAGCTCATTTTGGAACTTTGCAAGGAAAGGAATTTGTTTGTGGCAAACACGATGTTTGACCACAAACAAATTCACATGTATACGTGGGAGCGCATGGGAGAGAAAAGTATGATTGATTTATTCCTAGTGGATCAGCGGATTCGAAAACAAGTGATGGACACACGTGTGTTTAGGGGTGCCGACTTGGGAACGGACCACTATCTGGTAATTGCTAGATTTAGGGGTTTGTTCGCAGGATGGCGTAACCGCACGAGGTGTTCATACTTGGAATCGAATTATCGCATAAGAAGCTGGAAGCTTCAAGATCCACCAATCAGAGAGGAATACATAGAAAGGGTTTCCGAAAAGCTTGACAGTTGTGAAACAGGAAATGAAAGTGTTGAAGTATGCTGGCAGAACCTTAGGAGCTGCATGGTGGAAGCTGCGACAGAGGTATGTGGTACAAAGAAAAGAGGCTTTAGTAAAAAGCGTGACGAATGGTGGGATGATGAAGTGAAAGATGCTGTAGAAAGAAAGAAGAAGGCATGGCAGGATTATAAAGCCTCGAGTAAGAATAAAAGTATGAGAGAGATTAAAAAGAAAGAGTATAAGCTGCAAAAGCACCAAACGAAAGCACTGATAAAGATGAAGCGTGAAAGAACCGAGAGTAAAAGAGATGAAAGGTTGACGAGCAACTTCCGGGATAATACGAAGCTTTTCTGGCGAGAAGTTAGTGATTCACGGAGTTGTTCGTCAACCTTTAAAATGAAAGGGGTGCTTTCGAAGGACGGTGAGATACTTACAAACAGATCACACGTTTTGCAGCGATGGGCGGAATTCTACAAGGAGATGTATGAATGTGATGACGCTTCTGCGTCAAGTGACAGCGACAAGCTGAGTCTTGATGTAGCAGATGGCGAAATCAGTATAAAAGAAGTTGAGAGTGCAATAAGAAGCTTGAAATGTGGTAAGTCAGCGGGAGCGGATGGAGTTACTGCCGAGATGATCAAATATGGTGGACCTCGCATCTTGGACTTGTTCTGGTTTCTGTGCAATTTATGCTGGAAATCGGGGGAGGTCCCAGATGATTGGCAAAGTGCAGTCATCGTGCCTTTGTATAAAGGCAAAGGTTCACAGATAGACTGTGCAAGCTATAGGGCTATCAGTTTGATTAGCTTAGGTGGTAAAGTATATGCAAAAATTTTAGCGAGAAGAATGCAAGACAGATCCGAAAGGCTACTGTGGGAGGCCCAAGGAGGTTTTAGACCTGGAAGAGGATGCATGGATCAGATCTTTTCCATCCGTATGATCACAGAGAAGTTTTTGGCTGTAAACCAAAAGGTTTTCTGTGCTTTTGTGGACTTGGAGAAGGCGTTTGACAGGGTTGTGAGAAAGAAGTTGTGGGAGATACTACCCCGGTACAATGTGAACGGACCCTTGCTGCAGGCTGTAAAATCTCTTTATAGAGATCACTCAGCCTGTGTGCGAGTAGGAGCCGACATGTCGCCTCGGTTTGGCATCCAATCGGGTGTCAAACAGGGTTGTGCCATGTCGGCTTGGTTGTTCAATTTGTATTTGGATAGCTGTCTCCAAGGACTGAAAGAAAGTGACATGGGTGTAAAAGTGGGTGACTTGAAGGTAAATTGCTTGTTGTACGCAGATGATGCAGTGCTTATTGCATCATCAGAAAGCGAGTTGCAGGCATTGGTCACCATTCTGAAAGACGGGTGTGAAACCAATGGTCTAAGCCTGAATGCAAGTAAGACAAAGGTTCTGGTATTTGAAAGAGACGAGGAAAGAACAGAATGCAAGATTTTCGTGAATGGAAAATTATTGGAACAAGTGAATGAAGTAGTATACTTGGGAAGTATGTTAAGTAGAGATGGTAGATACGAAATGGATGTGGAAAGACGTGTTGCTGCCGGTAACAGAATGAACGGTGCCTTAGCTGCGTTGTTGAGACGGCAGAACGTCAGCGTCGCTGCACGTTTGGCCGTACACAATGCAGTTTTGGTTCCGACGCTGTTATATGGCAGTGAAACGTGGGTATTACAGAAGAAGAATGAAAGAAAGATGAATGCTGTGGAGATGCGATCTCTTCGAAGGATATGCGGAGTCAGCTTAGCTGACCGAATCCGCAACGAAGAGGTACACAGGATGGTAGGTACCAGCGAGGATGTCACAGTAAGAATGAAGAAGAACGTGCTCAGATGGTTTGGGCACGTCGAAAGAATGAGTGACGAAAGAATGGTAAAAAAGATATATGATGGAAAAGTGAGTGGTAAGAGAGGTAAGGGGAGACCTCGGTTGACTTTCGAAAACACAGTATCGAAGATACTGGAGGAAGGTCACGTAAAAAGCATGAGGACTCCCCGGAGAGCATGCATGAAGAGGTTAATGACAGTGGACGAGGCGAAAGAGGTATGCAGGGACCGCAGCGTTTGGCGCTCCGTTCTCTCTGACTACCCCGCTAGGGATAGAGCGTGAAGCTATGGATGGATGGATGGAGACCTATAGTCAAAAAGTTGAAACTGTATAAACGTGAAACTGTGCTACAAAATAAACAACCCTTGCTGTATATAGTGAAATAACTAAATAAGATCATCTAGTAATACGTATTGTTCATAAAAAAATAGATAATGTAAACCTTTTTGAATCTAACCATAAGTAATGTTGAAAACATCATTTATACATAACTAAAAATATACGAAATATTAGTAAAACTAATTGAAAAATGCTGATAAATAGTAATTTAATAACATCAAAATATAGAAGATTTCTAAAACTATCACATTGTTACATCAAACTACAGCTAACAGCCGTTAGAATATAGGTATATAGGTGTAAAGTTCAAGTAGGCTAAATCAACTTGTGGGTGGAAGTACCATTAGTATACGATTGTAAAAACTGTAGATAGACATTTCGGTCAATATTGACGAAGGAGCGTGACACGGATATCGTCAAACAAAAAGTAACTTTCGCCAAAGTTACTTAGCAATGGGTAATCACTTTCCAAAGTAGATGTCAGAGACCAAACTTTGTTTCAGCGAAAGTAGCATACACAATGGACATTACATACGGCACTGAATGGTTGCAAATGCGACTATAATTACAAAGAGAATAAAAAACGCAATACTCGCATATCACTCTAAATTATCAATGATATTATTAATATTCATTTATAGTTTATATTTATAGTTTATGTCTCCAAATTACACAAGGACGTTTAAATTATAAGCATAAATAATAATATTATTATTTTCTGATATTATGACATGCATAACATAATATCTTAAGCACAAAAATCTGTATATTCATTAAATTTTAAATTAAATATGCTGGTGTTGTAGAACGTGCCATAAACTTGGGCCAGTAACGTTTATTTGCAACATACGTTTCGCAAAACACCGCAAGAAAAACTTTATTATGAATAATGTATTTTTTAGTAAATATATGAGGATGCAGTACAATCGTTTCATAACATAAGTGTCGTGTGGCACAGCTGTCATACTTTTTTAAAAATTTTAATACTTATTGGAGAATTCAATCTTAGAAATAACCGTATGCATGCATGCATGCAATGAAGAATAACCGTTTATAAAATATTATTTTATGACGTGGGCCTAGAAAGTTAGTAAGCAACTTTTTATTGAAACATCTTAAGAGTCGATCAACCTGCTTTACCAAATACGTATAATATGAGCTATCACTAGATTCACGCTAGACCCGTTGCTTAGCTCTCACATTTCTTAATAGCTTTTCAAGAAATATTTATAATATAATGGTGTAACCAATACGATCATTTATTCAATAATTAATTAAATAAAAACTAAGAATTTAAAAAAAAATCTTGATGTATAAGTAAATAAAGCCGTTGATTATATATATGTGAGTAATAGTGTCTTGTATTTTAATCTAAAGAGTTATTTACAACTAGTCACAAGCGACTACAGATTGTGTAATTTACCTAATCTCACAAATTAGTAGAAACTCGACACGACGGAAACCAGATAAACTTATGTAAATTTAATATATTTACCTCTAAGAGTTACCAATTTGAATAAATACACAGTTGAGTGCAAATCTGAGCCGTTGTATATCATTTGAATATATCCATGTAGGATTATGTTTTTTTTTATTATTATTATTATAGTATTTTATTAAGGGTGCCCATATTACTACATTACAATTCATATGGTTATAAACTTTAAAAAAATCAAAATTTTTCTATGTACTATATACAAATAACAATACATAAGTCACAAATACATATACATATAATGCAAATATATAGTTCTACTTTATCATTTAAAAAATCGTATATATTTATCCTTTATATATTACTAGACTTGCAAATGCAATAATTAATACTCCAATCAACATACCTACATATTTTAGTAAGAATTATTATGTACCTATTTCTTGTCTACGGCACAAAAAATGTAGAACATTAAGTGCGTTTTGCACTCACTTAACTGTATACATATTAATGTTTGTGAGAATACCAATTCTTGCTAAAAAAATCTTAAAGAATATTTAAAATTCGTAATCAAATTATATTTAGCGAATATAAACAAAAGTAATATTTTATCTAAGTTTTATTTTTAAACTGCAGTCAGAACTTTTTGTATATATGCATGTACATATATACATCTATTTTATCCCACAAAGTAAGGACATAAAAAAAATATTTTTATGTATATAAAATCAAGAGTGATAGCAAAACACGTTATATGTAATAAAATTTAAGTTTTTGTATTTCAATTCCATTCCTACACTTCAATGTTTTAAATAATTTAGTACGTTAAGGAATTAATATAATTTAGATTGAACATTTTCAGCTAAAACCGTCCAATTAGTTTTGACATCATCCTTTGCTGTTCAACAAATTCGAAACGTGGGAAGTGTCAAGGAGACGAACGCTTCATTTAATCAGACAGCGATCTGGTAAATTTCACTTTGATCATATATGTGCAGTGTACGGTATACACATGTTAGTTATAATCTTTCACGATAATTTCAATTCTAAAATCAAAATCTGTTAATAATGTACTGACCGGTTAATTGATAATATGAAATTTTATATGAATTATAGTAAAGTTTCACATTATCAGTTAACAATTCTTATATGTTGAATATCCACTGCCACGGCTCGTAGAGCTAAAACCAGATAGTTATTGATAAAGAAAGGCGTATAACCTACAATTTACGCCTATATTATATTAAAGTTATCCTGTTGTAACGACCGCCCACCATCCGCATGCAATAGCTATTATTATTTTCAACACATCGCTGCGGGGCGCAAATGTTTACTTTATTTTGTCATTGCAAAATTCAGTTATAATTTCACCTAAAAAATAGAACATAAAAATCTAATTATCGTTTAATATTCTGTAAATATTGAGTTATTGTTTAAACAGAGATTTAAGGACAGAGCTTATATCTCAATGAACTCACTGTGCAATAAAAAAGAGCGGAGGATGCGTCATGAAAAAATATAACATATGACAATCTATTGTTATATGTACCTTATATAACGCACCTATAGACACATATTATTATAACAATGCATAAGTTTGCATATGAAACAATATTTTAAATGTATTTATCTATTTTTCTTTTCATTTATCTAGGCTTATCGCTGAACTACTCGAAAAGATTATTATTTATATTAAGAAACTTTATCTAGAAATTAAAGGAGCCTGTAAATTAATACTTATTTTGTTTTTTAACCCCAAAATCCCATGTGATCATAATGTAAAACGTTTTGGATAGACACGAGTGTGTATTACCAACTAGATAAAATAATACATATAAAATCTTTAATAGACTAAGTGATTTGATTTAAATAAAAATGCATATCAAGCAATACCTGAAAGTTATAAGTGTTATAAAAAACGCTAGTATATTATAAAAGTTTAATATAAAGTCATGGTAGTGTATACAAATGAAGTATACATGTCTATTATTTACTTATTGCACATAAATTCAAGTAGGTAATTTTTATATACAATAATATTTCATTTTAAATATAAAAGCATTTACGCTACAATAGAACTATTGAAACAAACAAATAAATTACAAAATTTGAAAGAGCTTTTGCGACCAAAATATTTAACACAAAAATCATCAAACGTTGACATAGACATGAACAATAAAAATATGCATATTGTCTGCTCTCATTTGATATAGATGAATATTCTGATCTCATGTTTTATGATTCAACCCACTACAAAATATCTTACTGTTTATATAAGCACACTATAAACAGTGGGCTATTTCAAATGATATTATAAATTATCTTGTTCTATTTTAAGTTCTATTCGATTAATATCGATGAAGCATCTAACACAATACATTCATATCCTGCTGTAAATAATATACATAAATATATATTATATATGGAAAGATATGCAGTTGTAACGAAATTTAAGCATATAACATATATTTCTGAATATAAAACAAAAATTAAGTCATATAAAGTGTATATAAAAAACATGTATGTAAGACAAGGACGTAGAAACAGTGATTTACACATTTTACCTTGACAAAATTTAAAACAAAACCACAACCGCTAACACTACAGACTCTTAATTAAAAGCATTGGCATGTAAGAGATAATATCGGCAGAATATTACCGGCTCATTGTATTGTAATCAGAGATGCAATGAACATTTATAGTACGAAATGGCGATGTTCCCACGACGCCGAAATAATGAACAAAGTAAATTATTCATCATAAATTATGTGGACCGTGGATCGTGGAGATCAAAATTCACACATTGTTTAAATAAATAATATTTAGTCATGATGACAAAGATATAAGCTTTTATGAAATGGTTATAATGTCTTATTATTGCTTTAGTGTGCCAGTAACTAACATAAAATCGAACTATAATTTAAAACATACAAATCTTAGCGTATTTTGTAACATTTAATATGATTTTACTTCAACAAGTAGTTATTGATTTCTTTTTAAAAGTTAAAAAAGTTAATATTTATATTCAAAATGGCACACTATTGTAAAAAACGTCGTCATATGTAGATACAGTTTGTTGATCGCCCGTAAACTAGGTCAATTTCACAAAGTACGGCTATATTTATAGATCTGCAAACATATTGTGAATTTTATTATCCTCTAAACCTGAAAATCTCTGTGCTAAATTAAAACTATCATTAGTTAAGGTTACCTAAATATTTCCTGAAAAAATATAATTGTTATTTAGTTTTCGAGAAACGTTTCACAATGTGGCTTAATTTCCTTAAAGAGTTATTATTGTAATATTATATTTTTTTAAATATCATTATCATTTTTTTGGTTAACAAAATATATTTAAGATATTTTTGTAACATTGACAATAAAATTTTGAACTATATGTACCCACGATACTATTGTTTTCCCCACATAAGAAAGACTTACAATGATGGCATTGTTGAAGAAATTAACATACTTTTGCAATTATTTATTATGTGAAATAGCAACACTAGAATACCTTTGCAATTAAAGGAATTCCAGTTCATTTCATATTATTCTATACCTCGTTCTTGTATATAGTATGATTTAAAAATACAGTAACAGTCAATGCTAGCGCCCCCGCGGCATACACCTTGGCAGCTCCGCTCTTGGCACGTTACGTAAATCGATCACATATAGTGGGCGGAAAATGAATGTGCAATAAAATTGCGACAATAGCATTATGTTCTAATGGCAGTAGGCATTTAAATAACAAATCATGTTTTAATGGCAATTGCTTGGTTATGAAGCTGAGGAACTAGTACTTTCACCACTACGTCCAGGAACTATTCTTGCGAGATGATATTTAAAAAACATTGGATTTTGATTATTCTACACAGTTCAAGGCTATCTGCGTCAACGTCAAAATTTTTTTAGACTACGTACTGCCACTACTTTCTCGTCGTTAGCAAGTAGGTAGGTATATAAGTATGTGTGTACCGCATCGTTACTTTGAGATACAAAAATAAAATGAAACGTCGGCTATGTGGAACAGTTAACAGGAAAAAATATTATATTTCAAATACCAATACTGAAATATATGCAAACAAATTTATGTATGTTTTAAGACTGATACATTTGTGTCTAATATAATAATCTAAGGACCAGTACGTAAAAGTTTGCTGACTCACAAGTCACAAGATATACCTAATAGGCAATTTGTCATCAAAATTACAAATTATAAAAGGATAGGATATACGATTACACTCACATTTTTTCTCTTAATTAGCTCGTAAATTTCAGTCATGCTCATGTTACAAGCTTGGCGAGAAAATGAAGTTTATTTTTAGGAAAACGTGTGTTTTTTGTTGATTTTGCGTCAAGATATCAAGCGAAGCACTAATAATTACTACTACCACTTTGTTATATTACACAACTAATACTAAACCTAGTGTGCCGGTTGGTCCTAATGCTGATATAGCAGATATCCAAGATAATTAAGAGTACAACAATAATTAACCTTTTTAAAAACCATATAACAACGACGATGGTTGTTTATTGTAGTTTTAGATATATGAATATATCTTGTCCAGATCATACATGTCAGACACTTTGTTGTAACATATAATTTACAGATAGCTGTACGGAAAACAATATGTAATAATAGCAAATGGGCAATTTGATTGCATAAACACTGTACTTACTAAAAGTCAGCAACACTATAATACTAACAATTACCCATTTATTTCTAATAGGTTCTTAAATATTTAAGTTTCCTTCTAATCTTATTGTTTGTGTATTTATAATGCTTCAAAGACTTCGTGCCTATTAGACTTTTAATCCCCTTAAATTCTTGCGATCAACAGAGTTTGCACAATAAAAGGTTTTATACGTATTATATATCTTGGAAGCCGTTGTAATCTACTTCACACTTCATAATGTCTGTTAGTTATATTATAATACACTGAGTCTGCTTTACGTCTTAAAAGCTTCTGAATTAAATTCCTTAACGTATTTTTAGTCGTACTCATAACAAGTGTTATCATCAAGTCTCAAGTATTCGTATATTTTGAGTACGCCTACAGTTATTACTTCTACTTATATCTATTCAGTTGCAGCACCTTTAGCGCGGTATGTGTGGCGAATTTAATTATTTTATTTAATTATTATATAATACTCGTATATATTACTTTTAAATAATGTAACAAACATATGTATAAAATTTACACCTTTAATAATATCATTATACACAACTGCAGTGCACTGGTAAAGAAGATTTAATTTGATAATATCCCATTATATACAATCACTTTTGTATTACTTAAGACAATAGATACCACCTATACTTTAAACAAGAATGAAGCCTTGATCTATATTACACCACGTAATAGTCAACTGGGTCGCGAACTGTGTTCATAGTTCTTAGGTAAATTGCAAGAAATATATATTTTTTTAATCTTAGAATAATATCTTAACCTTTAAGTACACAAAAAAATTATACATAGAAATATATAAATGCTTAGATGGGGAATATTTAGACAATTATATGGAATAAAATTCAAAAAGCATTTAAAATATATAACATGTTCATTATTGTTAATTATATTTATTACTATCACTAACACGTAAGTACTTTTGAAATTTATATACACAAAAATGTAAAGTACCATATAGGTACAGTACTCCCACATAAGTTAAATATAAAATTAAAAATAAATTCTTTTTTTACCAAAATATTCAAATGTATCTCATCTCTGTATTTAAATGGACATTCTAAATATATTCATTTAAGCAGTTATTTTAAAATTAAATAATTAACCATATTGTTTCACTTGCCGATCCCCAATGATAGGTTATTACAGTTCGTCTAGAATGTGACAGCAAAATATCCGCGCATCGAGTCAACGAACAGTAAAACTGCAAGGAAAAGTTGGCATTGCGCCAAACTCCGCAAAGGCAGCAAATACTCGTTTTAATCGCGTGCCAAAAGGAAACTCTTATTCCTTATTCATGTAAGTAAATTCCACTGCACTTGGAAAGTGAATTATATTATAATATTAAATCATTTTCATAATATTAATGGAACATCATCACTCAACTCGTACGACCAGTGTAGGTTTTATCATAAGAGGATTTAAGTTTAAAATATAAGCGGCTTAAGTTAAAGTTTGTTTTTTATTTTGTTACTCTTGTCTAAGTTGATTTCGTTTACTGAAATTTCACCCGTTAAACATTTTAATGATTATTATTATGAAAGTTTCTAAAGTGTGAGAGTAAATTAATAAAACAGTCACGCCACCTTTGCTCCCGGCTGCAATAACGTCAAGTAATATCAGGCTTCCTCGTCTAAAGGGCTTTTAGCATTCACAATCATACTTAAGTTTACAAGTGGATTAATTTAACGCCTGCTTAGAATATAAATTACACGATTTCGTTTTTGAACTAAGCTATAATTTAACTATATTTCATTAAAAATGCTTATGACGTAATATCAAAAAGATGTACTATGTAATAATGTAACCAATAGATATTTAAGTAACAAAAAATAAAAAACTTATATAAGAGTAGTTGAAGCTAAAAGAAACTTTATTACTACTAGAAGTGTGATTATTTTCCTTTCAAAATCACTAGCAAAGATTTGTATCGACTCAGACGGGAGAAGCGCATAAGGGGCCGCGCAACTTTCTTGCTCACCCTAAGCTCTCGTAAGTTCTTGGAAAAACAACGAAAGCAGATATATACGTATATATATTCAAGCTGCATAACGATTTTGAAGTTCGTATTCATATGATATAGCACTTATTATATGTTACCCTTATTATATGTTTCTATGCTTCACTATATTACGTGGATCAATATTAAATTTTTGAACAAACAATTAAAATAGTTTCCAAATTATATTAAACATTGGAATTTTATAGTTAAAATAGTAATTATAAGTTAAAATTAAATACTGTGGTGTACTATAACAAAATAATATATTCTTTTAATTAAGAAAGTGAATCGTTATCTTTCTGAAATGAAGCAATCTAATAAATTATTGACTCAGCTGGGGCAAGTTCCCCCAGGAATTTTCTTATTCACGCATTAGTTTTTCCACCACTACCTATTGAATGATTCATCAAAATGAAGCCGTATTACTCAATAACAAAGACTTTCACATGCAAATCCTTATATTTGTCTTTCTCCATATATCTATACAAGTGTATACGTGTTACTACGTAGAAACCATATAGTATGAAAAAATGTTAATAAGCCCATCGTAAAAATAAAACAAAATCTAAATCCTTCCAAGAACTTTTTCAAGTCTATAGCAACGTTTTGGCATACTGAATGGTTACTTAATTTTAAATTGTTTTGCTCTTATTTGATTTACCATAACTTTGCCTGCATAACATACCATTGTAAAACGTTCGTTATAGCTTAGGTTACTATCATCAGAGACGGTTTAATGTCAACTTTTATATAAAAGTACACCATACAGTGTATTAATAATATGTAAATAAAGTGAACGTGTCATTTTGTTCTAATATACACGTATAAAAACAAATTATGTTAATCAAAACATGGTGGACGTGCTGTAGAAATAATACGTAAGTATGCTAATTATATCATTTTTTATATATACTAGATCTATATGTATGGAACGGCAGATGCGAAGGCTTATTTCACCTGGTTTAAAAAACACCTTGTCCGAAACAACGTAGCATGCTTTACCATTTTTGGTATCTGTACCGTTTCATGTTTGCATTCTCTTGACCCTTTGCATTGCGCTTAATGAATGCAATTAATTTTTGTTACAGCTTTGGACATTCTTTCCATAACAAATTTAATAGGAAAATAAAATTGAAATTTTAACATTTTATAACAGCACTATTTAATAACTTTGCTATAATTGAACGAATAACGCAAAATTAGACTCCGTGTGTGCACGTTTTATAGTCAGTACAGTGATTTCCACATAAAATAGAAAGTAAACGTGGTCATGTCTAGTTTAGCGACAAACATTCTTGCAAATATTGTCACGTTTCTTGCTTTTCATTATTATCAATATTACTTACATGATTACATGAATTATATTTACAGATTATAGGTACATATGTATAATAATTCCGAAATCAAAAAAGAACTTTCCAATTAATAGTAAACAACCATGCCTAACGTGTTAATAAAATGTCTGATGATTACAAGAACAAATAATATGGTGACTGAGGTGTTAAATGAAAGTTGTCTTCTAAAAGTGATTAAATATATGTTACATAAGCAATAAATCAAAATACTTTGGAAAGTTGCAAATCTAGTTGGTGTGTAAAGTTTTTGTTGGCTCTGAAACGTTGCTATGTTAAAATTAAATACATATACGTTACATATAAGTATCATGTACTAGCTTTTCCGTATATTAACCACGTTTGCGAAAAAAATATAGATAGATAGACAATTATTATTTATATTCCTTAATGAAAAGACGGCAAAATCGAAGTATTATTATATTCTTGCGATGTATTTTTTCTTCCAAGTCAGGCGGGACGGGTCAATATTTACGTAGATTGTGAGGGGGATCGATTGGTTGCGGAACCCCTGTCCCCAAACGAGGGTGCAGTCGAAGGCAGCCTTGCATGCGGGCGAAACGTGACTCAGAACACTATCACTATGCATAATCTATAGGATTTTATTTGCTACCCAAAAAAATATATACATTTTTCTTTAATGAAAAACTTTTATGAATGCTATAATTTCTTCCACTTATATTAATATTTAAAATAATATGTAATAATGTAAGATATACCTATTCGTTTCGATATATACTTATATATATATATTTCTATATTAATTATGGCGGCACTAAATGAGGCTATAGAGATTAGTGAACAACATTGTATCGAGAATAACAATAGAACGCCATAAGTTTCAACCAACTGCCTCGTTAGCCTAACAAAGCCGAGCAAGTTTGAAGCAAAGTGAGGCCCACACAATATCAATGTTCACTTCACTTCTACCTGGATCTATACTTCCGATCTACTTTATTGTTGACCGTACCAATACATTATCCATGGTAAACTAATCCAATTGAAGAACAAATAACCGGGTTTAGAATCAAATTATTTCCGAAGCTAACTGCATCTCTGTTTACATTCAATTCTGTTTAGATTCTTAAATGAAAAGGGTAGTAAAAAATTATATACTGTTGTTTATAAAAATTAAATTATGCTATCCGCAAATTAAATTATTGTATTTGATACTGCTATGATCCTGAATAATATAAAATGTTTTCGTTTATCTACTCGAGTTCACCATTTTGTTGAATAATTGGCCGAAAAGAATTGAGATAATAACTTCTCGCTAGCTAGTCCGCTGTAAGGTACAAACAGTCAAGATAAAGTTTTTAATTTTTGTTAAACATACATTAGTTTCCTCCATTACATACATTGAAGCAAATTATTTTTACATATAAGTATGAATTTTACTGACCTATACCTACATAGAAATTAAACCATATGAAATATTATATAGTATCACGTTACTCAAGGATTCACTATAAATATTTTTAAAATAATCTATAATACAAAGTAACCACACATGGTTTAATTCGTTTAATTAAGTTAAGCACTCCATATACGTATTTTAATGAGGACACAAGGCTATTAATACTAAAGCGTTCACGTCCTGTACATAAAATATCTGGTGATTCACTATAGAAGGGCTACTCTAATAAATCAGTATAAGCATTCTCATAAATAGGACGATTTATATTTTTATAAAAATCACACACTCGTTTCATCACAATAGGTATTTAAAAATGTAGTAATTTTCTTTTTTAGCTCTCACAAAATAAGATAAGAAAATGTCAACAGTTCTTATCTTTAAAATTATGATGGCTTATCTGATTTTATTGTGAACGCTCATAAAGAAATGAATGCACTTTGAAATTACAAATACTTTTTGAAAGATTATGTATTATTATGCTGATTTATGCGTTAAGCCGTCAAGGAATCTGATTTGTAACACAAATGTGTGATAAATTAACAACATTTTTATTAATTTAAAACATTTTTTATTATATAAAAAACTCACTATGATTATGTATACTCAGTATAGTAGTTTATGGATTAATTAGTTATTTAGTAATATCAGAAAATCTTATAAGACATATGTATCAAGTTATTTCTACTGATTACAATTCAAGCGATATGTTGCACGATAACAATCATAATGTAGAATTCTTTAAATTACATGTTTATAATGGCATGATGGTCTAGTGGCTCATGACTCTAAATATTATATTCAAATGACAAACTCTTGTATCGGTATTCGGTATAAATGTGTGTAAATTTATAACAACGTTACGTTTGTAAAAGTACCTATATGTAAGTACTTCAAGTCTCCCTTTTAAGACCGGGAACAATTGATAGTTAACATATCTTTTAAAGGGCACCATTGAGTGTTTCAAGTCAATAAAAGTAGTTACGAGCATTGCAGTAGATGAATGATGTGAAGGTTCAGATAGCAGTAACGTCTCTAAAATAGTTCCATTCTATATTATACTCTTTTTCTCATCAATTCAGGACATGGTACAACTTTATTGACTATCTACTTGGTTTAAAATTTTATAAAATTTGAACCTTTAAATGGTTCAATCTCAAACAAATTTAATCCCTTTTCAGCCTGTCCCTCAACTGATGGTTATTAAGTTATTACGCGCAGAAGTGACTAAGCCGCATTCTGCTGGCATACTTGCGGTTATTATTTAAGTTTTATTGCATTCATGATCGTGATCAAACCGCGCCCGACCTCGACAGCCTCAATTACGCCAATGAGGGACGGCGCGGACGCGGGCGCGGACGGTACAATCATCTCAATTCGTCGTTAAAAGTTAAAACAGTCAAATTTTAACAAAGTTGAATGTTGGTATTTTTAAAGGAAAATATAACGTAAATGTTATGCGTAACGTTGTATTTCTGACGCTTCATACTATTACAAAGTTTTTATTTCTACTGAAATATAGTATTTATCGGTATTTTTTTGATGTTAACGATTACTTAATCAAAGAAGGTCAATACTTTGCATTTACTTATAATCATATCATGATAATCTGTACTTGTAATGAAAATTATTACCTTTGCAACAGATTCTTAATACTATCCAGTACCTATGAGTAAATAGGTACATACAAGAAACACTTTTGCTCGATATGGATTTAAATAAATACAAATAAGAGAATAGCAGAAACATGCAACTGTCATAAACATAACAATCAGGTTATTGTTTAGATTTAATATCATTCAACATTATCATTTTGAAAAGCATTACAAAGTGAATCATAAAATCGCGTCATAGCGTTAATGATTAAAGTTGAAATGACGGATTACTTAAATACAATTCTACCTGCAAAAATCTATTTTAGTTTAATAAATGAAGGTCAAAATAGTCTATTATTTACTCGGTAATTCTTAGAGCATGTAGGTAAATGTAAATTGTTATGTATATTTACCATTCGGACGAAATTCTGTATACGTTTTGATCCGCATTTTCTTTTCCCAATGTATCCTTTATGATTGTTCGATAAAAACGCACTATCTGTTACCAGATTCCTTCATCACAATTCACATTCAGCACTTAGATAAATCACCTCACATTTTGCGTCTATTGATTTTTGTTCAAAAAGGATACAAGTTACTAAGAAAAATTACTTAACAACCACTTTTCACATTGTTTTTGCACATGACAAACACAAGTAAAGAAACTGGAATAAAATGTTTATAAAATATTTAATTTAATTGATATAAAAGGGGCGTATATTGTGTATAGCGCGAGTAAGCTACGGTGTACTGCTTGATTTGACAGCTGCTCGTACAACGCGGGGCGAACTATCCCGAAATTCCCTATACGTATTAGACGTAATGAACGCTTGAATGAGCGCGCCGCGAATGAGCACTGCTATGAAGTTAGATGCAGATGTCAAGGGATGACGGCTGACGGGAATAGGACAAAAATAGAACGGGATTAAATAGAGTATAGCGCGACTAACACACCAATAAAAAATGTTTGGTAATTAAACTATACGGAAAAAGAATATATTAAACGAATAGCATTGAATATATCGAAATATCAGTAGATACTTTCCATTATTCAATGATGAATAAAGAAATTCCTTGAAATAAAATATTTAAACTTTAAAAGATTAATAACAATATATCAGTATCAAATAATCAAAACAAGCAGTACATCACTCAACGTTTTAACAAATAATTAGTAAAATAATTTATACAAAATAAATAAAACTAACGTTGTTAATCGGATCTTGACTACACCACCGCCGTGTAATACGTCAAACGCGCAAGCGCAGTGCGCGAAACTGACGTACGCATGCTCGCTAACTTCACTCCAGTCAACGTTGACAACATTTCTCGCGGTAAACTTGTAAGTTCAAGGAATATGAATTGCGATAAAGGTTAGTATTAAAGCTATAATCAATTTTAATAACGTTTTGTCATTCTTTTTATAAGCAGACCGATCAATAGTTTTTAAATGACCTGTTGAAAATTATTGATACAAATTATACAAGCTTGGATAATAATTTCTTTTCCACTTAAGTAAAGTTGCAGTCAGTTACAACAACATTTTAAAAGAAGTACGTATGCTACTTTTCTTTTATATCAATGTCAAATAAATAGAAAATAAAAAGTTAAATAGAGTAATTTTAGTTGCTTTCGCGATCTCATTTTTCACAACCGAAAACTTAACGGTACATTTAGCAAGCAACTCCCAGTAATGTTGGGCCAAGTGAATGACCTTACAGACAGAGACATAGCGTGTATAGTAATTATCCCTATAATTTTTCATTCTGTCTAATCCTTGTTATTCTATTTTTCATGAACACTTATGGTAAACTCATTTTTCAAGAGTCATTCCGATATATGGTAAAGTCATATACGGACGTGTAATTTTATATTCTTATCGCAAATTAAATTTAAAAATATAGTTTTGCTTTTCTATTGTATTTTCAAAAAAAAACCTACGTAAGGCTGATAATACAATATTAAGTTGAAAAAATGTTATTTCTCCACAATGAAAATAATTTTTTTAAAATATACTTACGAAGAAATAAAATCTAAATGACTTTTCTGTAAAATAAGTGCTTTATTATTGTAGCGCCATCTGGTGTCATATTATGATATTTTATCGTACTTGCATTGGTAAACATGAACACGAACGTATCGACCTAACAATGTACTTTAAACGATTGAAGCCAGATGTCGTTTGTTATGAAATTAAATATGGTCACCGGCTACTTTAGTTACAACATTTGTCAATCTTGTAAATTGATACTAATCCTGAATAAGATCATATTACATAATAAAAGATTTATATAAGAATCATATTGCTTGCCTATTTTTACCTTACCAAGATAGTTATTACTTGAAAAAAAAATTTTAAAACTATATTGATAATTGTTTAATATTAAAAAAAAGTACCATAGGAATATATTGGCGATATCATATAAAATGGTATACATATACTCGCGTCATAATAGTATGTGTGTGCTAGCAGATACGCAGTTAGTGACGTAAAATTACGAAAAGAGTATATTAAATTGTTATACAATAGAAATAATTACGTAAATAATATATACATTACCTGTGCTTAATTTCCGCTTTCTTTTCTTATATATAAACACATCTGAATCTGTACACTCATGCCAATAAACACTTATTGCCAAGTCTATTATCTTGGCAAAAACGCACAGCACTAGGCCTATCATCTTGACTGATTCACAAGGCAGATTATCTATTATCTATGATGTGCTACACTGAAGGTCGTCTCTTTCTCTTTCTAAGGTTGAGTTTCATAAAAGTACTTTTAATTCTATTCTTAATATAATACCGTAATACTATCTTCACGCATATTTTGTGTAAATCTAATTGTACGTTCCACATCACCTTTAGTGTCTCAGAAATAAACAAACACTGCACTCTTGTTTAACGTTCCAGTTTATCCAGTAGTCAAAGCGCGTGTTTATCTGTAGGTTATCACAAACTTGATCCTACGAAGCGTTCAAAGTCAAGTCTATGACTGTGTACATGCATGTCTTACAATAATATCACTTTACACTCCGGGAGTCTTGGAGTCATTTCTAAATATGGATAAAAAGATGTACACATTACACACACTAAACATCTCAATAATTGATAAAAATACGTCGTTTACACCTTGACTATTAAAATTGTTTTCTCTCTCCGTACACTAGAACTGGTTATTCGACCTACATAAATAATACTGGATTGTATATTACTTGCAGTAGTGCATAATATGAAACTAACAAGTGATACCTTTGAAGGGCAGCTGTATTATGGCTATGCAACAGTTAAGGATAAAGTATTTGTCGTACCTAGCGGTAATCAGTATAGGTAGTTGGTACGTGTTATTTATAACGATGTGTTAGAGTGCATAGACCTCATAGTCATATCTAACTCTAAGATACTTGTAAAATGTCATAATATATAATAAATATTTTGATTCATTTACAAATAAAAGTTCAATTTATCTTTTAAATTCAAGATTTTCCGTACAAAAATCATTTAATTCATAAAGTTAAGTTAGATTCTTGATTAAATTAGAATTAATTACATTTTAGTTACGAGTAGTGTGCCAATAACTGAGCATGTTAGTCACCTTAAGGTATTGTATATACAAATAAATGTACCAAATATTTCTTTTGCTATTTTAACATTAAATAAGTTTAAGCATTTTATTTCGTAGCACTAAACAAAAAACATTTGTTATGTTCCTCAAATCCTAAATTCTTGTTATGGTGCTGAACATTTTATTTACCTATAAATTCATATAAAGTCATTGAATATATTATGTTATAGCTATAAATAGTGTAAGTAGGAGTATCTGACATTTTAAATTATAATATTATACAGTGAAACCTTGGGCATCGTATTTGTTCACGCTTGAACGTAGATCTCAGAAGCGAATAGCGATATCGTGACGTCCGGAGTAGAGTTGCACTTATCATTTTAATTAACTTTTATTCTCTCATGGGAACAATACTTTCAAATATTGTATGCTATAGGTATATGTTAAAATATAAAAAATGTTTGACCTTAAATGGTTAATCAATTAGGGGATGCATAAGGATCTACTAATGGTTCCGGAAAAAATCATGTGTACAAATATAATAAAAATATAAAAAAATGTAATAACATTACATTCGAAATATAATAACAATATATTATATTAAAAAATAATTCTTATACAAATATTTGCATATAGTTTTTTACGTATAGTAGGTACTTGTATATTTTGTGAAAGATAAAATTTGTTTAATTTTGTCTAAAAAATACTAAACTACTCGACATTTTACAGAAACAAGGCCAATTATTGTTTGATATCCTTGTACTTACTAATTAATTATTTCTTCAAATTGAAATTCGTTTCAATTGTGTTCTTGGTGGGTTTCATATATTTTGGTTCAATGAGAATTAATTATTTATTGTTATTCAAAATACGTTTTTTTTCCGATAGTTAGGTATTTTATACAAAATAAGACGTAGATCACTCACCCAGCATCCTATTCACTTCCTTCTCAGTCATCGTCGTCTTCAACGTTTTTCATTGCGGATTTTCTGTAAGAAATAGGTAAAATAAATTTGTAATTTTTTGTATACTTTTAAAATTATATGACATTATTGTTACTCCTAGATAGCACTTGTGATTTTAATTTATGTAGTGTGATTTTGAACATTTATTTGTCTAGAAATAATTCTACTACTTTACTTTTGCAGCAATAATAAATCTACAATTACAATATATTTTTACGAAGTAATAAGAACAATATTAAGCTAACGATTACGTATTAAATATTACCTTAGTATATACTGCCTTACTCTGTACAATAGAACAACGAATAGTAAGCACAAACAGTAGCACAGACACTAAACGAAACTATTAAAATAATTTTAATTGTACAAATGTAATATTTTATTGTATTTTGAAGGAATTTTCACTTAAATCTGCTATCATTTTGCAAAAAGTGTATAAAACATTGTAAAGAGTTTTTGGATTCTTGTAGAGGCATCTCTCTACGAGGGTTGAAAGGCGGATCGCGGAAATGCACGACTGTCGCCGAACGTTACCGAATGCTAATTTCGAACAGGACTGTATTCTAACCATGACCTCGTTGAAAATTATTCATTTAGTTTGAATTAATTCTTAAATATTTTAAGCAAAAAAGTAAACCAATAAACACGTTAAAAACACAAACACATTGTAATACACTGTTACTTGTTAAATAAAAATGACTATAATCTTTAACAAAGATATTTTCTATTTACAAATCAGTTGATTATTTTAGAAATTTGAGAATGATTTTTAATTGTAACAATTCGTGAGAATAGTTTAACTTGTTAAATAAATATATCAATTTGCTTCGACCTCAATCCGTACCTGGCCCACCCTGCAGTGAGGTCGTCGTTTCGACGCCATGTTTTTCACGCATGCGCCTTAATTTTCCGTTACGGAGCAATCACTAACCATCGTAGATGTATCATTATGTATAGGGGGCAAAAGTGTTACCATTTGAAATAATAAAACGAATAGATTTAAATAAAATAATTCTTGCTCAAACCCTTTTTCTATCATATTATATAAAAGAAAATTTAAATTATTAAAAAAGTTATAGAGATCGAAGACGTAAATGCTAAAGTGTCCTATTCTAAGCGCAATGACAGCAAACCTTAGGATCAATAAGTTATGACGTCACGCCATTGAGTCAGAACGGAAGACTTTACTTCCCTTCATAATACGGAACTATGTAACTTACTCTATATAAAGCTTGCAATTATCTCGTTTTCCGCAGTAATGACCATAATTAAATCTCTGTATCTTGATTTAAAAATACTTTTTGTTCCAAGTAAAGTTAGAACAAATGCTAACTTTAATTTAGAAACATAAATTCAATTTAATTGAAGACATATTCATTTCAAGACATTTCATATAGCATATATGGATAATTATTCTTTACGTAATTAACGCTTCCATGCTTATTGGAATCCTGTGAGAATTATACAATTCCAGTGATTAATAACAAAATATACTTATATTTCATTTATTTCTAATAAGTTACATGTCACCAGTATGTATACCGTAACCCATTAGGTAGTTGATGTTAATAGGTGAAGTTATAAAATGCAACCTACATTTATGTGTATACAAAATCTTAAATTTTATAAACGGCAAAGGTACAAGGCCTACATTATTGTTGAGAATTATTTTGACACATTACAACCCAGCAATATTTTAAACAATTTAATAAGGTTAACAAAATGATATTTATTGAGTATAGTAATAGCTATGATTGTACTCTTTATGTTCAACATACTTCAAGGACAGTAACAATCCTAATTAGGTGTGCATACCGATTCTATGATAATCATACAGCGTCATTTTGACTAAGTAAGAAGCAAGACCGCATTTGAAACAATAATAACAATGTGATTTCTCTTCAATACGTTTTGGCGCCATGGGACTGTTTCGTGATAAGGGAATAGCAAAAGCGCAATAAACTATTAATTAAAAGAAAATAAATGTTACATAAAAAGCAGCTATTGTACTTGGCAATAAAAAGGATTTTACAGTTTTGAAAATATGTTTGTACTACTGATTAATCTCTATTGAAAATTAACTCAAGCGCATGACAATTTCAAAATATTTATATTTTGATATCAGTTATTACGTATTATTATTAGTACATCTATAATGCTAATATTCTAGTTAGTTGTAAATTAAATATAACTAACATTAACTGGAAACATGAAATGTGGTTGCATCTCAACGACGACAAACGATTTAAAACGATTTCCACACTGTTTTCAAACACTCCTTATTTAACTCCTTACATTATTTACACTTTCAGAAGTAACACTGTAAAACTACATGTATTTTATATATGTATTATGATACAAGACCTAAGTACTAATTAATATAAAACACTTTTGTTTTTAGATTTCACTGAATGCCGTCTATAACTGGCAATAATTCGGCACAACTGCGTAAAGGACGTATGTATGTATGTAAGAAATTGATACTATTCGCTGTTAATTGAAAGTATTGCGTACAGACATACGTGTTAGGAGCCAATTTACTAAAAAGTTAGTACTTGTAGATGGATTAAACTTGTTTTAGAACAGATAGCAATAATTAACAACGGCATACATATGTGCACTGGTAGACAGGCACTTGCATGAAAAAATGTTCCACATACAATTAATATTTTTATGTTTATTTTAATAACAAGAAATCTAATTTATTTATTTACTTTATTTATAAGGTCCAAACACTTAAATTGCGACACTATAAAATTTTGCAAGCTTAATAAATTTAATTTATCTCAAAACCTGACATACACATACACAAAGATCTGGATGCGATAATCACACACGTAATAGAGGCGTAATTTAGCGGCTCACGCGTGCTGACCGTCCGACGAGATTCTCAACTGTTTTATTTTAGAGCTGGCTCTACACTTCGGCCGTGAAAATATTGCTAAGGTGTATACGTATGTAGGCAGTACATTACTCAAACTTGATGAGCAATCCACAATGTCGTTCATTGACTGCGCCGACACAAATTATATTAATTACCCAACATTAGTGCTGTGAGATGCGCGAATTGATTTCACAGTTTATTGTTTATTGTCGTAGTGTAGTAATATTTCAGCATATGAATTGAATATAATATATGATTATACTTAATAATATAAACTTTAAAGATATTTTTATAAAAGTAGTTAGTCAAACAAATAAGCTCATAGTCTTGATCCTTATCTTAAGCCAATGTCAGTTAATGTTAAGATTTTCAAGAATTTGATACATAATAAGCTCGGTAAGTTAAATATAATTCAGAAGGTGAAAGTGAAATAGAATGAATTGTATTTTTATCCTAAGATATTTAAAATTCATGTGTTATATACAAAATATTTTATATACAAATTATGTGTATATAATACATGAATAAAGGGTACCTAAATACCTAAGAGTTTAGTCGCTTGCTTACTGTTTTATCATATGAATATAAATTACTCTGTATATTACCCTGTATATTATATTTATTTGGTAAAAATGAGTACCGTAGTGATGCTGAGGCGCGATGTCTTCCTGTTATCGTGACAACTTGTGGATTCGATTCTCACTCGAATTTTATTTCCAATTAAATTTACTGTGGCAACTAGTCAAGTTGAATTCCGCCACGCAACATACAATGCCTCGAAAGACGGTAAACAGGGAATGGATATCTTAACACTAGGTAAGCACAGTTCCCGCAGTCTATCTACCCTGCTATGAGCGGGATAAAAAGCGTGAAGCTAAAAAATGTGAAAAAAAAATTAGTTTATAAAATATAAGTAGGTATATAAAAGGCACAATTTTCGATAATTACAGGCAGATTAGACATTTGATAAACTCCTCTTATACTTACAAACACAAGGTTAGCTTAAAATGTGAAATCGAATACGCGTTTTGTATCTTTGGGCACTACTTAGTATTCTTTCACGTCAATGTTTTATCCTGCATTTAGCATGGAAAGGAGAAAAACCTAGTGTCAATGAGGAAGGGAGAAACCTAAGTATCCTAAGTTAAGAAACGGTCTATGGATATATTGAATTACGATCAAACTCAAAAAAAATTGACGTTTTTTTCTACAGTTTTCAAAAATAATTTGCAATACCCGATTATCTATTTTAGGCTTATTATTTAAAGTGGTAATAGAGGATTATATGTATAAATTTACACTTATAATGCAATTAATAAATTGTAGTATCTGAATCACTATATCTCCATGTAAATATTTTACATTAAAGGTGTTAGTTACAGTAGTAACTCACACCTCTGTACATTGCGGAGCTATGTGATAGAGCTCACGTAGGTACCTCTCTAGTATCATACATATAATGAAAGATAAACGATTTAATTACAATAATAGTGAAGCTATTGTGACCGATATATCTTATCACTAATGATACCTTGAAGGAACACTCCTCTAATTCCCAAGATATAAGAATTAAAATTGATTAAAATGACTTAACAATAAAAAACGCTGCTATTATGTTTCTTATATGACAACGTATAGATTATTTATTATATCCAAATTTATTTTTATTTATATCCAAATTATGTGCTTTTCTAATATAACAATAAATAATGAAAGAAAATTATCAAAGATCACAGCGAAAGAACTACGTTAATCATATAATTACACTATTCATGATAATCTGTTTAGATAAGAGCATTTTGCAATCTCCGTCAATGTAAGTAAGTTCGCAATTGACAATGCGTGAATTAAATCAATAAAGGCCTAATAACCTGCATCGCAACGTCTCAACCTATACTTATAATACCGGTTGAGTGCTCACTATCATTGGCAATTGGTATAATCGAGTTCGCTGCCTCGGTTGGGCGAGCAAATATCACACCAGTTGTAGCCAGTCCATATAACATTGCACTTATCCCACAAACGCAGATAGTTCAAGAATTATAGTTAACTCAGCAGTTCTCTTTGTTTTCAATATGCAAACAGACCAACATTATCTTATCATTTGACATTAGCCGAAGCAACACGTTACTGTTTACACGTCTTGTGAAACGTTCGCTGTCATGTGCATCTTCTATTTTAAATAAGTTAGTGAGTGAGAAATGCGTAGTGTGTAGTTTAAAGATAAAGTCTACTTTGCAATAGTTACGAACATGACTGAAAGTTCCCTTGACCTTCAGGAGTTAGAAAAATTAAGGTGTGTTTAATTTTGTCACGAGTGTATGTAACATTTATAAAAAAATAGTAATACACATATACAAGTGGATACAACTCTTTTATCATGAATTATCTTTACATAGATAAGTTACAAAGTACTTGCTATCGCTGTTTCAGATCTACAAATTTCCCTTCTCAAACAAAATGCCGAAATTCGGTGACCCCGGAAGTGTCCCACAAATGGCGGTTGATCTTGGAACCTGCTCTCGTCGGTGCTATGATGGCTATAAACTTAGGCCAGACATCGTTGCAAAATTTCTACTTACGCACAGCTTGTCACGTAGACTTGAACTTCTCACTTGATATTTGTGAAAAAGGTGTTGGTGAAGAATTCAGAATAGCTGAGGTAAATAACTTTAATCATCCAGCGGTAAAGTATATTTACATGATGTATATCACCGGATCCGGATGCGGAAACGTTGTGGTTCCTGTATTTGAATAACGTAATTATATGTAGGTAAAGCGAGTAAGGACATTTGATTATCAGCTTTAAACTACATTTAAAACCAGATAACACAGAAATATATTGCTATTTATATTTATTTATACATTTTTTTGTATATTTGCAAATATTTTTAATTTCATACTTTGTTTAATCTATTTATTTGATCGAGCATAAGAAGTTGTTATAAAAATACGATTAACCATTAATTAAATGTTTTAAAATTTTTAGGCAAAAAGTCAAGAAGTAGTCTCGTCAATAAATGTCAGCCGTAGTTTCGTGGGCTTGGTTCTCTCTACATTAATATTATTATTTGTTGGGCCCTGGAGCGACTACAGTGGTCGTAGGAAGCCGTTACTCATTTTGCCCTTGGTGGGAATGTGTGTTATGACAATAGGAGTGTTATTGATGCTTACATTTCCCGGTGCTAATACAGTGCAAGTACTTTATGCTGTGCAAATACCTATATCCTTGGGAGGCAATTTTGGATTACTTCTAGCAGCGTCCTTCAGTTATATAGGCGATGTAAGTGTATAGAATTTATAATTTCTATTTTATATATATATATATATATATATATATATATATATATATATATATATATATATATATATATATATATATATATATATATATATATATATATATATATATATATATATATATATATATATATATATATATATATATATATATATATATATATATATATATATATATATATATATATATATATATATATATATATATTACTAATAGTGCATTTGTAAGAGCAAAACTACCACTTGATCAAAGTAGATATTATACCTTTATTATTCTCTTAATTTCTTGATTTTATTAGACGATTATAAGTATGTAAAAAAAGCCTTCACGTTTTCCTAACATATATATAATTTTTTCCCTTATAAAAAAGATATAAATAGATTTGTTTTATTTTCAGGAAAAAAATTAATAAGTTTTTAATTCGAAATAAAATGATACTGTAATTTATTGTATCATTTTATTTATTGTAACTCCATTTCCCTATACTTTTTTTTTTTTAAAATAAAGATAGTAATGGAATAAATAATTACTTCATACAAGTACGTACTATTCATATATTTATGTCCACTAACTTTTCGCTACCTGATTTAAGATAAATCAATTTGGTTGTGTTTGTTTTTCGTTTTTTTAAACCCATCATATGACTTAAAATTAGTCAACTTTTTCACTTTCCGACTAGAGTAATCGGCTATCGCTGATATGTTGATATCATGCAAACCGTGATATTATTGAGATAAGTCACAAGATAGCACTGCTGTTCCAAGTTACACAATTTTTTCCATACTATAATACGAAAATATTATATATGAAAATATTATATATGGCGAATTTGTAAATTGATTATGTTACATACATACTTTATTTTCCTTTATAATATGATTCAACGATGAAGAAAAAATGGTAACTTGAAATTATAAAAATATTACTCTTAGAAAATATATTACAATTTGAACATTGCAAAACTTATATCTAGATCACTTCACCACCTCACCATCGCGCCGTTACCGGCCAAGAGACTCGTATCGACACAAAGTATCTAA